>JAWNMR010000362.1:15007500-15410000 GCA_035043845.1 Drosophila picticornis | reverse complement strand
TTTTGTAAATTCACAATATTCTCATAACATTTTTTAAACAAGCTTAAGACTTTCATAATAATTTGGCTGACCTCCAAAAAATATAATGAATTAAATTTGTTGCGAACAAAGAGAAGAAAGGAGTTTTACTGTTTTCATACACTTATGCAAATTCCACATTCTTATTGCAGATATCTTATTTAAATAATCTATTATATTTGAATTCGTTCTGCGCCATAAGAACTCATTAGTGCTTAACCCATAGCTTCCCCCAAGCCACGCCCCCATATCACTTTCGCATGCGAATATTGAGAGTAGGGCATCAGAAATGCTTCATTGGATACAGCTCGATTCATATGCAATGCAACACACTGAAATCCCCAATGACCCAATTAGAAATTCTCACGCAAAGAACAGATAAAAAAAAAGAAAGACAAAAGAAAAAGAAAAAAAAACTGTGAAAAAGCGAAACGTCACGGCTAACAATTTCGCATTTCATAAAATAAACAAACAATCAAAGAAAAGAAGCAGCCAAAGCAAAGCACGCGGCAAGAAGAGTGCGAGAGGGGCGCAATAAGCGTGGCTAAAACCAACGAAAGAAAGGGGCCGTAACGAAAGGAAGCCCAGTAAATTGTTAGTCATGAAATTCTAAAGCCAATTATGCGTAAAAAACAGCTGAGAGAGAGAAAGAGTGTGAGAGAGAGAGAGAGAGAAAGAGAGTGAGAGAGAGAAGAACACAAGAGAAGCAGAATGATGCAAAATAATGTTCAAGATACTCAGAGCGAAATGCAAATGTTGATTCATGGGTGTTAAGTGTGCAGTTCCTAAGGCATAGAACCGGTTCTGCCCAGCTACGAAAGTGCTTGAAACGGAAGTGAATATTGAGCACAAAGAAGAGCTGAGCAAACAACACATAGAGAAATGAAGATGAAGTCGAGAAACAGATAAAGAACCAATGGCGTGCAGTGAGAAAACAACAACAATAACAACAACAACAACGACGCGTCTTTGGTCAAATATAGGTCAAAAGAGAAACTAACGGTAAACGGTGCTGCCGCCCGATTGCTATTATGTTGTTGTTGTTGTTGTTGTTGTTGCTGTTTGCTGTGTTGTTGTTGCTGCTAAGGCAGACCTTTCGGATTGTCCGCAGAGCAGCAGCTTCACAAGCAGCAGATGATTTGGGTTACATAAAAGGGCGCAAACGGAAAGTAGAAACCAGAAGACGACTCTACAGATACATGTGTGTGCGTATGTGAGAGTGTGTGTGTGTGTGTGCTGTGTGTTGGCTATATACATACATACGTATATATATATATATATATATATAGACACACGCATACGCACTCTTGAGCAGACGCACAAAACTTGTTGCAAAGAAAGTGAAACTTTTGTGAGCCGCTCCCCCGGGCAACAATTTGAGCCACTTCTGCTTGTGGCCTCCCCTTCCCCTCTCCCCTACCCCGTGCAGCACTTATCACCACACTTGGCTCTCGATGTGTGTGTGCGTGTGTCTCGGTGGGTCTTCGTTGCCATCTCGGCGAATGGGGAACGTGGAACCTCAACATGTCACGAACAGAAGGTTGAGGTTGTCTTACAAGCCTTGCCAGAGTTAACTGTTATTGCTATTGCGGTTTTCAAATCTGTGGATATCTTCATATATATATTAAACATATATATCTATGAGTATACATAAATATATATATGTGTATATACATGCATATATATTTATATATTTATTTTTGCGAATTTTGTTCGCATGGTTTTTGTTTATCGAGCACAGTTTTTGGGTTGGGCTAGGTTAAAAACTTTGCAGCTAGACAATCAAATGAATCAAAATAAAGGCTTGCAAATTGTAAAACTGTCCACTGATTACAATCATACTGAGTACCTTGCCTTGAACAGATTCATCTTGAACTAGAAATAATTTCAGTTTAATTTTTTAGTTTTATAGATGCACTTTCAAAATAAATTGTTTGAAATGTTTGTCAAATGTTAACCCATTTCCTGTTTTATATAAAAATAAATAACCCAATTTATGTCAAGTTTGGAAAGTAATTGATCGCCCAGCTAGAATACAGGCAGCTCAGTCGGCACAGCCTTCGCCGTCTCCTGCAGTGCATTTTAACTGTGTTTAGATCCGGCTTGGCTATGACTGTGCCGAGTCATTTTCTCTTGTGTAAAAAATAATCAACCAAAAACTCCCGAGTGAGGTAGCAGGCGCGCAGCTTGTCGCTTCTTGGCCAGGCTCAAACAACAAGAGATCAACCAGCAACCGCAGCAACCAGAGCCAAGAAACAGGCAAGAAGCGAAGAGAAAGATATGAAACCTGAAATAAATAAAAAACACAACAAAAAAACCCCATCACACATATCCACAGTTGCGACGAGGCGAACAAAGAGGTGGAGAGAGACATAAAAAAAGTGAACGAGTAGAAATTACGGTAAATAAATAAAGAAAGACGGTAAAAAGAAATGAGCGAACGTCGTCATAAGCGAAAGTGAAATCTGCTAATGAATTCTTCAACGTTGAATAGTTTTCAGTCATTATGGACGCCAGTGGAGTGTTGTTGCTGTTGATGTTGCTGTTGTTTGAGTTGCTCATGGCGTATACTTGATGAGCATACACATACACATACACACACATATACACATACAGCTACAGATAGACATCCCATAAAACACATACAGTCTTAAGATGCGGCTTCAAGTCTCGTCTTTGCTTGAGCTGATCTTGCGTTTGGCTTTGGTTTCGGTTTCGATTTTGGCTTTTGCTTTTGGTCTCGCTTATGGTCTTAACTGGTAAAAGTTGCTAGATTCGTTATAGCAATTAACCAGCAGTCGAATACGAATTCGAATTCGAATGCGAATACCAAATACCGAATACCGAATACCAATACCAATACCAATCAAACAGGCCGCAAGCCAGCCGAGCAGGCATCTATTTCGAGTCAATCTTTAGATTGCAATGATTTAGTCGACTCGAGCGATGCGAATTGTTTTAGCGGGTTCATTGAAACATTGCTGTTATTGCTGGAGGTCTTTATCGGCAATGCGGCTTAAACTTGAATTGCAGTTGCAAGTGGAAAGTTGCTGCCAGCTATTTAGCTGGCCAGATCAATGCCCCGCGTAAATCACTTAAATCAAACTATAAACTATTTTCATTTTTTTCTGGAACTTGTATTCGTATTCGTAAATTACAATAATAAACAACTCGTTAGTCCCAAATATTTCCAAACATTTTTGAAGCGTTTCGTACGACCTACTCATATTTCACTTTGTGGGGACCTACAATCGCTTATACCTAGGCTAACTCATATGCTCATTTAGCACTAATAGCATTTAGATTCATTCAGTTTTGCTTAGAGCCATAAGTGCCTACATCACAAATAACAATCCCTCAGCTTATGGACATTACCCAACCGATTGCATAATGTGCGCAATTGTTTAATTTCAAACTCATTTATTATTGTTTATTTCGTTTTGCAGGGGAAGCTGAAAAAGTCAAATCATTGATCAGATTACGCGCTGAACTCTCACCACTCTTCACGGGCAAAAGAAACGCCTCGAAATATGCCTGGGCGTAAGTAGCAAATACTCGAACAATAATAATTACAAAACAAGAAAAAAAAAAACAGTCAGCACCATTCGTAACACCAACGCCTAATCTGCGATAATATCGCTGCCACATCACTCTTTTCGTTTTCGTTCGCAGGGTCGTGGAACGTGAGCTTAATGTGCCGCTGCCACTGTCGAAGATCATCAAGAAATGGAACAATCTGCTGCAGGAGTACAAGGCCATCAAAATGTCCGAGGAGCCGAAGCGACGCGAATGGCCATTCTTTACATTGATGGACGTGTATTTCAGCGATCAGGTGAACGATCCCTCGTTGCGCCTTTTCTCGTCCACCAAGACGCTAAAAGAGACACTCGATGACAGTGTTTTTGAGGATGATCCAATTATTGCGTCCGCCATTGCGGCAGCCACCAGTGGCGCCTACATGGAGATCGATGAGCTCATCAGGCGGCAGAAGGAACGCGCAGCTCTGGCTGCCGAGCGGAAGCTAGCAGCTGCGGCCAGTGGCGCCAGTGGTGACTACAAATACGATTTGAAGCCTATGCTGGCCAACAACAGCAGCAACAAGTTCAACAGCAACGAGATGGTGAAGCTCTCCAAGAGCGTCGACGATTTGTCTATGCAGCAGTACAAGATTAAGCAGGAGCTGATGCGCCAGCGCGAGCAAGAGCAGCAAGAGAATATGGTAAAGATCAAACAGCACGCTCGCCAGCAACAGCAGCAGCAGCAACAACAACAGCAACAACAACAGCAGCAGCAACAACAACAGCAGCAGCAACATCATCAGGCCCAACAGCAACAGCAGCAGCGTTTTATGAGCCAGCAGCCGTCACTTTCGCCGCATCCGCATCGCATGTCCTCATCGTCGACACCGCCGGGCTTGCAGCATGCGCTGCAACAGCAGCAGCACATATTGCAGCAGCAACAGCAGCATCTGCAGCAGCAGCTGCAACAGCAACAGGCACAGCAGCAGCTACAGCAGGCACAGCAGCAACAGCAACAGCAGCAGCATCACCATCAGATCGCACACCCACATCAGACAGCCACGCCGCGACCCAGTTCGCCGCCCACCACCGCTCAGCAGATCCATATTACGGCCACACAGCATCAGGCAGCCCAACAGCAGCTGCAACAGCAACAGCAGCAGCAGCACAAGCAACAACAGCAGCAACAGCAACAGCCCTACACCGATCCCAATACCATAGATCAGTACCTATTGTCGTGGAATAACTTTCATGGCAACATGTGCCGGGGCTTTCACTCCCTGCAGAAGGACGAGAAGATGGTGGATGTGACCATCGCAGCAGGCGGCAAGATATTTAAGGCACACAAACTGGTAAACTGATGGCTCACTTGACGGAACACTTCCTCTAACAATTGTCTTCCTTTCTGCTTCTTCTCTCTCTCTATCTTTGTTCAATTTGCAGGTGCTGTCCGTATGCAGTCCATACTTCCAGCAGATCTTCCTCGAGAATCCGTCCAGTCATCCCATACTGCTGATGGCAGACGTTGAGGCCAGCCACATGGCTGGCTTGCTGGACTTCATGTACAGCGGGCAGGTGAACGTCAAGTATGAGGATCTGCCCATTTTTCTCAAGGTCGCCGAGGCCATGAAAATCAAAGGACTACACACAGAGGTATAGTCATAGTCGAAAGAGCAACTACAACTTAAATCTACATTTGGGGGCTTTCAATCTGCTTACAGAAAAACTTGGACAGCGATGCCAGCGACATTAGTTCGCCGCTGGAAAGCGATGGCACCGAGTGCCGCTATGAGCGTGGAACGCACAGCGTCAATATAACCAGTGGACATGCCGCCGGCTATGGAACCTCAGCTCTGGAACAGTCTTCTCTTAATGGCCCCAATCGGTGTGCCACGCCCTTATCGCTGGCCAGTCCGGGAGCGGGTCAGGCTCAGCAAAGTCCGGGCTATGCCGGCTTTCGGGAGCACATCAAATCGAAGGCCACTCTGGCCGAGAGCTTTATGAAGAATCTCAATCGCAACAACAACAACAGTAACAGCCCCAACAACAACAACTACACCAGCAACGACAACAACAACAATGCAAGAAATCCGAATGTGGCCAATGGGGAGAGCAACTCCTATGCGATCCTGCAGGCAAACAGCAAGAAGATGCTCGACTCGGCACGCAAACAGCACAAATATCTGGCCAAACGCAAGGTTTTGATGCACTACAACACCGAGCTGGGCGGCGAGAAGCGATTGAAGGAGATGGAGAGGGATCGCTATCCAAGCGCTGAGCAGCACGACGATGCCCTGAATAACAATCATGCCTATGCACACAGCCAGGATATTATGGAGCCAATCACAACGATTGTGCCAAGGACACCAGAACCACAGCCGCCACCATCAACGCACAATAACAATTTCAAAATACGCCTTGTGGAGAATCATCATCTGACAAACAGTAACAACAACAACAACAGCAGCAGCAGCAGTAAGAACTCCAGCAGCAATCAGCATGATGATGAGGAAGCCTTGAATCTCGTACAAACTCCCAATGTCAATGGCAATCGTGCACGCCCAGAAACGCCAACGCCTCCGCCAAATATACAACTGGTGAAGCGTGAAGTTGAGCTGGAAGCATCACAAGGTGAGGCAGCCCCCAATAACAACAACAACAACAATGGGAACGATGAGGATCTCACTTCCTATGACCGTAAATATGATGACAACAACAACAATCGCGGCTTGGATATGGAAACCGATTCGAACAACAACAACAGCAGCAGCAGCAACAAAGCCAACACGGAGAACAACAATGGAGTCGAGGACGGATTGGCACTGGCACTTGGCAAGCACAAACTCTTAAGTGCAATCAATCGAAATCTGGAACTGGAGCAGCAACATGTTGCTGAACGGGATCGCGATCGGGAACGGGAACGTGAACGGGAAGATGCAACAGAACATGGCGGTAGCAGCAGCAACAACAACAATAGTAGCAATGGCGAGCACGACAACGATGACAACAATGACAACAACAACAACAACAATTACAGCCAGCATCTGGATTTGAGCACCATCAAGAATATAGCCACAGCGGAGATTTTGTGTGGCCTAAAGAGCAAGGTGCTCAAGCTGGAGGAGGAGCAGCGCGAGCGGGAGCGTGAGAGGGAGCGAGAGAGAGATGCCTGTCGCAGTCTGAGCGAAATAAAGAATGCTGATTGAGGCGGCGACAGGGTGATTTTTGGGCGGGGGGCATAAATATATAATTGAACATAAATGCATTTGATTAAATTAGAGAGGATATACATACATATATAGTACATATAGCGAATCATCTATGTATGCTATTTATAGTTATTTATTATACCTTTTAATATCGTTAATATAATTTTAATGACCGGACCAACACACACACACGCACACACACACTGAGACAGACACAGACACATTTATATACATAAATCGGAGCCAAGACTCCCACTTCATTTGGTTAGTAGGTAGGCGTAGCATTTCTTCACTCTACTCAAGATCAAGATCAAGATCCCCCTAGTTGGTAAGACTCTTCTAACCCTCTTCGTGCGAATATCGTATCGTAAATATATATATATAAATATACATATATATACATATATATACATATATATAAACATATACATACAAAAAATGTACTAACAATAATTCACTAAATGAATGAATTTCAAATTTAATATTAGCATTTGGAAATTGGCCCTGTTGCAATACATTTTAAGCTCTTATAAAACATTATTATATTTCATATACAATGTTTGTGTTGTAGACTACATACAAGCCAACAAACAAATAATGTCATGATCGCGGGTTTATATCGAGAAAGACAATGAGGAAGGAAGGAATACCTTTTCATTATTTGCCAATAACTTTTGCAATATATATGTATTTTTATGATTACAAAATGTATCTCAACACCAATCATGCATACAAACACACACATACATACATACGCATTCATATGCACTCATATGCATACTCTGAATTTGCATTCATACATACATACATTACCTACATCTATATAATTATGACATTCGGCATTGTTCAATCATGCCACGAACAAACAGTAGATATATATGCATCTCGTTTTTAGTTTTAACTTGCCAGACCTTTCGATTGATGCGTGCTGGCCCTCAATGTTCAGCTGCTTCAATGCTTCTCGTAACCCTGGAATGGTTCCGGAAATTGTTAATTGTTTTACATGCTGATGCGGCTGGAACCTAACCTCAAATCCACAAGACAAACCACCCGATTCTAAAACAAAATCACACACTCTAAAGAAAAAAAAAACAAAAACAATCCGCACATTTGTTATTATTACAATCAACCATGCACAGTGTAATTCGTACAATATTTATTAACATTGTTTACATTTACAAGCTTTGTGTAGTATTTCATGCTGTTGAACCATCTTTTTTGTGTACACGGATGATTGAAATAAAGAAACTGACACATTTAAATTCATTATTGTTTTGTATTTTTCTGTTATACATTGTTAACAATTATAATGCGTATAATTTTCCTTTCAGTATATTTCAGAATTATAGGTTGGAGGACTTGAAAGGCATCTCGGACATTTTGTTCCCCTAATTTATGAATGAATTTATAAATAACTAATATTATAATAATCTACGTTTGTATTAAATATTAAAACTTAAGCAATTAAATAATCCAATTGCAAATATAGAAATACTTCGTGTATCAAAAATAGTTTAATCATGCGTTCAAATCATCATTCTACATCATCTTTGCACATTAATGATTTGGATTTAATGTGAACGCACCTATGACACAAATTAGGTTTGAGCATTGGCTAAATTGCCTTCAGTCCTCCAAAACTGGGGAATACTTTTAGGATCGCAAAGGTAAAGTGAAACTGGCTTCAACTTGCCGAAATTCTTATAGATGAAGGGTCTTCTCTGAAACTAAAAGGTGGATTTAGGTGTGCTTTTGGCAGTTGAGCCATGTACATAATAAAGAATTTCCTCCTTTATTTTACTATACTCTAACCGGCCGACCAAAGAGAAAATTTGTTGTAAGAAACATGGTGGGGAAACGGCCAAGTTAAACGCGATCAGATCGAAGGATCTTATGTTTTCTGATACCAAATTATATTTTTTTGAATACTCAAAATCTTTAAATACCAATAGATGGTCCCTTATCCTGTAAGCTCATAAACATATATATTTTTCATATCGTTATTGATATGGCAGTCTTGGCTCAGAAACGCATCGGTCGAATGGCTATCAATAAGCAAAACTTATGCTTACTTCAAGGGTCGTGCATGTAAAGTACAAAAGTGTTTGGGAGGCAAATATGGTCAACATACATTGTTCTCTTTGCTGGTTGCTGTATTGGCTAAATTACCCTCAAGCAAAAAAAGCAAAGCATACTTTTAGGGGCATATAGCAAAGAGAAAACAGGGTCTACCTCGCTCATATCCTTGCAAATTTTTTTAAAATATATTGGAGATAGGAAAATATAATTTAATGAATGGCTTTAAATTAAATATACATAAATAAATATTACCACAATTCAAAAATAGGTACAATTACTTAAGTTAGGCACTAACATTAAATATATTAAAAGGATAAACAAATAAATATATACATATATATATATATATATTTATACAATTATTTACAATTAAACATTATTTCATGGGCTAGGTGTGCAACAGGGTGAACCAAACACAACGTATTTTGTTTAACATACTCGCTTACAGCGATAGTTGCCTCTAACTCTCTTTGTCGCACACTTTCTCTCTCTCTCTCTCTCTCTCTCTCTCTCTCAATTAAGTAAAGCAAATGCAACATTCAAATACCAAATCAGCTATGTACATTTGTCCGTTTATTTTGTGTTTTATGTCAAACAGGGTGATCCAAATGCAAAAATGTTGCCTAACACGCTCGTTTACAGCAACATTGGCAGGATAATGGGAGAGAGCCTTTTCATGTAACCACGGACTTAGAGAGAGTGTATTTGTGTGTGTGTGTGTGTGTGAGAGAGAGAGTGCTTCCCTCTCGCGAGCGTACGTACGCATTTGAAGAAATCAAACACGGAATACATTTTGTGTATCTTCGGTGGTTGACGGATGGGGGCGCGCCTTTTTTGCCCTTTTTCGCGCGCTCATCCAACGCATGTAACTGAAAACTATACTGAAACACGAAGTGAGGGTAAGTATGCCCGAACGGACCGAAGCAAACACGAAGTCGTGCTCCCAGCCGGCGCACACACACGCACACACACACACACACACACGCATACAGTGTGTACACACTGTATGGCAAAGAAAACGAGCGAAACGAAACGAAAGGACTATAACAGTGGCAGCTAACAGACAGAAGTTGGTCGTCCGTTCTGTTCTCTGTGTGTGGTTGTAAAAAGGCGAAAAACGTCACGAGAAAAACCGGTTAATAAATTATTGCCAATTCAATGGAAAATACACAATAAATAATTGTTTAAATATTATCATAAATCGGAAACAATCCACCAGCATACGAGTTGTGCATTAAAATGAACATTTCAAATGATTAAACTAGTGAAAAACCAAAGTGAAAGCCAACGATGAAAATTTTTTGCTGAACATGGCGTTTGTTGCGTTCATTTTTTTTTTTTTTCATTTCTTTCATTCTTTAGTCTTTGTGGCCATTTCGAAACTGCGCAAAAAACGTTTTCTAGTATAGACATACAAACATCAACGCGATATGTACACACAACATTTTGGCCAGCAGCTTGGATTAGATGAAAAGCTGAAGCGGATATTAAGTGTGTTTGTATTCCCAATAGATGGAGTACCACCAAATAGAAGCAGCATCTCTCCATTGGCCAGAGAAGCACCCTGCCAGCGGGTGTACACTCAGCTATAATCGCCTTAATGAAGAAATTGGTATCTTGGATTTTCAAGGACTCCCACAGCAACTGAAGGCGCACAAGCATGTTGAGTACGCTGGGTACGCGGAGTACTCCGTACGCGACTTGAAATACGCAGCGGCATTGGGTGGAACATAAATTGTGGGCAAAGTTACTAGCTGAGGCAGAGACAACGACCAAGACGAGGACGAGGACGCCGCGGCCGTCGCCCCGAAACAGGAACAAAGCAGCAGCAAGCAGCAGCAGCGGCAACAACAACATAAAAAGGATACGAGCCATAAATGAATTTTACGTATTTCGGTATACACACGACAAACGCCGACTACAACAACGACGACGACGACGACAACGATAATGATGATGTTGTTGTTGTTGTTGTTGCTGTTGTTATTGCTGGAAATAGGGTGGGTGGCAAGCCCGTCTGCGACAGTAGTAAAACACATACATACACAAACACACAGAACATACACATGCATACACACAGGGCAGCTGGTGGGTACAGAAAGAGTGCAAACACAGCCAGTAAAGAGAGAGAGAGAGAGAGAGGGAGAGAGCGAGCGAGAGAGATGAAGAGAGAGAGAGAGAGAGAGAGAAAGAGAGAGCGCGCCGGGTATGTGCCGAATAAGGGATGATCCGTCATTTCGTTTGGTTTTTCACTACTCATGTGTAGTTTAGTATCTACACACACACACACACACGCACACACAGACATACATCTTAATGTGTATTGTTCAATTCGGTTGCATGGAGTGCAATAGCGGCAGCATCGGCGACAGCAACAACAGTCAACACACAAATCAATAAGCCGACTGGGCAACACCCTGCAAGCACACACACACACAAAAACACACACATACACATACACATACAACGTTACAAATAGTATGCATTTAAAAATGTTAATCAAAAAATCATAGATCCTTAAATTCATACAACTGAAAATTTAATTGAAATGCCTCGATTTAAGCAAACAATTCGAATTTCGAAAATTGAACAATATCAAACAATTCGAATTTCGAAAATTGAACAAAATCTTTCGTAACGCTCCCTAAAACAGGAATTAAATGCGAATGGTGGTTGCTGTTGTTGTTGTTGTTGTTGCGGCTGCCGCTTAATACTAGAAAGGGCGCGCTCTAAGGGTGTATGAACGCACAAACACACACACACACACACACATAAACATACGCAACTCACACATGCGTACATACGTAAATGGTGCAGACAGCAGCTCACAGTTAGACTGACTGGCAGACATTTAAGCAGCGGCAGAGGGCGGTGGTCGCTGTCGCTGTCGACGTTGACGTTGCCATTTTACTGCCAAGCAATACACACACTCACACACACACACACACTCACACGTGAGCAAAGTTTGTACGCATGCAACATGCATCAGATTTTGGGCTACTTAACCTACAGAACGTGAAGAAGGTAACGCATTAGGAACGTATACGGAAAAGCTCAAATTACTCGAAATAATTAACGAAACGGAACAGAACAGATGCTAAAAACATGTATACATAAGCACACACTCTCACACACTCTCACACACACTCACACACACACACACACACATAGCTGCGTACTCAGTCAGATACATGAATTAAAATCCATTAAAATTTTACGTTACTTAACGCTACGCCCAAACCGTTTACGTCGTCAGCACTGTTACCGGTTACCGTCTTTGTTACGTGAATTGTATTAGAGTTCGTTTACATCAGTGTGCTTCTCTTTCTCTCTGTGTGTGTGTGTGTGTGTGTGTGTCTGTGTGCGTGCGTGTTTTTGTGTGTGTGTGTGTTTGTGTGTACATGTCTTACTTTCAATGTCATCAAAAAGGGCTGAGAATGATATATCTGCAATTGAATCGTATCACAGCCAGCTTTGATGGGCATTGCAAAGGGCAATGTAGCAAAAAGAGTATCACTTCGCCAACAATATTACAACAAAGCCAACAAGTGTTTGTATCTCATTATTTTATTCTTGCATACATCCGACTGTGAGCGAACCAAGCCCACCCAATTCTTGCGTAACTCTTCAAGGGGTTGTGAAATGTGGGTATTATCGAGTCATATCACAGCCATTTTGATGAGTTTCGTGCGAATTGCTTTCATCACAGTGATCATTGTCCCTCGCCGGGGCCGGTTCGTGAAGTCGCCGCCTCCTCCTCCTCCTCCTCCTTTGTGTGTTTCTTTCTTTCTTTCTTATACCATGTCGTTAAAATGCTTGTGACCTTATGTATTTTATATCATATCACAGCCATTTTGACGAGTTTGGGTAAAGAAATGTCAACAGAAAACAGAAAAAAATAAAATAAAAATGCATCTTCTCTGTGTACATTTCAATCAATTATAGATCCTTCGGATTGATTCGTATCCTGCAAAAGAACATTTCCCCTCTTGATGAACGGTAAAATAAATACACAAATTATTTAGATGTTTTGTTTTTGTTTTTTTTTTTGAGTTTTTGTTTTTTTTTTATATTTTTTTATTTTATTAATAATTATTATTTTTTTCTTTTCATTTTCATTTAAGGAAACTTTACAAAACAAAACAGGACCACAACAGATGCATATATTGATCATACTGAATACAATCGAACTGATTGGTGACTGGCAAAGGATTAAGACGTTTTCTCTGATGGACAACGGAGGCACTAAAACCCAAAAACCCGACTCAGACTCGCGCTCGTACAAAAGTTGTTCAATAATGCAAAAATAAGTTGGAAAAAAAAGAAATAATAAAATAAAGAATTGATTTTCAAACTAACTCACGTTCTTTCGAATTTTTTTCGAGAATTTGGGATGAGAATGTAGAAGTGAAAACAATATTAAATTTCAACAAAATCAATCAGCTTTTATAACAATATTTAAAATAATAAATCAACTCTTTAATTCACATTCGTCGCTATTTAAAATCCTCAAAACGAGCAAAGTTTATGTGTTGTGGGGGGATCAACATATTCAGATTGGGATTTGTTGTTAAGAGACACATGTGTGTATTCAAAACGATCGAATCCCAGAGTGAATACAGAAATATATATATAATAATTGCCATATATCAATGCATTTAAAAACTTGGCTTGGATTGAGGAAAACATATTCATTTTAAATTTGGAATGATGACTTTGGATTTTGATGTATCTGTGTGTCACCCACTCTTTCTGATTGGTTGTGAGAGCTTCGTGTGTTCATCTACAGTTGATTCTGTGTTTGTTGTTTGTTGGTTTGTGTGTGCCTGTGTGTGTTTGTGTGTATCTTTGATCTAAAGCACGACAAAGCTCAAAAAATTATAATATATATAGATAGGTATATTTAGATAGCAGTAGTACCGAAGTGAATTAAAGAGTGACGCTTTAAGCAATTTTACAAAAATTCATATTAATTTGTTGTTTCTCTTTTTTAGTTGGGCTTTGTCACGTGTTTGCCTTCAGTTCAATTTTAAATTTGTTTTTTCTTTTGTTGTTGTTGTTGTTTTTCTTTTTCTTACAGCACAATTTCAATCAATTGGATTTGTTTGATTTGGGTGCGGTGCACAGGAAACTCGATTCACAAAACAGTCATATTTGTAGATTTGATATACATAAATAAGTAATACCATCGAAATCGACTTTTATGCTCTTCCTAAATATCAGCATTGCGTTGCTGTTCTTTTTTTTGCTGATTATTCGCTGTTTGTTGGCTCTAAAGCGCTGTTGACGTCTTGCAATTTGACAAATTCTCTAGTTTCCCTTCCATCTTCTTTCTTTTTGTTTCTGTTTTTGTAATATTTTATAATTTCCTAGTTGTTGTTTGTGTGTGTGTGGTATATGTATGTGTGTTGGTGTTTCGCTTGCAATGTATGTATGTATAAGTATGATGGTTGTTGCTGCATAAACTATCGCACCTGACAACGACGGTAAGAATGGCTTCAAGGGAGAGTACAGCTCGTCTTGGTGCTCAATCTGACCAGGCCGTAATCACCAGAAAATATTATCGGTGTGGATTATGTATGCCGGCAATGCAGAGATGTGTCTATTGACGTGTGTGTGTGTGTGTGTGAGCGTTCATATCTGAATGTGACGTGTTGTGTGTGGTGTTGTTGTGCATGATTGCTTGTGGAGGAGGAGGGGGAAAGTTGGGTTTGCTATGAGATTTAGACGCTGGTGTTGATTCCATTATGACGGCAGCCGCGAATGTTTCCGGTTAGAATGCGCAGATGACTACTGCGTGGTATGCGGCTGCATTATAATTGGATAGGGTGGATTCTGTGGCGGATGCTGCGGCGTTGACGCCTGGAAGTATTGGGGCATGATATGTGGATGTACACACATCAGCTGGTATGCCTGCGGCTGTGCTTGGGTTGTGAATGCTGCGGGTTGCGGTCCCCCGCCGGCAGGGGAGGGCTGTGGTGGCGGATGGAAACTCTGATGCGGCTGTCCCGGCGATGGCGTCGTCGATGGCGTTGTCTGTGTCAAAAACTGTAATTGCGGCGGCTGATCCTGATACATGCGCATCGGCACCGGCCCATACTGTGGCTGGAAATGTTGTGGATGCGGTGTGTGCTGGTATTGTATGAATTGTTGAAGCGGTGCCGTTGCCATCAACGGCTGCCCTGTTGCTGTTGTGGCCGACACATGCATTTGCGTGCTACCCATTTGGCCTGGAATACAATGAATATGTATGGATGGATATATGTATATATATATATATATATTTGCAGCGGGTACTTACCATAGTTATTGCGACGCATGCGCGGCGCCTGGCCGCCTGGGTGTGTGGGTGCCAGGAATGCATGCGTACTCGGCATCATGTAGATCTGTTGATTTGCAGCCGGTATATGGGCGCCAGTTGTGGTGTGAATGGCCTGCATGGGCACCGGCGTCTGTGGCGTATGTGGACGCGATGGATTCGGTGTGCTCGGACCACGTGGTGTGAAAGGCTTGGCTGATGGATTCAGGACATGCTTCTTCACCACAGGCGTGCTGCCGCTAGTTGTGGTACTGTTGTTGCTGCCTGTGCCGCCAGCGCCAGTCGCCGTAACGCCGCTGGGAACACCACTCGTCACGGGTGTAGATTTATCGGATCCGTTGCCATTGCCCCCAGTTGCAGAGGCTATGGGTGTGCTAGCAATGCCAGTGGCGGTGGTATTGCTAACTCCAACACCAATATTGGGCGCTGGCGATGCGTCCGGCTTGGGTGTGGCCTGCAACGGCGGCGGCGCCTGCTGCTCCAGTATAACTGGTGAGCTGAGCACCACGGGCGAAGTTTGCGGCTGCTGTACGCTAACCGGCGGCGCTGTCAGCACATGATACATGGGCTGTGGCGGTTGCTGGTTGTTCACATCTTGCTGCACCAGTTGCACCGACTGCTGTTGCTGCACCTGCACTTGCACCGGCAACTGTTGCTGCTGCTGCTGTGTGGGCGGTGGCTGAGGCTGGCCCTGATGCTGCTGTTGTTGCTTTGGCACCAGCTGATGCTGACTGTCCACAACCAGTTGTTGCTGCTGTTGCTGTTGTTGTTGTGGCGGTGGCGCCTTTTGTTGCATATGCGGCACATGTTGTTGCTGCTGTTGTTGCGGCGGCGGCGGCTGCTGCTGCTGTTGCTGCTGAGGCACATAGTGTTGCGGTGGTGGCAGCTGCTGCTGGTGATGATGTGGCGGCGGCACATGATGTTGCTGCATGGCCACAAGTTGCGGCTGCTGCTGTTGTTGTTGCTGCGGCGGCGATGTCGATTGCTGTAAGCCACCACGTTGCAGTGAATGTTGTTGTTGCTGTTGTTGCTGCTGTTGTTGTTGTTGCTGTGGCGGCGATGTGTTGCTAGGCGCCAGCTCAAAGTTCTGATTAAACTGACGCAGATCCTGCATTACCTGATTGTCTCGTGAGCGCACTTGACGCTGCTGCTGCGGCTGGCTCTGATGTTGCTGCTGCTGCTGTTGTTGCTGCTGCTGTTGTTGTTGCTGCTGCTGTTGCTGTTGTTGCTGCTGTCCGCCGCCGGTTTGCAGCGGCGGAGAGTTACTGTTGTGGCCACCATGAACGTGGCCACTGTGCATGGGCTTGCCCAGCGTCTGTGTGTCTCCGCCATAATTGAGCGAGGAGTTGCTTTGAGAACCCTGGTATTGACGCATCTGGCGCTGGGGCAGCGGCTTGCCCGGATTTGGGCCAGAATCGCCGCCGTTCAGCTTGGATGCGCCACCCAAATGACCCTGATTGCGGTACTGAGCGGGGCTGTTGCAGTGATTGCTGGAAAATCATAAAGTTCAGTTAAAAGGCATTAAACAGCTATAACTATTCAGCATCTTTTCATTGATTGTTGTCTAGGAAATTACTCAATTTAAGTTATTTTAATTTAGTTAGAGCCAAGATTTGCTTACCCGTGAATGATTTGTGAGTTGCCCTGGTAGGAGGAGTACTGATTTTGGATGCCAATCGAGGACTGATAGCCACCAGCCTTGCCGCCAACGCTATTGGCGTTGTTGCCCTGCGGCACATTGGATGAGTTGCCGCCGCCGGCGCCTACATTGCTGGGTGGATTGCCGCCGCGCATTATTTTGCCGCTGCCGCCGACATTGCTGGGCAGATTGCCGCTGCCGCGCATTATTTTGCCGCCTTGTGGCACGGGCTTTGGTTTCATCATTGAGCCACCGCCGCCGCCGCCGCCGCCATACTTACCAGCGGACGTATCTGTGGATGCATTGACGGATGTGGTGGATGGACCCGTGTTTTTTAAAGTGCCAGCAAGCAGAAGCAGGGCCTGCGACTGTGTGGCGCCGCCCGGACCCATTCCATGCTGTCCCATCATCACTGGCTCGCGATTGTCACGATCGCGTGACCCCGCCACCGTCGACGATTGTTGCGAGGACATGCCCGCATGCGAGGCAGGCGGTCCATTATTGCTTCGTGTCTGTTTGGTGATGTAACGATCGCTGCTCATCGTCTCACGCAGCTGGTAGTCACTGGAGCCCCCGCCGCCGCCACCACCGCTGCCACGGGGTTTGTTGCCACGATCTCGGTCCCTTTCCCGCTCACGTTCGCGCTCCTCACGCTCTCGCTCGCGTTCCCTTTCGCGTTCATTGCGCTCGCGTTCACGCTCCATTTCGTGATCCGGCGGCGGCGGCCTCTCAACGGCTGCGAATAGAGACTCCTCATCACCGTTCTCAAGATCTAAGCGCTCGCGGCATGTGGGATTGTTCTCAATCTCAGCTGCCAATTTCTCAGCCTTGGCCTCGGCCTCCTTGAACTCAAGCGAGTCGCCCTTATCGAGGGCCACCGTATACGATGACAACGAATCATCAAATGTGGAGGTGACACCAAACTGATTCTCATTCTTGCGGAACATCTCATTGGGATCCCAACCGTTGGCAGCGCCATCCAATTCTATTTCAACGTCCCCATTGGCGCCAGAATCCCACGGTTCCAGCTCTTTTTCATCGCAGCGCGTGCCTATCCAAAGAATATAGACAATTCACGATTAAAGTATATAGATTTTAAAAAATAGATATATACAGATGACTGCATTACCATTGCACTTATCAGATATGGCGCCGTCGGTCTGGAAAGCACCTGTGGTCGCGTATTGCGAATCAAAATTCTTTGCGACTACGTTGACCACAGTGTCCGCCGGGAATATGACGTGTTTGGGTACTGTTTTGACCTCGTCGGGCTGATTTTTGGCCTTAATGCATGCCGGCAGCTCCAGTGCGATGTCGAAACCGCCCGAGAATGTGCGGAAAACGCCCTCATAAACGTTACCCGAACGCAGGCGCACCTGCACCACGCTGCCGACCAGTGCCGTTGCCGAGTGCATGAAGAAAGTGTTATTATAGACGCCTTGCGCCAGCGAACGGCCAGTTCCGCCTGCTCCGCCGCCTACACCACTTCCAGCGCCTCCGCTGCCGCTGCCACCACCACCTGCACCGGAGCCCGTCTTGTTATTTGCTGGCCGTAGACTGTTGTTGTCGTTATTGGCGTTGTATCTAAAAAAGAGGAGAGACTCAATTAGTACCGTTTGCTAGATCCAAAAAAAAAAAAAAAAAACAATTGGCAGCACAACTCCAACTGCGAGCGTTATGTGAATCAGCGCAGACAGACAAAAGCACATACGCACACATACACATACATACACATACATACACATACATACACATACACACACACACACACACACACCCACAAAACGAGCGAAGCTGCAATCGAACCCGAACGAACGCTGCTCAGGGTCGACGTCGCCGCCGCCTGCACTGCTGCTGCGATGTGCTGCGTTACAATATCGATTTGGCATTTCTGTTGTTGTTGTTTTTGTTGTTAGCCCCTTTAACCCCCCCAATAACCACGCCCTGCCTCTGCGTTTGAAAGTAAATATGCGCTGCTCATATCATATGCGAACGTGTGTTGGGTGTGTGTGTTGAGTTGAGCTGTGCTTTGGTTCAGTCCAGTGAACTCAATTTTGAAAACTCTTCCCTGTTAATGAACTACAACATTTGTTTGTATATACACCTGGGGCTGCTAAGCTTTCATTCATGCGTGTATTGTTCTATACTTTTAATTGCTGATAAGCAATTTTGAAAAGCGATGTTCGCAATGGGAAGAATTGTATGTAATTTTCCTCAAATGATCCATATTTATTTATAGAAAATGTTGATTTGATTTTTTAATTAATTGTTTTCCATGAAAAAGATATAATGTTAATATAAATATATAAGAGAATCAGCGAACTGTGGAAGAGCTGAAAAACAAAATGATTTCAATAAGTAAATAATCACTTAATCGGGAGTTTAACCTGAGCAGCGAAAAATAAGGTGCTTCGTACTACTAAAATAACTCCAGTGTAAATGGAAAAACTAAATTATAGATAAATGTGTGTATTTTTGAAATACTTTTTGAACTAGTTCAGTTTCTGGGCGAACGCCTTTTGGGGTTGTTTTTAATAGCGTGCAGGATCGACGACCGTGAAATGGCCAACTCGCTACTCGCAACGGGCAACTTGCAACGCACAATGAACTCAGACACGCACATAACAACGAAATCAACAACAACAACAACAGCAGTAGCAACAATAATAAAAATAATATAAATATCAAGAACATTGTCCCTGGCTGGCATGGAGCTGGACATGTGCGGCAAAAGAAATAGGTGGGGAAAAAGAATTGGCGGTGATTCATAGCGTGTGGATACTGCGCACAATTCGTCAATTAATACCAAATAAAATAGCACTCATTTTAAAGTGAATCATGCGTATTGCCGCCAGCCGATAGACACTCATTGATAAGGTGGCCCGGGAATCAAGAATCAGGCACTGCATGACAGAATCGAGCTAATATATATCGGTTATATATTTTTACATATTTACATGCGAGACTTAAATGTGCATAGGCCGAATGCCGAACAAATAAATAAAGAACGAGGCAAGGAGGCGCATGGGGCAACAAGGGGAAAAACAAGAGCGATGCGATACGATGCGATGCGATACTAAATGTTGGTTCGGTCAGCAAATTGTAAAGTGACCCAAATTTTGTGCGGCCGGCGGGAGGCGAAGTGTGCCAAGGCACATGTCGAAGCAGCGACGCAAGCTGCGACGCTAGCAATGGCAGCACACTGCAAAACTGCTGACAATGCAAGAAAAATTGCATACGACAAAAAAAAAAGAGCCCAAGAACAAAAAGTGCAAAAAAAAAAAAAAAGAAATAACGAAAAGAAAAGAATATGAGATACGTGCGCGTCAACCGTGGGTCGCAACTAGCTAAAAACCAATTTGAATGTCGCCCGGTGGTTCCACTGTGCGCACTTCTCTTTACACACATACATACAAACTTACACGTACACATATGAAAAATGATTTGAATGTATTGCAGCATTACAGTCATATTTCAATTGAAAATTTAAAAGGGCTGGAGGGGCTCACACACACACACACACACACACACAACTGCACACACACACACACAACTGCACACACACACACAACTGCACATACACACACAACTGCACACACACACACAACTGCACACACACACACACAACTGCACACACACACACACAACTGCACACACACACACACAACTGCACACACACACACACAACTGCACACACACACATGTTCCTCGTGTGGGGGTGCTTCGCTGGGCATCATTTGTGTTGCCTTTAAACAAATTATTCATTGTGCTTTTTCTACATATTTTATATGTCGTTTTGTTGCTGTTTCTGTTTGCGTTGGGGTTGGCTTGTGAAAGGGAAATGTAAACAAAGCTCAAAATATGAGTAAACGACACCATGCTCACACACACACACTTGCACATGCATTGTCAGCACACACACATACACAGCTGCACAAAGCGACTGGCGTATTATATAAGTAATTGCAATTTGCCCTGATTGCTTGCGCCCCTTTCTTTTTTCTTCTGATTCCGTTTCCACAATTACAATTCAACAAATTCCATTGCACTAAAAACACTCAAGAATATTAAAGAAAACTATATAAAATAATAATGATAATAATAAACCGATGTGCACGCTTTCACCTTCCACAGCAGCGGAACCTGGAGCGGTTTACTTTGTATTTGTATTTGCAGTATTTTTTTTTTTTTATACAGCGAACAATTTGCCCGTGTTTTTCTTGGTGCGTTTGCTTTTGCTTTCGCTTCGTACTTTTTAAACTGCAGCAGCACAGCAAGCAAGCTGCTACTGCTTCTTCTTACCTTGGGATGCCGCCACTGGCAGCGCCGCCACCTCCGCCAGTAGGTCGACTTTTCCGCTTGCTATTGTTGTTCATAATAGAAGATGGGCAAGCCAATTGCCAATTGCCAGAGCACAAAACCAAAAGTCGACGAACGCACGGAACTTTTTTTTTTTATTTTCAGTTGAACTTATTTCTGATTTCAATTTTATTTATATGCGTATCTTCGGTTTCGTCTAGTTTTTCTGTTTTCTTTTTTTTTGTTTCTTTTCTCTTTTTATATTTAATTTTATTTTTGTTTGAATACTTCTGCTTTGTGTTGCTGTTTCTGTCTCTATTGGCTCATTTGCTTTTTATCTCGTCTTCTCTCGCACTGGCTTTGCTTTTGGCTGGGTGGCTGAATCTGAATTTCGCTTGGCGACGTCACGATGCACAATGGAAACGCAGATACGAAGGGGGAGACGGATGGGGAGGCGGGTGGAGAGACGGAACGATGTCGACAATATGCTCGCTTAATGGAGTAGTTGTCGCCCGATCTTCTTCGTCGCCTTTTCCGGGGCCAGCATTCAACACCGTTTATATATGCAACAACAAAACAAGACAAGACGTTGACAACGACGACGACGATAACAAAAACACTAATGGCGGTCTGGCGTTAATTTTTCTAAATATTCACGCACTTCTTTTTGTTTGGGGGTTAGCCTTTCGTGCTTTGTCGTTTTCTGCTTTGCCTCTGCTTTACCTCCTCCTCCTCCTGCTTATTCTTCTTCTTCTGGTGCTGCTTCTGCCTTTGCTCTTTTTCACTCGCACTCGCTACTCAAATTTTGCGAATTTTTGCTTTCATTCAATGATTGCCTCGCCTCCTATTTTTGCGCTTCTCACTGGCTGGCTTTTTTTTGTAGGCAAAAAAACGAGCAATAGCGACGGCGCTTAAGTCGTTTAACGTCAGATTAATATATTTCTGTTCCTAATTATATTTTTATTCGCTGCGATAAACGAACAAGGTTGCACAAAAGTTAGGTGAACTGCATATTTAATTCAACTATTATGACCATATATCGATATACGTTGTACAGCCCTACAAATTTCAAGACGATTTTGATAAGCTATCGATACACTCAATTTTTAGCGATATAACTTATAATCATGCTATCGCGTAAGAGCAACACGTTATACAGCACATGTCCGAACTGCTCACAGCACTGAAATTTGGCGCGCATTTTGAATTTGCAGAATAGAAAACTGGCAGGAAGAGGTCGGAGAATTTTAATTAGTTGGACATTTAATTAATTAGGATAGAGCTAGTAGAAAATATTTATGAATTTCAATATTTATTCATTCGCATTCTAAACTATTTATTATCTACTACTACTACTGGGACGAAAATAGATTTAATTCTGCGAAATACATCCGCATGTGATATTTACTTTTTGCTGATAAGCCCCAAAAGGAGATCAATTGTCCATCACATAAAAAGCTCAGACACCAAAAGACATTAAAAATTTAAGCTTTGTTTACCATTTAAGTACATACAATCTCTATTTATAGAGAAATAAATTCATTAAAGATTTCTATGCGGATGGAGGCTAGAAAATATAAGTAGTTATTTACTTTAATAAAGATAAGATAAATGATTACACCACATTAAAAGATTGTCTGTTCGCAGATACATTACAAGGTTAATAAGGTGATGTATAAGTACAATTTTGTAAGTGCTGCATAGTTGGATAGCCGAATATTAAGACTGAATCAGACATCGCGTGGCATTCTCATTGATTAGCACTCTATTATGCCTAAATTATTGAATGTACTTATATAGTTATCAGAGTTATGTGTCTATTAATCTTAATTTTTAGATCAAATATTTATCTGGCATTCTTTGATTACCATTTTTGGATATCTGGCCGATCACTCGACGGCCACAGACGGAAAATTACTTGGCATTCACAGGCGATCGGCGAGACGCTGCCTAATTTTTGGATATGAAACTCTCGCTTATCACTTAAAGATGCGCAAAAATATATATATACATATACTATTATCGCATGCGCTCTCGTCCGTTGCCCGTTATCAATGTAATTGGTTTCTTGGTGACATATCCAGTTGTACCCTCTCTGCTAGGCGGTCATCCCATGCATACATATATTTATACTTTATGCGTCCCACCTCTGTAGGTGTTGTAGGTTGTTTACCCATCTGCCTGCCGAATGCGCGTTAAGTGTCTCATTGTTCCCGCTATAGTGGCAAAATGTCGTCGCTTTCTTGACTCTTTTCATTTTAGATGTTTATCAAAGAAATCTGCTCGTTCTCACTTATTTATCGTTCCAAAATTCTCTCATTCGGCAGTTTTCTTTTGATTGCGGAGCATTGCACTTGGACGAACGCGTCGCTGAATTATAAAGTACCCGAAATCCTTTCTTAATATTATCTATCACTAGTGTTTTACGAAAACGGACAATATGAGTCATGTTCCGAATTCCGATATAAATCCGAAACAATTATCATTTGATGGTACGTGCCTAATACTCACTCTGAAAAAGTGCACCTTTAAAAATGTGTGTTCATTTAAAAAAAAAAATCAACAAAGTTTTAGAGTTTAATTTTTTCCTTTTTCTGCAATTTTATTTAGAGCGGTTTATTTTGAACAGTTCTCTGGCAATATTTTATAATCATTTTACGGATTTCAATTGAATAATAATCCCCATCCAATAAAATATGCAATCATTATGTTAATTCAGTGCTATAACAAAAATTTCGCTTTGGCTGTTTAAAGTATGCAATAGAAAAGCTGAGCTTTAGCAATTTGTGACAATAATAATAAAATAAACTACAAGTCAGTTGGCTATTTTGAAATTTCTTCATTCTTTTTGATTTTGATTGAGCAACTATAATTTATTTGTATATCGCTACAATGTCCTAGCACTAGTTAAAGTATGTCAAATAAAAAAATTATGATTCCAATCAAAAATGTATTTGAGATGGAAACGGTGAAAAAATTCAATATTCACAAGGACCACATTTATTATAACCTCAGCACGCATTTAAATTTCTGTTACAATAATGATTATTATATACGTTTAATTGTTTGTTTTTTACAACCCGAAAGAAATCCCCTATATAATATAAATTTTCCATAGTTTTGGTCCTATCCTATCTTTCAGAAAGTATATCTATAGCCCGGAATGATGAGACTTTCTAAAATCCGGCCTTAATTCCAGGGCACATTTCCTTTAAAAATATGTTTAATTTTCAGGGTGTTGAAAAATTACTTTTACTTAAAACAACGGTTAGCATTTTTAATTTGTAGAAAAATTTTCCATTATTAAATATTTAAAAAAAAAATGGAAAAACCTTTCTAATTGTAAGTTTTTTTCTTTTGCATATTTTAAAATTATTTCTTAAAACTATACAATTTTTTATTTTTCCCGATATTTTTCATTTTAGGGGTAGTTTTTTCTAAGTGTAAAATTTACTAATTTTCTGCTTACAGAGATATTTTGATTGAATTTTGAAAGAAATGTGACGAATTTTTTACAAAATGTGAATCTTTTTGCAACGATTATTTTTAAAATAAATAATTGTGAATCAATTATTTTGTGTATAGGCAAAAGTGGAAAATTTCAAATTGTATAGAAATTTACATATGGAAAATTAAACTAATTATAGCCAAAGTTTTATTACAAGTAAGAAAAACACAATGAATTTGTGTGAAAACCGAATAACAGTCTAATCATGATTTCAGCGAAACAAATTCGAAAAAAAATAATAACGGAAATAATAAATTAGATTTAATTGACATAATTAAAGGTCGACAGTTTTTAAAAGAATATATATAGCAGGCATTTGGCATTCATATACATAACCAGAGACGAGGTGGAAATTTTACCTAACAATTATTGATGTTAAGCCAGATGAGTCACCGCATTTGAATTAACATCTTATTTGGCATCAGCATCAGCACTTAGGAAAAATGTGTTAATCTATAATTTAAATATTGAGTACATTTCAAAATTAGAGATTTGTTTATTCTGATAGACTTTGGGATTCACGACTAAGGGACATCGTTCAAAGAAATTGAAAATCAATGTGCACTTCACAGTTACACTAATCACATTGTCCCGTTTTAAATAATGTTGAATTTGTGTAACTTTTAAATGCATATAAACTGAATCAAATTAGCCGGCAATCTACTCGGAAGTCGAGTCAAATGAGCGTTTTAATATGCTTCATGCAAATGGACTGCTGGAAAAAACAGGTTTTTAAATGATACTCCGATTTGTTCCTATACATATTTTAGCACTTCAACAATTAACGTATCTCACACTACGAAAGCGTGCTAAAGAAACTCAGTTATTTTCTATAATTAGAAAATATTCGCAGTACGCCACAAGTGCCATACATGATTGTAGTGTGTAGAACCAACTACGATTTCACAAAACGGACAAACAAAACAAATAGAAATGCTGTAGTAGAGTGAGCTCGACTGCGAGATGCCCTAAATACAGTTTTAAAATACATTATTATTGTTTTAAAGGCTTTGCACACTGATATATAAGCAGTTGTGGAAGTGCTCTTATTTCTCGTTGCCGGCACAGTTACTGAAAAACAAACTCGAATTGATACATTGATATGCATGCATGTGTAAAAGGGGGAGCTATTAATCAAATAAAAGTATCTTGACATGTTGTAAAAGAAATTACATTCAAAATTTAAATTTTCCAGCGCTTGAAGAGTCTCTGATATCCCATTTCATGTAGACAGATGATGTTGATGATGGATGATAATGATCAAGAATGTATATACTTTATGGGGTCAGAATTGCCTCAATTAGCTTGTTTCATAATTTTGCACAATTTCATTATACCCTACTTATGTTTAGGGTATAAAAACAAAAACATCGGCTCGATCTCGATCTCGGCTTCTGTTTGTTGAGCTGCCGAACAAGCCGTGTGGCTTGTTCGCTAAAAACGAAAGTATACAGAACTAAAAGCTTATAACGATTACAGTTTGCCCATTTGCAAAACCGAAAAATCAGTACGAAATGCGTTGGCCGTGGAAGCGCACGTTTGGCATTGCCAAAAGCCAAAATGGCTTGGCCAGCAGTCGCCCTCAACCAACAGTGACGACCATTTATGATCGTAGGATCTGGGGAATCACCTTCAATAGCAGCACTCTCTAATGATTTCCTTACGTCATCTTTTTTGCAGCCAACTGCGATGGGAATGTGAAGTACACGGTAAAAAATGGCGATGATTGCTACGAGCAGACGCTCACTCTGGACATGGACATGCAGGGCAAGTACAGTGCACCCAAGGAGGCACATTGGCTGCTGCGTCGCATCTATATACTTACCTGGATAGGAAACTATGATCGACCGCAGGCCCTCGCCGATCTCATCGCTGGCATCACTTTGGGCCTGACTATCATTCCGCAGAGTATTGCGTATGCTGCACTCGCTGGTCTCTCCTCGGAGTACGGATTGTATTCGGCGTTTATTGGGTCCATCATCTATGTGTTTTTCGGCACCATACCTCAGGTGTCGATTGGACCGACGAGTCTAATGGCCATTATGACTCTGCAGTTTTGTGCGGACAAGCCAGTTCAAATGGTCATCGTGCTGGCTTTTCTCGCCGGCTTCGTGGAGCTGCTCATGGGCATCTTTCAATTGGGCTTCATAGTCAGCTTTATACCAGCGCCCGTCACAAAAGCGTTTACATCCGGCACAGCGGTGATTGTGGTGCTGGCACAGTTGAAGAGTCTGCTCGGCATTCGACTGAAGAACATCCCCTCGATTGCCGACTATTTCAGCAATATTAGCCCCACAGATGCCTCATTGGGCATTATCTGCGTTTGCATGCTGCTTTCATTGCGGGTAAGTTTACTAAAACTAGAAGTGGTTTCAATTCTTACACACTGTTTTCCGAACACGATTCAGTTTTAGTTCTCTTTATTATTTTCTTTTTTAATATTATTATAGTATTATGTAAATACGAGTAACACATTGAAGGAGATATCTTCAAGATCACAAACACAAGGCTCTGTGTCTGTCCGTATTTTTTGTTTGCTTACCTTAATGCAACTTTCAACACAAATATATGCAACCGTATAAGATAACTATTTAATATAACTGCAACAGGAACGTTGAAAAGATTAGCTTTGAGTTGTGTGATCGAGATAGGCGTAGATAAGCATTGCTCATTCTGATGCGGTGTAACTACAGAAATGTGGAATATTCAGAGATATTATCAAATACAGACTAAAATGTTAATCTTAGCTGATTTAAGAGATTGTTGCTTATTGTTGTTTATTTAACTCATTGAAATCTTCCTGCTACCCGCTGTAGATGCTCTCCCAAGTGAAGTTCAAGCAGGATACGCCCCTGACGCAACGGCTTAAGAAGGTGCTCTGGTACATCAGCATATCTCGTAATGCTCTGGTTGTCTTCTTCAGCGGTCTCATGATCTACATATGGGTGCACAAGCGATCATTGGAAGCGGTGCCATTTGCACTCTCCTCGAAGGTCGCCTCGGCCATGCCCACAATACAGTTGCCACCCTTTGCCTTCGAGTACGAGAATCGCACGTATGTCTTCACAGATATTCTACACGAACTGGGCAGCGGCGTTATTCTGGTGCCCATTGTGGCCGTGTTGGCCAATGTGGCTATTGCGAAGGCCTTCGGTGCGTATACATAATATTATGCACATTGAACTAGTGCCAATCTTGGCTGTATGTACTTGCAGTTAAGGACGGTAAACTGGATGCCTCGCAGGAGATGCTGACACTTGGCCTGTGCAATATGGCCGGTTCCTTCTTTAGTGCGATGCCCACCTGCGGCGCCTTTACCCGATCCGCAGTGAGTCAGGCGTCAGGTGTGCGTACGCCCATGGCTGGAATCTACACCGGACTCATTGTCCTCTCCGCCCTATCGATATTGACTCCCTACTTTCAATATATACCCAGAGCCTCGCTGGCCGCTGTACTCATTGCAGCCGTTGTCTTTATGGTAGGTAAAAGATAATGCACAGACTATGATATTTAACATTTCCCGTAATTAAGTTGATAATTGTCAAAAGTATAAGCAACGCTTATGTGTGTATTATTATTATGGAAATGTGTGAAATGTGACTCCAAAGGAAAGCATCTCGGACAACATATATAAATATTCTCGATGAGCATCAAAAGTCATCTAGTCATGTCCGCCTGTCTGCCAGACATAAAAAATTTGTAAAGTTAAGGTACAAAATTATTAGGTTTGCATATCGTATATGGACCTATATTTCGCTTGATATAACATACATGCATGCGTACATCGTTTATACCTATGTCTATCCACATCACAAAGTTCATTGAGATTGGATTGAAAAAATTCAGAAAAACGAAACCAACACATATATTTTGTTATAAAAATATAAAAATGTTTATTAGTTGCAGGATGTCTGCTAGTCGATATGTATCTGTGTTTTGAGATTACAATTGACGAAAGTCCCATGAAACTATTCTGTAGAAATATTCGCATTTTAGAAACACACATAAATAATACGTCTACAATTCGTATCTTGTGCACAGATTGATTTGACACCCATCAAGGAGCTGTGGCAGACGAACAAAAAGGACTTTTTCTGCTGGACGGGCAGTCTTATTATGTGCCTGGTCGCCGGCGTTGAGATGGGTCTGCTCTTTGGCATTGTGGTCAGCATGATTTTCATATTGCTGCGTCTAGGCAATCCCAAAATTGAGGTCTATCTCAAACAGGTGCGTGTTTGTGTCAGCGCTCTTCGGACTCTTTTAATTTATAAATCTCGTTTTGTTGCTCCATTTTTGTGGCGTGCAGCACGAGGGAAACTATTATGTGCACATTGTGCCACAATCGGATATTTATTATACGGGAGCCGATGCGCTACGTACGGAGATACTTGCGGCTTGTATGCTGTACCGTAATGATTTTCCAATTGTTCTACACTGTGGACGCTTCATGCAGTTCGATGCAACGTTTGTGGAAATGCTGACGGCCGTGGCCAAGGAGCTGGCCAAGGACAATGTGGTGTTGGTGCTCCAGCACATGAGTCTCAAGCACCAGCAGATACTGCCCGTTGCCAGCAATGTGCGCTTCTGCAGCGAGTATCCGGAGCTGATGCCGCTGGACGCCAAACAGTAGCTAGCCACAACGACTAAGTCCAATTCCGCATTTTGGGCGAGGGGAAGACATGGTAGCGAGAAATCTCTTGATTTCCATGTTGACTCACGTCACAATGTGTTGTGCGGCAATTTTAATTGCCCTGACGTCAGTGAATTCTGTCTTTTAAAATGTCCCGCTTATCGTCCCTCGTCCGTAGGCTGTTGTCTGTCTTCCGTCGCCGCTAGATCGCGTGCGAAAGTGTTGATTACAAGTAAGCGCTTATATGACTGCTATATAGCAATTTAGATATATTAAGTCAACCTTCTAGAGTTTATCCGTAAGCAGACAAATTGTAAATACCCACATAATTGCATTGTAATACTTGATTCTATTTTGTTTAAATATTCTACACACCGAATCAAGTCAGTTGCGAAACAGTAAACGATTATAAAGATAGCAATTTAAGCTAATTAAAGAAATGAATTGTTTTTCTGAAATGGGTCACAGAATGCATCGAACTCTGTGAAATAATATTATCGAAAGTGCTCTCTAAATTATGGATTTAACCCTCAAGAGAAGATCGAAGTCTTTGTATTAAGAGTATCCAAAGTGCTATCTAAATCAACTTGGGCCGCCCTTAGAAAGCTTATGTTTAATTTCGAGCCTGTTCGCTTATCTATAAAAATGTCACTAAGACTTTGCTGCATTCTACATTTTTTTCTTGTCCTTTTGCGCTACCCGCAATACGATAATAATATTTATTTTCAGCTATGAATAATATTATAATGTTTGTTTGGTTTTATTTTTGACACTTGCACTTTGTGCAAACTAATATTTTTTTTGCGTATTTTACAAATTATGAACTTCACATGATTGTGGCCGCTAAACTTGGCATCAGTCGTAGATTTATTATTTATGAATTTCCAAGAATATTTGTTAGCGAATAAGTGTAAAAACCGTCTGAGATGCGCCTTGTTGGTTTAAGTACGGCCCAATAATAGAATAAGACAATCTCTTTATCTTTTTTTAAATTGTTATTTAATTATTATTTTTTTCACTTTTTTGTTTTTTTTTTTTTTTGGTATTCAATAAGGAAATTATAATTTATAGAAAAAGTATAATAATACCGTATAACAATTTAGTTGGTTTTTGTTTTGTTGGTTGTTGTTGTCATTTTGTTTTTATCATTTCGTATTGCGTAGTTTTGCATTTTCATTGCTATTATCTTCATTTGTGTGTAACAGGTTTAAATTGTTCTGTTTTGTGTGTGTGTCCCGTAAACAAATTGTGTACGTTCAGTAAATCGTTCTAAGTAAAGTGAATTGTTTGTTTTGAGGTTGACACTTGTATACCCCTGCCTACTTACCTCCCAATGAAGCAGCATCGTTTTTGACCATACATATAATATACATGTATAAATGCATTTTGTCCAGGCCTACAAACAAAATTACGGCCTTGATTTGGAGTGAGACACATGCGATATTGTTTTTGGCAAGGGTATAAGCGCTTCGGCTATGCCGAAGACACAAGTCATTACCTGTTCTGTGTATATTGTGATTTGTGTAAATGTAAATTAAGTTTTGGTTTTCACTATTCCGCTGTGTGTGGCTAAATAATACAATGATTTTTGATTGTAAGATATAAATTATTTACGTGGGAAAAGTTAACGATTGTTTCATTAATTATATAGATTTGAGTATGTATGTATGCATGTATTTAACACACTTTGTCGTCAATCGACTGGAATCATATTTTAACTATTTCTGCTGATGTACATACATAAGTAATTATCTAAGATGTATCTGCAACTATTTGCCAGTTTACAATTTACAGTTGAGTTTGGAATCTACGATTATTTCAGTTTCGCATAACATTCATATCTGTACTTTCTTTTAATGGTCGTTTCGTTATGTTTATGTGTGTGTGTGTGTGTGTGTGTGTGTGTGTGTGAGTGTTGGTGTTTGTGTGTGTGTGTCTATGGAGGATTCCAGTGCTGCAAAATGTCATTTGATTAAAGTAATATTTTGTTGCTCACAATTCATTCTCTCATTTCCTATGCATAGTATCTGTATAATATGCCACACTATGCGATCTTGACAAACATTTTATAACTTTATAGGTTTGGTTTTTTTTCACTTTTTATATTTTGTATTTGTTTTTATACTTTCTGTTTTCGTAAAGCAAGAGGTACGCATTGTATTTATTTATTTTGTTTGTATGCACGCAATTAATTTGTAGTTTTTTTTTTTGTTTTTTGTTTTTTTTTTTTTGATTAAAGGTTTTACGTGTTTGTTGCTAAAGCAATTATTAAACATTAGGAAACATCTTTCAATCTTGTATACAGGAAAAAGCATTTACGGAAAAGAAAGTAGTACGCATATGGCATTTAAATATTTAAGTAAAGCAACCATTGAAATTGGCATTGTTTTTTTGTTTTTGTTTTGTCGTTAGTATGTATGCATGTATGTATGTTTGTGTATATCTTTGTTAATGGATAGTCAATAGTAAAAAGTTGGAAGGTTCGATTTGTAGTTAAAAAGAAAACAGTGTAAAGAATTTGCCAGCATGCTGCATGTCTTGCTTATAAATGGTACGCATATACCTGTGCTTATATCGTGTGAATGCATTAGATTATTGTAATTTTGTATGCAATACATGTAAGATGTTCAGTGAATTCATTACTCTTTGTTTTCCTACATTTTTTTGATAATTTTTTTTGTTATATTCGGTTCGATTTTCTTTGCCCTTTCCTATGCAATTTAAGCTTTAGAAGTAAGTTCGAATTAGTTGAGAAGGGGTCTCTTGATTAAGTAATTAAATTGTTAAGGTATCTGTGGTAGTTTTGGCTGTTGCGAAAGTTGAATTAAGGTATTTGACAAGCTTGCGAAGTCGTCAAATGTATGTATGTATTGATGTATGCATGTGTGTATGTAGTATATGCGTTTATATTGAATGTTTGCATCATATGTATATCATACGACCATTTTTAATGTATAAGTATTTTTGCATAGTTTTGTTTGTCCGTCGCTTTTTATATTGCTCAACTTTCCATTCGTGTACTTAGGTTTTGATTTATAAATTTAATTTAAATGATTATTTTTTTTTTTTTTTGGTTTTTATTTTGTTTTTTTTTTTTGGTTTTAATATATTTTAAATATATATAATATATGTATGTTTTTGGATTTCACTTTTAGTTTTTGTTTTTGTTTTATTACTCATATTTATTTATAAACTGGTCAGCAACAGTAGCAAATTTAACAATGTGCGTTAACAAATAATTGTAAATATAATGTATGTATGTATATAATATATGTATTTTACTCCCTCCTTTATCATTTGCCTTATTACTTGTATGTATGTATATATATATATATATTTATATATATTTGTATATATGTATGTGTGTATGTGTGTATGTATGTCTGTATTGTGTTTATGTTTGTCTGTGTGAAGTTGCAATCCAGCATCTCACTTTTTACACTCTTCATTTGTCTATTTCTTTATCGAGTAAGTTGTGTGTATCATCAATTTAGGTTTATTTATGTATATTTTTTATTTTTGCTATCAAGTTACTTAAACTGGAAATGTAATTTATTAAATCAATTTTACAACAAGTTATGTGTGATTTTTTGTTGTTTTTGTTTTTGTTTGCTTTTAGTTTGTAGTGATGTTGTTTGTGGTTTTGTGTCAGTGTGTTTAGCATTTAGTATTATCAATATTTCTATCAATTGTATTAATAAAAAATATTATCATTAGTACTATTAGTTGCATTCATCATATCAACATTACAACATCATTCACATAGGCCCACAGTTAACTGGGGATTCTTGGATTCTTCCTTTGTTATTCTTTAGGTTTCGCATTCGCGTTTAACTTTATCTTTGTATAATTGTGTATACGTATATATTAGCTTAGTAATCATAATTAATAGCAATAATCATAATCATAATCATAATCATAATAATAGGTCTAATCTACGAATAATATAACAGGACCCTATGGAATGACCAGGGTTATTTGCCAAAGCCGAACCCAAATTTGCCAAAGAGATCTTTGCCTTTCGAGAGTACATCGCCGCCGGGCGCCGCCGCTGCAATGCCCTTGAGGCCCCCGAGCAGTCCGGCGCCCGGCCCCTGTGGCGGCGGCTGAGCTTGGGGTGGCACTTGTTGTTGTTGCATGCCTGGCTGTTGCATGCCCGGTTGTTGCATGCCCGGCTGTTGCATGCCAGGCTGTTGCATGCCCTGCTGTTGCATACCCGGCTGCTGCTGCTGCATGCCGGGCTGCTGCATTTGCTGAGCACCGAAGGCGTTTGCTTGTTGCTGCGTTGGCTGCACACCGCCAGGTGGTTGCATTGGATCCGTTTTGGGCGGTTGCTTTGAACCAAATAGACCACCGGTGGCAGCCGAAGTAGCACCAGAAAGCAGGCTTGTCGCACCGGAGAAGAGTCCGCCCGTGGGCGCTTGCGTCGTCACAGGCACCTGCTGTTGCTGCTGCTGTTGACCCATTTGACCCATGCCCATTTGTCCCATGCCGCCCATTGGCTGACCCATCTGTTGACCCATCTGCTGTTGACCCATCTGTTGTTGGCCCATCTGCTGTTGGCCCATCGGCTGTTGGCCCATGCCCATCATTCCAGTTTGTCCCATGCCCATTTGTTGTTGTTGCTGTTGTTGTTGCTGCTGCTGTTGTTGTTGTTGCTGTCCCATTTGCGTCTGTTGCTGACCATACGGTTGCTGTTGCTGCTGGAGTTGCTGCTGCTGCTGCATGCCAACATTACCAACGCGACCGATCATCTGCAAAGTTGGCGTTTATCGAATATATACCAAAATATAACGAATTAGTTGAGTTGGTTCCAGTCGATCGAAAAACTTTTCAAATAAACGGCAACTAATCATTTAAATAATTGTATTTTATGGGTCATTTTTTTCGAATTATATTTGTAATGGTAATAGTAATAGTTTGGTATTCGAACGTTCTTTCAAAATTGGCATGAATTTAGCGTAATCGTATTAGAATTTTGTTATCAAACTAGGTATATATTTAGTAGTAGCTGCTGCGCCTACCAATTTTGTATGTTAGTTTGAATGACGGGGTTGGATTGGTTAGTAAGTAATTAAGTAATTGCAGCTACGTTCAACTACTAGGCAATTGTATTGTAAATACTAGTATATTGTTAGTTATATGTCAATATATATTAAACTATTTTGCAAAACCTGATTTAAGTGTCGAGAGGAAATGGATAATCTCAAATATCGGATTTTGCTCAAGTCTTTAGAGTGGACTTCAACGAACTTTGCTTAAAACCGCCATTTGACAGTATTCAAAACAAAGTCAATTTTGACACTATAGCTTTGAGCGTAGTCCATTTCAGAGATTTTGGGATTTCCTTCATTCAATCAAAACGAATGACAGTACAAGTTTGTCAACATTTGTGATAGATAAATCATTGGATTGAAACGTGATAATTATGTAGAACTAGCAACGTTTCTTAACTGATTGTAAACGCAAGAAATTATGCCTAAAACTACACTCAAAAAGAAACTCGCATACACTTGCACTAATCAAAAATCAAAGACGAAACTGAACATATGTATATATGTATTGGAAAAATAGATAAAATCAACAGAAATAATGTTAAAACGCGTTCTAAATATTCAGTTGGGGAGAAAAAATAATCTATTCAAAAATGTTGACTGCAAAGTCTATGTATTTACACTACCTTAATAAAAGTATATATCGAGTAGACTATTCTATTTGTGTATATATTTATGTGTGTAGTTAATGCATTTAAAACCTCGTTCTCAACTCTTCAAAGAAGATACTTGATTTTATCTTACACACGTTGATATGCAATCAGCGTTAAGTACGAGTGGTTGAAAGTTGTTGAGTTCAACTTTTGATTTGTACTTCGAGGTGTTTTTGGTATTTTTATTTTTATTTTTTGGTTAAACGAAAAACAGCCTAACGCAAAACGAGGAAATAAGATTGTGAAATTTAGTGAAACAGTTAAATCATTTATGGCTATGGAGGGTAAAGCAAAAGATCAAAAGAAAGGCATACAAAGGAACCAACAAAGGCACAAAAAGGAAAAACCAAATTGATTTGAAATAAAAATCGAATTGTTTACACATACAGTGAATCACATAGAAATTTGTACACATTACATCCAATATTTCATATAGTAATAGTAGCAATTAATATATATATACGTATGTAATTAGCAGCGTATACGCAATAAGGAAACGAAAATGTAATTAGATGTTTTTGATATAGTATGTACGAGTACGTAGTATTATGTATACGGGTTATCACATCTTAACAGCAATGTGTATTTCGTTGTTAGAGTTGAGTGTTTTTTATCTTATTGCAATCTCTTCAAGTGTAACTCCTTATTTAGCCTAAGAACTGCACTGGGTTCGTATATAATTTCATAGTAAATCAAAAAGCGCAAACATAAAATTAAAATTTGCAATTTTAAAGCAAATAACTTTAGCTAATTTTTGAGTGTATTCATAATGCTCAGCATAATCTGTTTAGAGCAATTGAAGAGAGCTCAAGCTGCTATCAGGTTTGTGAATACTGTATTCAAATTTTAAAGTACGAATTAAGCAATTCAAAGAAATAATTGTAAAAAAAACAGAGTACATAAAAACAATATGCAAATAAAGTGTCAAGAAATTATGTTGCGATAACTGAATAAATTGAATAACGTAGATGAAAGTAAGTTAATATGAATGATTTGGTGCCGTTGGATACTGTATATAAATATATATACAAATATGTATATATATATATATGTTTGATGTCTGTTTCAAGACAATCCGAAGCTAAGTATTTGCTATTGCTGCAATTCAAATGCAATTTACAGACTATACACACATTTATTCAGTAGCACGATTGTAGATTGTATATACATACATACATATTACACTAAGTGCGGTTAATTATGTACTAAGTATTTGTTTTAACGGTCAAACTTATGTAGGAAAATGTACACGGACGAATCGCTTGATTCATTGATTGATTGATGCTGATTTGATTGATTTTTATTATTATTTTTTTTTTTTGCAGAAATGTACAGTAAGTTGATTTATTTATAATGTTGTTCTTTAATCTGTTGGTCTGTTCATTGATATGTAAACTTTGCGAGGTTCTATAAACATGTTGCTAGCTATACATACATAGTTTTCATAGGTATATCGCTTCTATTTAATAAGCAAAATTTTGTATCATGTACTGTAAGCCTTTAATATGGGTTTTTGTTATTTTATGAGCATTGATTATACGCACAGACATACATAGGTATTTAAAAGAAGAGGGAGTTACATATGTATGAGTAGATATATAGACAGAGTTAGATAGTACGAAACGAGCCGTGAAACGAAACAATGGACGATCAATTCATGAATGACAGAATAGGCAAATACAATGTAATGAACAGTGTGTGAAAACTGAAGTTCTTAAATAGTATAAACTGATGTCGATGGTTATGTGACAATTGTGAGCATTTATCAACATTGCAGTTTATGTTTATTGTTGTCGAGATTGTATTGTATTGTATTCTTTTGATCGTATGAAGTGTAGGTGAGTACTCAGTATGCCATTGTGAGTGGTTATGTGACTGGATGAATGATTTCGTATATCACAATTGTTTGTTTTGAGAAAGAGAACCGAAATCAAATGAGCGACAGAGATAGCAAGTTAGCTTTAGCTGTAGTAGTAGTATTAGTATAATTAATAATAGTATTTGTAGCTTTTGCAGCGTATGAGGTGTGGTTAAATATTTTGTTTATTGCGGTTTCTTAACTTTTTCTTTAAGTCAATTTTTTTAATTTTTTTTTTTTTTTTGTTTTAGCATTTATTTTCAACAAAGGAGAATTTGTTTTTTTTTTTCTTTTAGTATTTATTTGAAACAAAAGAAACCAAAAGAGAAAGAGTATTTACCTGCGTTTGGTGATCGGGGGCAGGGTGGCCCGTGTTGTCTAACAGTGTAGGGGAAGCAGGGCGAGCATCTATAGCAACGAATATAACATAAAGACTTCACATTTACCACAGCAGACCATTACAAAAAATTATTTGAAAGAAGTTGTAGTAGTAAGTAAAATGTAACAAACCAAATATTCGAATAAAGAAATACAAAAAAAAAAAAACAAGAAGATAACTAATTGAATGTAGTCTCAAAGATTTTCACAAGAGTTTTGAGTTACAGCTGCTGCCTGGCAAGGATTTCTGTTACTTATTGAGTAATCGTTAACACGTGGGTCCGAGAACGAGTTTTCGTGGTTTTTATTATACATAATTCACCGCAGTTTAAAGTAAAATCACAAATATAAATTAGAAATTTCAAATGAAAGTATTAACCAATTACAAATCAATTCAAATCACTTTTCAAATCATTTACGGGGCATTGAAATTGAAATTTGGTTGCTTGCAAAACGATTTCTCGATAACACAATACAAAACGCAGAAAAAGGCGCCAAAAATAATGGACCGCTAGGAATATTAGCAAGAGTCAAAATCGTGTTCATATTTGTTTTTGTTGTTTTCATAATTTGATTAAAGTTATTGTACATTATGTATATAGATATATATATATTGATCAAACGTTATGAATATCATGTATGGATGTAAGTAGCATAAATATTACCTTTTGCGCTTGGCGTCTGGTCTTACGAAAAAGTCCCTATAAATCTGCTCAGAGCAGCGTCTTAGATTTTACGAGTAAATTGATTATACATGGGAGATAGACAATAGTTTTTTTTTTTGCATGGCCACTTAAATAGCACTCATGATTTTGTATATATTTATATATGGTAATAATAAGTAAAAACTTTAAAAACGTAGTATTTTACATTTGGAAAATTTACATAAATTACAAGAAGATTGCTCGTATTATTTTCAAATTCATTTTGATATGTGCTTTTAGCCCCTGCGGTGTTGTTGTTTTTGTTGTTATATCTCTAAAGAACATAAAAAAAATATATTCAAATAGGCTAAATAGCAAAGAAACAAGAGCAACATTCAAAGTAGATAACGATTAATCAATTCATAAACAAACAAAAAAAACACAAAGTATTCTTGAAGAAGCAGCGCAAAAACTGGTCGTATATATGGGAAACTGAAACCAGAAATAGGGCAAATAGAATACTCGATTCAAAGGAGTCAGTCAAAATTTTGGTTGCGAGATAGATTTGTATGACTGAGAGATATTGTCGTAAGAGCATACATACTCATTTCTAGAGAGAGAGAGAGAGAGAGAGAGAGAGAGAGAGAGAGATCCATGTCTTATACTCGAATACATATTGTAATTTCATCCTATGGGCTAAGTCCGAATTCCGAGTTATATTTACAGCATCCCGAAATTAAATTGATTTATTTAAGAACATATACAAGTTGAGCTGTATATTAGCGTAATCCGATTTAGTAAGATTGTTATTGATTGACTCTATAATTAATCGGTGAGCAACTAAGGAATTACAGTTCATTCGACAATCAGGTGCAAGAAACTAGTCTCTGTTTTATGCAAATAAATTGATAAAGTAAACAAAAAATCTAACAAGTAACAATCAAACAAAAAACAATCAAATTAAAATACATTTAAGTTTACTTGGATTAATTTACATGCAAGAGAGACCATCTAGAAATTTGCAAGGCTATGGAAAGTCACGCAAGACAAGAAACGAAAGGAGTTACAATTTTTCAATTAAAAATATAGTGTATATAATGTAAATCAAAGTCATATGATATGCAAATTGACATTTAATGAGCATGAGTTTTTCAAATTGAAAACCCTTTATCAATATTCAATTTATTCGTTTTGGATATGAATATATTTTGTATTAATTTGTATTTGTTAGCCAATTGTAGGAATATGATGAAAATGGAAATATTGTACACAGAAAATAGAGAAAGAGACAGAGAGAGAGGAAAATTATTCAAAGACTGTGTATACAACAACAAGAACAACAACTATTTATCTATATATTGTATTTGAAGGATTATATAATTCGATCTTAACCCAAACAAACAAAAACAAAACACAAGTATAATAGGATTATTGAACTGACTGGTGCTGAAATAATTAAATATTTTACAAAGAAAATGTTTAAATATATATAAAGAAATGGTTTAAGATTTTACAAAAGTTTTGCGGAATCATAACAAAAAAAATATATATATATTTTAAATTAGCGGCGTTCAGAAAACAGGTTCATCTGTAACTGTTTGTTATATTTTGAAATTTTGCGATAGAGTTAGACAGATAGAGATAGAAGAGTGAAAGATTTTCTGTGTCGTCACGAAATTTGTTTGTTTCATTTTTGGAGGAGTGATCGTAATGTTCATAAGTGTTTCATTTTCGCTGATTCCAAATTGATATATGTATATATATTTATATATATATATTGATATTAGGAGTAAAATAAAACCAACAGAGTCTTGTACTTGGTACATAAGAATGGTTGCTATATATGTATATCATCCTGCTTGTTTGTGTAGTCTGAAAAACCTGCATATTTAATTATCTTATAAAGTGTATAATGTTTTGTAGAGAATTGCTTTGAGATTTTTTTTTACATTTTTTTTTTTTTAACTTAAATAAAAATTGAAATAAAAATATAGTAAGCCTGTAATTGCTTTTCGAATAAGTTTTAGTATCATATTTGGTAAAAGTTGTATTCAAATCAATGGAAATTAATTAAAACACAAACTAAAAAATGCATAAATTAATTGACCAAATTGATCTGCACAAAGCTCACTTACTTTTGCCTTGTGGACCACGTTGCCCAGCCACGCCGGGCATCATGTTATCTCGAGGCGGCGGCGGGGGTCCCCTTGCGCCCGGCCCCTGGCCCCTGCCCCGCTGACTTAAGCTGCCACGCCCAGCGACGCCGCCAGGTCCCATTTGATTGTTGTATTGGTCGGGCGCGTCGGCCAGAAAGTTTGACGGCACCAAGCCCCTTACACCATCCAGTTCGCCCATGTAGAAACCATCTTCATCCATATCACCATAAACGAGTATGATTTCACCCGTCTTAAAACATAATTCCACTTGCTAAGCATACGCAAAAGGAAAGTAAATGCAATTAGAAAGTTGTAAGTAATTAATGAAAGAAATTTTGAAAAATTTGTGCAGTGCAGTTCTCATTTCTTCATTCGTTAATTTCATGTTTTCAACTGTTACTGTAAGATTGATCTAGTGATCAAAAAGATATTAGTTTTTATAATCGAATCAGTTTTGGCAAAGTAATGGCATTTGGAAATATGATCTATGCCCATACTACGAGATACCCTCAGCACAGCTCTTCAATATATTTTTCTAATTTAATAGTGTAATTTAAACTTTTGCAGTTGACCATTAATATGTCAATATATAATATTTATCGTTTGGAAAACTACACATTAAAAAGTGTGACTTTTATTTATATCGGACATCGATAGATGTATCGATATTCCCACTACGGTGGCAGTTACCGATAAAATAAAATAAATTTGATCTCCACACGGTATACAGAACTACTACGGACATGTCAAAATCGACTCGATATACGATACTGATCAAAAATATTTATCCTTTACACGGTCGGAGAAGCTTTCTTCTGCCTGTTACATACTTTTGGATACAACTTTCATACCGTTCTTATCAATTTCAAATAGGCGCATAACTATTAAATATCTTTGAACTTAAACATGTTTATTCTGTAAGTGAACTCTTGATTGTAAATTTGTCGGCGCTACTCACCTCGGCATCCACATTCGGACTCAATTCTTGCGGATCATAGTCATAGAGGGCTATCATCCGCTTCACCGGCATATTCGCATAGATGTCGCCCCAACGATCGCGGCTCACATTGCGCATGCTCTGCTGTGGAACTGTCTGGCCGGGCATTACTTGTGCGGTGCCGGGCGTATTTGTCGGCTGCATGGCGCCACCCATTTGCATTTGTCCGCCAGTTATTTGGGCGGTGGTGTCCTCCACCTCGCTGACCATGTTGTGCGGCACATAACCACGACGGCCACGCAGCTCGCCCCAGTAGAAGCCATCGGCGTCCTTATCACCATAGATCTGTATCGCGCGAGGCGGGAATGAAATGGGGAGGCGTTGGTAAGTATTAACCATCAGTCTATATGATCATGATATAGATTCATAATACTAGTTGGTAGTGTATATGTTGAGTGCATATTGCTAACTTAACGGTTATTTATGGAACTATTAGATAAGAGAACAACGTCTACTTAGTGTGGGTAATAGTATAGTAGGGTATAGTATGTTAGATACATAGAGTTAGTTGTTGTAGTTGTATTGTATTGATAGGGATTATTATTATGTAACTTAGTGTTTTAAGTAACAATCTCAACTGAATGGATGGCAAGGGTCGGGCGAAGGAAAAACATGCACTGATTCAAGTTCATTCAATTAGCGGCAAGCGCAGCCAATTTCTTTGGCATCGTTCCAATTCTGCATCCAATTCTGAGCAAGCGCTGATTTCCAGATTAACTGATGCTGATTACGGATTGCTGATTACAGATTGCTGATGATCTTTACCATTTTCTCCGTTGAAGGGAAGAACTGCAAGTTCCGGCGACTAAATTAGTTAGCAACTGCTGCGGCTGCAAAGTGTTTTTGGTGGTTCTGTGTATCGGCAAAATAACAGTGAGCTTACCTTGATCGTATCACCCTCTTGGAATGGCAGTTCTTCGTCGCATCCATCCGGATTGGGACTCATTGTGGATGGATCATAGTCGAACATTGCCACAAAGTAGCGGGGCTTCTTCTGTGCTTGCTGTTGCTGTTGAGCCGTTTGTTGGCCAGGCATCATTTGGCCTTGTTGCTGTTGTTGCTGTTGCTGCTGTTGCTGCTGTTGCTGCTGCTGTTGGGTGAGGGGGCCGCGTGGGCCCATGGGTCCTGGCACCTGACCCATCATTTGACCCTGTATTTGACCGGGCATTTGACCAGGCATCTGCCCTGTCATTTGGCCAGGCATTTGACCAGGCATCTGCCCGGGTATTTGACCTGGCATTTGACCGGGCATCTGACCCTGCATCTGTCCCTGCATCTGACCCGGCATTTGTCCTGGCATCTGACCCTGCATTTGACCAGTCATCTGGTTCTGCATGGCAGTCTGTCCCGGCACCGGTCCTCGAAAACGAGGTCCGCCCATTGGGTTCTGAGCCCCGTACGGCTGTTGCTGCTGCAGCTGTTGTGGTCCCTGGGGTCGTCCTGGCACCATGCCGCGCTGCGTGGCGCCCGGCTGGTAGCCCTGGTTGTCGATAAATTATCGAACGAAGATTGCACGCGCATGATTTTGAATTAATTTAAATGAATTTGAAATTTTGTTAGCGTTTCTTCTTTTAGATTGTCGCAAAGATTGTTCTTAATTAGTACTCTGTTTTTCATTCACATTGTCTAAGAGAGGCATTTTCTTTAGCAATGTGCGGGCGTCTGCGTATAGCGTTCAAGCTCGACACAACTAAAGAGGTTATATATATGTATATATATACTAAGTATATACTGGTATGCGTGTGTGTATGTATATATGTATGTGTATGTGTGTGTCTGTGTTAAGGCACATTAAATAGGAGCTAAATACAAACAACAGGGAAATCAAAAGTCCATGGCTGATAGTAGGTCAGAGGCAAATACGAAGCTAAGTTTGTTAAATGTTAAATGTTAAATGTTGTTTTGGAAATAAGAAAGCACGAGTTTGAGTATAAGTATCTACATATGTATGCAGATGTAATGTTGTTTTCTGTTTGTTGAATAAATATGTGTCATTGTTGTACTTATACAAATGTCTCTAAAATGAACTGCGATTAGTCAAACCTACTGGATACTAGTACCAAACGAATACTTACATTTACATAATTAAATAGGTTTCGTTTTTATGTTATTATCTAGTAGAAGCCACATCATATTTTTAGTTTTTTTTTACTTTACTTGGGATTAGGAGACGCGGGATTATTGACCATTCATATGCAGGATTATTAAGTAGCATTCCTACTTAAGTTGCCCTCAGCTAGATAATTTATACAAGACTTAGTCATATTTGATTCTAATTTAAAACACTGAACTCATATTCAATTTTGGCAAAATGAAGGTATTTACATACTTATTGGTATAAAAGTTACCCCTTGCATAACCATGCAATATCTCTTAAAACTTCCCGAGAGGCTTATGTTTATTGAGCAAACATTTATAGAAATAATAAGAAGGTCGTTGCGACATCATAATTGCTAAATGATATAATTGAAAAATATGAGTTTAATAAATATTCAAATGAAAAATATATGTAACTCAATAAGTATTCGCACTTAGCATTGTATTCGTATTATCAAGCTTAAGAAAAAGCGTATTTCTACATTGTATTTAAATATACATACGATAAGTAAGCTATTGAAATTTGACATAAATATTACTAAAAATGCAGCGAACTCTTAAAACGAGTATTACTCTAGAGAAATGTGGTACAGTTGAGCTTATATATTAGCTCTTTATGTAGCAGTTTGTGTATGTGTGTGTGTGTGTGTGTATTTGTGTTTGAATAATAAGAATGAGTATGGTGAGAGATGTTGTGGGTATAACTTACATTCTGGTTCACTTGAGTCTGTGTGGGTTTCGAGAAGAGGCCACCGAGCAGGCCACCTAACAAGCCGGAGCTTCCGTCGGGCTGTTTTCGGTACGTTACGGTACGGTACGGTAACGGGTTTAACGGTATCGTTTCAGTATTGGTTTCATATAATGAAAATGAATATGTAACTTGTATTGTTTAAAATTGTTTCGTTGCATTGCGTTTTTGCCTTAATACAATTGTTGGCAATTCCACTCAATCAATACTTATTGTTAAGTACGTAAAATGTTCTATTTTAATCTCAGAAACTCAATGAAGTTGATAAACTCATATTACATTTTGGCAGCAATTTGGAACATGCTATTGTGAACGGTACTTAAAAATCATCATGAACCCAAAAACAAAATACAAACAAACAACCACTAGCAAAATATTGGCATACTCTCTCCACAGGAACACAAAAAATATATATAAAATATCAACTAAGTAAATAATAACTTTACATACATACAAATTCTTTGATTTTTCTTTCTTTTCTTTTTTTTTTTGGTTTGTTTTTGGTGGGGGATTTAATAATAGGTCTCAATTCATTTGCTTTGGTTCTTATAATTGTAATCGTGGTTATTACTTTCTCACAGTTCTTGGCAAACAGTTCATTTCATATATAATTTTTACAAAATTTTGTGTGTGAATTTTTGTGCGATTGTCTAAAATTTTATATAGAGTGTATGTATATAATGTGGTTATACTTTGCAAAAGAATCCATAGAAAATAGGTAAAGGGCTTTAGAAGAAGAGTAAGTAAGTAGTAGAAGAGGCAATTCAAAATAGATCTTGAATAGAGCGACAAAGATATAGAAAATAGCTGATTGAATACTTTTCCTTTTGAAAATATTCATTATGAACTCTGAATCAAGTTGATGTAGAATTCAACCAAAAATCATATGTCGTATAACTTTCGAGTAAACAAAAACTGAACTGAACACAAGTGGGTTAACATTTATATGTTGTGTGTTGTTTTTTCTTTTTGTTTTTCTTTTTTGATTTTCCATTCCATTTTTGTCAATGGTGCAGATAGTATACGTGTGTGTGTATATACAAATTATAACGATTTTGTAGGGTTTAGCATTCGGATTGGAGTTTTTAATGGATAGTTTGGTGAAAGAGTACGATTTGGCATCCACATTTGGGGAACCAGCTGTACAATCTCGTGAAGGATGGATGTTTAAGTTGAAATTTAGAAATTCACAACCAATTGCATCGAAATGATACAAACAAAAACAAAAAACGAGTTTACAGAACGTTATTGATATGTATGTAAGTAAGCAAGTATATATATACAGTGAGTGCCAGCGTCAACTGATCTCTGGAACTCAGGAACTGGCACTTAACTGATCTGCACACACACTAACCTGATGACCCGGCTGGGTCTGCCCCGTCTGCTGGCCGGGTTGCAATCCTTGCTGCTGCTGCTGTTGCTGCTGCATCTGATTGGGATCATATTGCGTGTGATCCTGCTGGCCACCCATCATATTCGACTGCATCTGACCCGGCTGCCCAGGCATGCCCATCTGCTGCTGCTGCGTGGTCATGCCATGCTGCGGCAGCTGCGGACCCATGCCCATTTGATTTGGTCCCCGGCGAGCGACAGCGTTGCGCACGGTGTCTATAAAAATGCATCAATTTGAAAATGCGGCTAAGGATTTTGTGATTTATGCTCAGAATTGGTAGTTACTTGGTATCAAAATGGGCGCACTGTCCGCCGACTGTGAATCGCGAGATTTGGTGCGTATGGTAACGGCACGGGGATTGAAGACGCCCAGCTTGCCGATGTCGATGAGTGCGTGATCGCCCGTTGGTGAATTGATGTCCGTCACCTTTTTACCATCGGCATACACAGCATAGCCGGTTACAGGCCCCGTGGACGTAGGTCTGTTAACCGGCTGCCATGTCACCAGAATGGTACCATCCTGAGGGCCAGCCTCAAGTTGGATATCTTGCGGCGGATCGGGCAGACCTTTGGTCAGTGTGCGAAAATCGGCATACGCACCGGGTGCTTCCTCCTGCCCAGGTCTGCCCGGTGTCTGTTGCGTATGCTGGCCAACGGCACGCAAATGCTTGGCACGCACAGTCACCCGGTATTGGGTGCTGGGCGCTAGACCCGTTATTGTGTGCCTATACATGCCCGGCTTGACGGTGCGCACCTCCACATTGTTCACACACACCACATGCTGGTGGTTGGAATTGGCCGGCAGCCACGAGATAACCGCCGAGGAACACGTTATGTGCGAGGCGCGCACCGCCGAGGGGCCCAAATGCGAAGTATCTCGCCCAATGATCATTGTGCAGGCGGCGTCCCTGGACGTCTGACGGTTTTGCGTTACGCTCCGCACGCTAATGCGATGCGGCTAAACATGTGGAAAGCGGAAAGAAGATATTTCTCATTACTTAGATTATAATTGGGAATCTAGTTGTGGTTTGACCTACCCGCGTGGAGTCAACGCCCTCGATTAGAGCGCGTGTGCGTTCGTTGGCCTTCACCGTAACCTTGAGCACACCATCGACATAGACGTGATAGCTGTCGATCAAATTGTAGCCCACCGGCTCCGGTGGTGACCAGCCAATGAGCACGCTCTTATTCAGCTGCCGTTCCAGCGTTAAGTGCTTAGGAGCTGGAACTATGGGGAAAATAATTCAATTAGTATTCGCATTCAACACTCAGCAGTTAATGTTTATCAAAAATCTAGCCTAATCCAGTGCGTCTCTACATTAAATGTAATTGATTGAAAAAGTTGTATGCTCACATTTGCCATGGCAGGCGACGCATTTTTTATGGCCACAAAAACCAAATAAAAAGTATTAAATTGTATAAGCATGTGGTGAATTGTCTGGTTAGTTACCATTATCGCTAATGTCATCCTGGTCGTGCTCCAGATCGGTGTGCGTCTCACTCAAACGTGCCAGATCCTCGTGCGTGTGTGTGAGCAATGGGTTGTGCGGCGGCAAGGAAGGCAGCGACGTTGTGTCGCACTGCATGGAGCCATCTTCGGCATCGCGTAGCGTCGATAGCACCGCCTGATGGAACTCCAGCAAATCGTCGCCTAATCGCAAAATCGCGTCAAGTTTTACCAACATTCGATTGTATTGCATTTGCATAGTTCGAACTCACCCACAAGTCGCTGCACAAACGAGGCGGGCACTAGGCCGCGTCGTCCATCCAATAGTTCCGCATCCAGATAGCCACCCTGCGGTTCGCCGCTGGTCCACACCAGCAAATAGTCACCGGCGCATAGCGAAAGTTCGCCCTCGGCTTCTCTGTTATGCAAAAGAAAGTATTATTCATTCCGAGTCACAACTCAATTTGATTATAAATTAAAAAAAGACTAATTTTTACTAACAAAGTTGGATGATATAAAGAGTCAATCTTAACAAATCTACAAAACTTAAATTTTTTTATATTAAGGATTTGCATTTACACTTTTTAAAAAATATTCTTTACTATTAAAAAATATATTTCGGAAAAATAAAAAAAATCCTTTTTAATATTAAGAATTTGAATTCACGAACTATTTCGAAAAACAAGAAAAACTTTCTAAATTTCTGGGAATACAGCTATAAGATACACAAAATACTTACTCTGGCGGATCGTAGGGAAATCGGGCTATGAAGACACAGCAGCGTCCCTTGCCTGGTATGTCCAACATATCCACTTGCGGTTCACTGGCACCGTTCATTGCGTGGTTTCGAGCTGAAAGGAATGATGCCTCAGGATTTATGGTTAAGCTTGTAAGAGCAATTATACTCACTGTCGAGATCGAGGGCGCCCAGCGCCAGCCCACTGCGATTGTGCATGATGGAAGCGCTGAGGCCATCGGTGAACTCGTCCAGGCCCCAGCTGCTGTGCGGCATGGGAATGGGTGAGCACGGCGAGCTGCGATTACCATAACGCGTCAGCGGTATATCGATCTCGTCCAGCATTTTCATCTTCGACGCCTGACGCAACGCAGCCGATGTGAACGGATACGAGGCGCTCGAGGCGGCATCCATAAACGGTGGCCCATAGGAGCTGCCCAAAGCGCCGCCGGCACCAGCACTGAGGCCATATAGCGAAGTGGCGCCGGTTATGCCACTGCCGACTGGTCCCAGGCCAAGCAGGGCGCTTGTGTCGAGCATGTTGATGTTGCTCATGGTGGGATGGGTCAACGAGGTGCCGACAACGCCGCTGCCGCCACTCAGGCCCAGGGCCGAGTAGCTCGTGGAACCGCCGGGCGGCAGATTATGCGAGTTGAGTGACAGGAGGGGCATGGTTGTGCTCTGTAAATTGTACAGTTGTATTGTTCCGCGCTTCTTGTTTTCAATTTCAAATTCAATTTCAATTTCAAGTGCGTTTTGGCAAGATTTTTTTTTTTTTTTTTGGTTTTTGATTTTTACATTGTGTTTTGGTTGTTATTGTTGTTGTGGTTGTTTCGGTTAGTGTGGTATTAGTATGGTGGACGTTATAAAAATACACACATATAGATAGTTATTGTATAGACACACACAGACATAAAAACACATGGATTTTGTTGAGGATTTGGTTAGATTGCGAGGTAAACCGCAAAATGTTTTTCAGCAGAGGCAGGGAAGACAACGAATCGAAGAACGAGTTATTGTACAAAAGAGAGAGAGAGAAAGAGAACAGAGAACAGAGAAAGAGAGAGAGAGACAAGAGAGAGCACATAAAACGGGAAAAGAGATCACAGAGTATACGTTTATTGGTCAATATATAATATGAAGCCAGCTAGAAACAGCATTAAATTAGCTATGAGAACATATTTGAAATCGTTTTTTGAATATGTTTGTGAATAACGACGAAGACGAAAGTTGATAACATATATATAGATATATATATATATATGTATATATGAGTATATATTAGTTGCTATGTGAACTGAAGCCGTTTCCAAGCACATTGATATGAACAATATTGTATTAACAATGGATTAGTAGTTAAACATCGAAACTGAACGCGTAGAAATTTACACTTTTATATATGGTTTAGATAAGTAGGTGTTCTTTATGTATGCATGTGTATGTATACTAAATGGCAGGTGGTGCATACTAAACTTGAGCTATGAGGAGTCTTTGAAAGTTAAGTAATAAAAGTGAGGAGCTTAGTATTAGGGGAACAAATATTTGTTGTAAACATATTAAAAGTTAAAAATGTGGAGAAAAGTATCCAAATATTATACATCATTCGATATACTTTTCTAAACATTGTAACTATTTTCAAACAAGTATCAAATAATCAGAGTTATTTATTATTTAGTGAATGACATACATCAAATATAAGTTTCTGAAATGTGCTGAGCAACATGCAGCTCAAAATACAAAATAAATACAAATCTGCTCAGGAAAGTAGGCTACATATTTGTGAAATCATAATAGGTGAGCAAAGAGAATTCGCATAAAATCATATAAAGGTTTTATGTCATTCGTAAATTTATATGTAATTCATAAATATCTCAAGAAATATTTTACCAAAGAAACAAACTAAAATTTGGACTACATAGAAAGTTAATAGCTTATGCTACATATGTATATTCGTTAGTATGTATTTATGTATGTACAAATGTCTTTATATATATGCATGTCTGCGATGTGTGAATGGCTGTGTGTGTTGATCTATGTATGTATATGTGGTTATGTAATTATTTTCAATAATGAAACTACAACGAAGCACAAAATGTGATTTATTACACGGTGAACGGCAATCGCAGAGGCTCTTTATGTTTAGCACTGATGATCAACAAATGAACAAACACGAAGGCTACTTGAAGCAGTTAGGTGATCATCAAAAAAGGGGAGCCAAAAGCCAATTCGGATGCCAGGCTTCAAAGCGATTACTTGATTGTTAGTAACTAATTGAATTGCATTTATAGTTGTTGTCTGTATCGTTATTTTATTTATTTTTTTGTTGTTGCTTTATGCTTTTTGTTGCTTGTAGTTCATTGTAATTGAAAATAGTTGGTTTACCTGACTTAATGCCGTTGGCATAGCCTTCATCGTGTGAATATTTACCGGCAATGGTGGAATGCCAGATATTCCACTAGTTCCACTCAGCAGCTTTTCAACGGAGCTCTGGCCAGCCCCGTAGGCAGACGCGTTCAGTGATTGTATGGCATGGCTGCTCAGACTCGAGGATATGCCACTGATTGAGTTGGGCACCATATGGGCCGATATGGATGTAAGACCGCCACCGGCTGCGCCAGCGGCAGCCATGCTCTGCGAGCCAACGCTGGTGCCACTCAAGCTATTTGTGGCCCCATTCGCCATCGTTGAGGCCAGCGACTGCGGCAGGCTCGAGTAGCCGGACGACATAGCAGATATACCGCCGCCCGAAGCGCCGCCCAATACGGCTCGTTTATATCGATTCAGTTCTTCTTCGAGTTCTGCAATAAGCCAAACAAAACACACAAGTCAATCTCATCTCCAATCAGCAATTTGCATTGCAATTCCGGCTTACCACTCTTTGATATGGTTCTAAATTCGCTATTTGCCGCGTTCATCATGCAACTGGGTGGCAAGGCTGACATGCTGGCGCTGGCAGAAGTTCGCGGCTGTTCCAGCTCGGCCAATACGCGGTTATCCTGCAATCACAATCAGTCAACAAAATCAGTTTAAAATTGCATTCACGAAGAGTTCACAAATATATATATATAAGATATCCTTTCTGAAATGCTGTTAGAATTTGGGTTACACGTAGAACACGTAACACCCTGGAAATTTGACAAACAGGAATTACGAAAAAAAAAAACCCGTGTGTTTTAGAAATACGAACAAGAAAGTCATTTATTCTTGGCAGTAAAATTGTGGCGATTTTCTAAAATATCTTCTCTTTTTTTTAGCGCAGGAAAGAAGTAAAATTATTTCCAGAGGGAATGCAAATCTCTTGTTCTAGATCTACTCGGCATCTCAAATGGATTATTTTGTGTTTATTGAGTTTTATCGATAATTTCTCCCATAAACATATAAAGGAGGCAGGGTGTTTTATATTATTTTTAAGTGATTTACTCTAAGCCTGTAAGCAATTGCTTGTGCTGCTCAATTCACGCCGTTTTCGAAAGTAAAAACGGGGCACAACTAATTTAAAAAAAAGAAATCAAATTGAACGTACCAGAAAGAAAATCAAAATCAAAATGACAAACGTTCCGATTTCCGTGACTAGCCTTATTATAAAGGCACAAAAGTTATCCGGTGACTTTAATGAGCTGCTGCAGAAGACATCGTGTCTCTTGGCCGAAAGTCAAAATGTGGAGCACAAATTAATCGAATGTTGCGGAGCTCATGATAATCAATTGCTGAAGAATCTGGTGAGGCATTGCAACGACGAGGAGCGAGTCAATCAGCTGCTGGAAAATGCCGAGCTGCAGCAGGCCGTGGAGGAGTACAAGGCAGGCGTTGACCATATAATGGACAAGTACAAGTTCCACTGTAAGGGGAACATACTGTACGATACGCACAATCTGAAGGATAAGTACGTTGCCAAGCTTCAAGAGGTTGCCAACAGCCTGGAGAAGCGCATCGAGGAGATGACGCTAGTCATGATATTCTTTATGAGCCTAGATGAGGAGAACAGCAAAGAGAATCAACGTACAATTCAACAGCTGATCCAGGAAAACGAGGAGATGCGTCGCCAGCTGCAGATAAGTAGCGCTTCTGGCGAAAAGGATTGCTTCCAACAGGCCTTGCCGCCATGCACCGAGTCCGGCACACAATGCGAGCGGAATGACACCATTATCAAGGACTCCGACGCGATCAGCGTGGATAGCTTCGGCAGTGTCGTGACTTCATTTTCGTCCGCCTTTGAGTTCCAGGCAACTGACAACTGGACCTTAAGTGCCTCCGACTCTGAGGAGAAGATTCAGTGAGCTGAAGGCAATCAACTAGCAGAGTGCAACAAACAACCTACTACAATACAATGTTACAAAACAAAAGTAACACATATAATGGGGATGGGGATGAATTATAATCGAATAAAACTAAAGTAAATAATAATCTGCACCCCAATTTTGTGTCAGTAGAGATTTACACAAAACAAAAAAGTACTAAACAAATTTGGTGACTGTAGCATTAAAATTTGTTTTTACCGATTTTATAGTTCCTCAGTGGACATTGCAGAAAACCAATATACTATTGTACCTTTAGTATCAGAGTATACAAGGGTACATAACTTTTTGCAATCAATATGTACACAATTTGAACAGCTACAGGATATAAGTGAGTTTAATTCAAACTGTGTGTCGCATTTACCTGCTCGATCTTTGCCATTATTATATCAATCTCGGTGCCTTGGTCCTGTTGACTGATTGTCGGTGCCCAAGTGACGGTGGAGCTACTGGCCGATGTTGGAATATTTGCGGATGCGCCATATGCCGTCGATGTTGAGGCCGAGATCGATGTCGATGGATGCTGGTGACTGGGCCGTTGAGCCTTGGCCTTGAGCGCAGCGGTCAGCTCAATTTGCAACTCCTCGCAGTGCACGTTCTCCAGCGCCACCTAAAACAGAGTGTGAGTAGTGTGCAAAATTTACAGCTTAACCGCACAGAATACGCACCTTCTTTTCCAGCTCACGGGCACGCGACTGCAGATTCTCAACGGCCTCGGTGTCGGGACGAGCGCTGCCACTTAGATTGCGGATTTGGGCGAGGGTTTCCTGTGGGCAAAGGTAAGTTGGTTGGTGGGTGGTTGCAAATGCTGCTTCATGTCATGGGCCAGTGACTCACCTGATGCGCCCGCTCGATTTCGGTGCGTCGCATTTCCGCATCGCGCAGCTGCAAACTGAGCGCATCCAGCATGCTATTTGGCGCTACGCCGGCGGCCACGGCAGCGGCCGCCGACTGATGATGGTGCATCGACTCGTACGGCATGCTGTGGCTGCCCCGACTGCACTGACGACTGCAAAGACAATGTGCAACAACAACAATAAGAATAAAAACATGGCATTCAATCTCGGGCTCGCATCTTAAGCTATAAATCACACCGAGGGTGGCGGCCCAAAAGAGTTATGGCTCGCTTTTGGTCTTTTATATATTTATGCGTACGAAGTGTAAAAATGGGTCAACTACTTTACTTGGCTGTAAATGGTTTGGGGGCCCACTTCCAACTTGGCAAACGTGTGTGCGCTTTGAACTTTGAACTATGGGTTAATTGCAGTTGTGACCGCCCTTCGAGGCCGCCCTCAGCCTTTAAGTCACGTTCATTCAAAAATTCTAACCAAAATGGTCGTGGATGGCATTTAACTGGATTTAATGTATTTAAATAGCTGGCACTTTTACTTCCAATATATATATATATGTATATATTTTATTTTCAAGATAGACACGCCACGTAGTCGTATGCTTCAGCATGTTTTGTTAAACGTTCTCCCTTTCGAGCGACAAAAACTTTCACTGCACTCTAACCCTTTAATTTCACAGTCTGCCATTGCGAACACATACACACACACACACGCAGAGGCACACTCACACTTTGTACAGTAAACTGTATTGCTCATACAACATGTGAATCGCGTGGCTGTGTTAAAAACTGCTCTGATATGAGAAACAAGTACACTCAGAAAAAATAGAGCTTCATTTTTATTTTCGTTAAGGGTAGTGCACCGTATTATTCAAAATCTATACTTTTAAAAGGGAAGGTTGGTTCCTTTTTCTGTACCAGGGTTTGTCATTTTTAATTCGAGTGTAAATTATTTGCTTAATAAACTATAATATGTGTGGCTAAAAGTCTTCTAAAGAGTTTAAATATGCCCATAAATAAACATTGGATTTTACATGTAAAATTCATATTTAATAAAACCTTATGAATTTTATATTGAAACATATTTTTTTACAATTTATGAAGTTAATTTAGCTTGGCTATAATGTTAAAAGACTACAATGGATTCTTAAAGTCTTCATGAGTTTAATGTACACACATTTGTTATTACTTAAATTAGGCATTGTTCATTGTTCTATATATCGTATCTATATTTAGAATATTAAACTGAGAGGAGATACAGTCCCTTGATAGTATGAGCTACAGGGTAAAGAAGTGGCGCCAGTTTGTCTAGACTGTCACAAGACGTTTACAACCGCCACAGAGAGCAAAAATAAAAGTTGCGATTAAATGTAAAAATGGCAAAGTCATCGCTATAACTGACAGGTCAGGACAGAGCACAAGATGCCACAAATTGCATTTTTGTATTAGATTTGCCGTCATTTAGTGGCTTTTAGCGCTGCAATTCAAGCTTGTAAATCTAATAATAAAAACACCGCATAAATTCAAATTGATTCACTTTGCTGAGCCACTATGCTGGCCATGGAAAATTGGGAATATGGACGAATTGACTTTTAATACACAATGTGGGCACAAGCTCCTCGATGTCGATGGCGTTGGCGTTGGTTGTAGTATGTCCTTTTCCCCCCTCGTGTCCCTTGACATTTAAAAGCAATGACTGAGTATATCCCGATGCCATCGGGATGGATGCCCCGCCCATGTGGGGGCGTATGTGACAGCATCCGGCAGGTGGGCTTTGACATTTACTTTACGCCCATGGTTTGATGGCGCTTACATTTCGTTTATTGCATGTAACCAAAGTGAAATGTCAACAAAGAAAAAAATTATACATCCTACCTCATATTGGAGCAATCCATGTCCAGTTAGTAAATCCGAAATGCAACCAATTTTTCACATTGTTTTCACAACAAAATCAGCACAACTAATTGAGCATAAAATGCAGTTATTTTTACTCGATTCACCATGCAAAAATGTATATATATTTATAAATATGTGTGTGTGTGTGTATGCCTCGCTGACAGCGATTTAATTAGACGTGTGTGCAGCACAGCGCAGCGCAGTCAAATGCGAAGCGCAACAGCAGCAAGGTCTCATTACGGCCACTAGTTGCTGTTATGCACAGAGCTCTTGCTCTGCGACTGTCTCTGCCGCTGCTTGTGTGTGTATGTGTGTGCAAAAGCAACAACAGCAACAATACCGTTTACTGGCTTCGGTTCAACTGCAAAAGTATGCACAGCAAAATTGAATGTGCGACCAAGATGACAGCATTGTCCTCGTGTACAATGTGTGAGAGCGAGAGTTGCTCTCCAGCGCTCTCAGAGCGTGAATGTGTGCGTGAGTAAAATATCCCCAGCAAGAGATTGCAATTTACAAAGCTTGCGCAGGCGCAATGTTAACGTTCTGTTAACAGACAGTCGATCTGTAAATGGGTTAACAGAGCGCTGTTTGGTCCTTAAGTGTGTGGGTGGCAGAATTTTTTAATTATGTTTATGAAGTGGGCGTTAAATAGCACTTGTGGGTGGCTGTTGTGTGTGCGAGTGTTGGTTTTTGCTCTGCTTTGCACTTGCTGCTTTTATAATTGTATAGTGGGTGGCTGTTAAAAATTCAGCGAGCCTGCTCATTTCCTTAAATACATGTGCCATCCAACTGCTCGGCCACGCACATGTTTATAATTTTTAGTCATTTCATTTAGTCCACATACACACACACACGCAAACACACGCTAACATACTCAAAAGGTCAGTTAACGTTGATAAGCAAGAATGAGAGTTCAGTCAAACAATTAAACATTTAGTCAGACAACAGACAACAACAACTGGCAACATCAGCTGCTGTTGCGAGCTGCTTTCAATTTTAATGACTTCTCCGAGCGAGGATTAGCCACAGGACTTGCACACAATACATCTCTCACTCTCTCTCTCTCTCTCTCTCTCTGTCTAACCCCCTGAACGCCGCAAACCCAATCGAATGTAGGTTGCGGCCTAACGCTGCTTTACACTCTATTAACCCAATTATTAAGGCAACTGCCAAGCAAAGTAAATTAAATGGAAAATTGGCATGCATTCTGTTTGCAATTCGCTGATTCGAAATCTTAATATATTGTGAAAATCGTGCTAATTACCACCACAATCAAGTTGAGTGTGGAAAGAGAAAGCGGGTCATTCAACTTTCAACTATTGCCAACTTAGCAAGTAATTAAAAAACTTTTGCCATTTCTTGGAGTGCGCACTTCAACTTTTGACAAATTGTGAAGAAGAAACAACAACATGTTGAGGTTACAAATAGTTTCAAAAAGGTACCCCACAATACCCCCTAGAAGTAAGTGTATGTGGTGAGAAGTACAATTAATTTGCATATGACCCAAGTTTCTTTCTCTGAGCCTTAAAAAAAATAGTAAGGCAGGAAGCGGCTAGATAGTAATAAGTTTTTAATTAATTTTTTTTACTTATTTACTATTTATGCTGATATTGAGAAACATTAAAAATATTTGAGAAAATGTTCATACCAAACCATCCGAAGCAGTCTGAGCAAACCCCTGTAATTCTGTACATTTACAAACAATATTTATTGAATTACTTCAAACAATCAATTTATGTGCGTAAAAAAATAAATTATTAAATGATACTTGTCTATGTATCAACAGAACTCAACTATCTCCTATATAAACTCAAGAACTATAACAGCTATAAACAAAAAATGTTGGATTTTATGTTCTTTTAACCCATAAGAAGATCCAGTTTACTTCAAATTTAAGCATCGCTCTTATTCAGCCTGAAGCTATGCAACAAAACGTGTTTCAAAAGCCGCTTCGTTGCCAGCGACATGTGTGTGTAGAAAAGTCACTTTAAAGTCATCCAATTTTAGAAATGAAATTTCTGTAAAGTTCACTATCCTGCTGACAGTTTGACCTCAATAGTGTCAACAAAAAAACGAAGGAAGCAAAGGAAGGAAAAGAGTGTAGAGCGAAACAAGAAAACGAGCACAAAAACTATCTTGCCTATTTATAACCACTCACACACACACACACACATTGAACGTAGCATAGTTTTTTGTGGGAATCGGGCGAATTGTTTTTTGTTTTCATTTTCCTTTTGTTTTTGGCAAAATTAACGCGATGCTCACACACACACACACACACACACAGACAGAAATGTGTGTGCCTTTGAATAATTGCCACATGTCAAAACTGGGCACATAACACGATTAATCCTGTCACACACACACACACACACAAAACGGTTCCTTTTGTTTTTGCTCCGTTGACTTTGCTGTTTGTCAATGCGTGACATTAGCTCGTTGCAGTGGCAAACGAAAGCATTTTATAAATATACATAAGTATTTCCGCATAATATAATAAATAAATAATGAAAGGGGCAATTGGCAAATAAATCCAAAAATAGTTGTTACAGAGCAGCGCTGTTATTGTCGTTGCTGCTACTGCTCTAACTGTTTACACACACACACACACACAAGGCGAGTGACACAAGACAACCGCATGGCAAACACCTGCCCATCACCACCCCCGCTCTCACTCTTATTCTCTTATGTACGCATCAGTGCATGTGTGTATGTGTGTGTGTGTGTGTGTGTGTGTGTGTGTGTGTGTTTTCTGTTACGCACGCAGCAGCAAACAACTTTTATGCCTCCCACGCGGCAGTGCTGTTGTTGTTGCTGTTGCTGCGCGCCAAGTGTCCAAACCGCCCCCGAAAGCAAAATGTGGCACTTTTCATTTATCTTTCGCCGCGTCTGCTATCATGGCTACTGCGACTGCGGCTGCGGCTGTTACTGCGGCTATGAATATGAAACTTACATACACACACATACATTCACATATATTATATATATATATGTATACATTCAGTTCTATGAGCCGCAAAACTGCTGCTGCTTTTGCTCTGTTCCACTTCCACTTCCACTTACATTTCCACTGGGCTATTTCACATTCTAACTGTAAGCGTGTGTATGTGTTTGCGTGTGTGTGTGTGTGTGTGTGTATTATGCGCGCGCGCCTTTTTGCACCAAATAGTGCACTTTGTTTGTCAATTGTAACTCACTTATTTGATGCATTTTGTCATAACATTTTTAGATGTTAATACACACAACCACATATCATTAACATACGTTTCATTTTCATTCAATATTCGCTCATTTGTGTGTGTTTGTGTTTGTGTGTTGCCTTTGCGTGCGCGCGCTTATGCATGTGTGCGAGTTTGTACTCATCCATGCATGTGCTTGGCTCGCTATGTGTGTGTGCGTGTGTGTGTAATTTTACGTTGGCTTGCTAGCTTTTTTATCGTTTCATCGATATGCCACTGCCGAAGTCTCGGTGGCAATCGCTTTTACACTTTTACTTTTCACATCACCCTTCATAAATATATATGTATATATATACACGTATATATGTATAAATATTTTATTTTTTCTTAGCTTTTTAACATATTGGAAATGCAACTTTTTTCACTGGAGCTTGCATGTTGGAAAACTTTCTTTTAATTGTTATATTTTGTACACACGCACAGTTGTTCATTTTTATAGGCAATGCTTTTTTCTCGTTTTTTTTTTGCAAAATCCTCTTATTTTCATTGAAACAATGCAAAATTCGCGGAGCGAGTTTGACGGCTGCTGCTTGCTGCTGCTGGGAAAACATTTTTCCCCATTTGGTGTACAGCGAAATTTTTCGTGAGCAGCCCGTTCGCTCGCCTGGCCATTGCCTTCGTTTTCCACTGCTCGCCCTGAATTTGAGGACTTGTTTGACCAAATTTCTTTCTTTGTTTTCAATTATTAAACAACACAATCCGTTTATTTCAGGTGATTTCTTCCTTTTTTCTTTCTCTTTGTTGTTTTGTATACTTATTTGAGCGAAAACGCGACAATTTTGCGAACCTTTTTGGTGCTGCTTCTTGATTGGTGCTGGGACTGATGAATTTTCAAGTCGCCTTTTTCCACATCCACGTTAGCGTTAGAGAATTTACATAAATGCATAGAGTTTACACTAGTTAAACGGTATTGATACGTTTTTACATAATATACAACGCGATTTTCAACTAAATGCTAATCGTAGAAAAAAATTGAAATTTTTATTTTGTACAGCAGTTGGATTTGAATGCGAAAACCGAAAAGTGGGTCATCTCGGTCGCGCTGCTCGGCTGGTTTGTACTCTGATTTCTATCCAACTGCCTGCCTGCCCAGAATGGCCCAGTGTGAAAACGAATCGATTTTTCTGTCAAATGACACTGAAAAATGGGAAATATTCTCCATTCGCCGCTAGCTCGCTTTGCATTGGCGGCTGCCTTTCGCTCTCTTTTGGGGTTGCAAATGTTAATGCACTGTTACTGTTACTCTTACTGTTGGCGTAACAGTTTGCGCTCATTGAAAAAGAGTGTGGGATGAAATGCAATTTTTGAATATAAATACATTTATTTGTCGTTTCTTTTCCTATTTCTACAATATGAGTTTTGCGTCTCTTTTTTTATTTCTTCTTTATTTCATATAACATTTATTAAAAATAAAATAATTTTTTTCTCGTCTGGTTTGCTGGCGATCTCAGCTGCTGTCTTTCGCGTTTTTAAATAGAACATATCATTAAGTAAGTGTATTATTTATATGTATAGTTTTAAATTTCAAACACTAACAATTAAAAACAGTTAAAAATTCAATTGTTTTCTTTTTTGTTTTTCTCATAGTATATTCCTGTCTCGTTTTTGTTGGCTTTTTGCTAACATACATTTTATTTGTTTTCGCATTTCCTAATTTAAAACAAAATATTTACGTTGTGGGTAACAGAAAACGAATGAATTATTTACAATAAACTTGTAAACAAAACAAAACAAAAAAAGAGAAGAAAAATAAAGACACGCGCACAATTGACTAAATACGAAAAAATAAATTGCAAGTGCTAGTTGCTAAACATTAAACATTATAGCTTTTCATTTTTGTTGATGTTGTTGTTATTTATGTATTGGAATTTTTGTTATGTTTACAATTATTTAAATACACTAGGCCTAGTTTATCGGTTTAGTTTTAATTACAACAGGCTCTGGTATGCTTTCAGTGGATTGCTATTGCAAATTGTGTTCCTTGCTTGTGTTTTTCATTTGTTTGTATATTTGTTGTTTCTCATTAGTTTGAAGTGTGTTGTATAAACATTAAATTAAAATGCCACTAAGTTTTGCATTAATTAAAACATTTAATTTTCTACTCGCATTTACTCTTAACTGTCAGCATTATTTGATTCGTTTGCCTTATTAAAAAAAGTGCACTTATGAATACTGCATTCGGTCTGAAAGTACAAGAAGTAAGAAAATCCAATTAGCAATCATCGAAACAAATCACAAATTGGCATAAATTATCAAGATCATTTAAATATGATGTCAACTGCAAAATGCGTAAAAGAAAACTGCCAGTGACAAACTTCCGGATATTGATAGTATATAATCGAATTCGCAACGCCATAATGGGATGACATCATTTTTGTGTAGCTCGGCCAGCGCACGGTTAGGTTAGATAAGAAAGCCAGATACGAAGCGATTAAATAAACCGGCTGATAATAGGTGTATTTGGAATTCCGGTCATTGTTTCTCGTTGTTTACAAGATAACAGATAACAAGATTGCCAACAACTTACTGTCCTTCTTTGAAGTATTCCTTCAGCGTTGTGCTGAACTTCTTTGAATATTTGACGAACTCCTTCTTCCGCTGCTCGACAGCCTGCTTGCCAGTGACGCCCGGTATAAACGAACCAATCTCGTTGACCACATCGAGCAGTTTCTTTATGGCGCTAGCAATTTCCCTGTAATCAAATTCATGATTATATTTGTGTATATGGGCATATCTATACATTGTTAGATGGCATCGTTATCGTCACTTACTTGATGGTCTCGAGGAACGTTTTGCGATCGTTGATCTCGTCGGGTATGCGACTGAGTATCACTTTCAGTGCGACGGACTTGCGATTGAGCTCCTGGAACGGCTCCTCGGTGCGTGTTAGGCGATATTCATTAACTGCGCCGCATATTGGTGCAAAGCAAGAAAAGAAAAAACAATAGCAGAAATAAGCACACACACACATATTCACACACATGAGAACTTACGATCTGCCTCGGTGATGTTGCCCTGCAAACGCAAGACGGCCTCATTTAGGTTGACATTTAAATCGGCTCGTCGCACGATCGACGCAACGAGGTCATAGCAGAAGCCCGGATTATTCTGCTCCGATTTGAGTATGGCCGAGCGCAGTGATTGAGCCGCGCCAACGTCGCGTCGCTCGAGCTGTAAACAATTTACGTTTACGCAACATTGCATTTAACTGGTACAGTGAGTGACAGCGAACAACGCCCCCCGCAACAACATTGTTCTGTTTTTTCTTTCTTGTTTTTTATGTGGCAACTTACCTGTGTGAAAATAGGCCTCAGTATAACGGGCAGAACGAGAGACGAAGTTGGCTCACGCTCGCCCATGGTCATGTTTTAACACGTTTCGATTTGGACACTTTCGTATGGTTGATTGGTTTCTTGCTGCCGTTTATTGAAACTGGCGCATGCTGCAGTTGGCCTGTGGTTGCTGTTCGGCCGTTGCACTCGTATGCTCAATTTGTACAAATTAAATTAAGAAATTAACAATAATTCACAACAAAATGGGCACAGTGTTGCCAACACTGCAAGACATGTAGTGTTTTTGATGCACTATCGATTCACTCGTATATCGATAGCTTGCCAGCAAACGTAAAAAAATCAGCTGAGCTCGCAGCCAACATAACATGACTCCAAATAGCGTAGCCGTCAGCTGGCTGTTTCCACAGTGTTGACTAACGAAGAATTCAAAGTGAAAAGTCACACAGTTGATAAAATTATTAAATAAAATTATTGAAATCCGTGCAGCTATGTACTACAGATAATAAACAAAATACAAATCTCCTCCGCTGGAGAGATACTTTTGTGTTGTTGTGTGCCGCTTCCCTTCGTTTCTTTCTGTTTATCTGCAAATCACTCGAAAGAGCTGCAAACCGAGGTTGCGTGCGTGCCATTCTTCTAAGCCAAAAACCCGAAAAATACAACTTACAACTTAAGCAAGATTACAGCGACTGCCACCAGCGTGATGACGTCCACTAGCAATCTGGCAGATGTTGTGCGACACTATCAGCGCAGCATTGAACGCCACGGCGAGGATGAGACACGCGTAAGTTTTCCCCACCGCTCACAGCCCTCCACCCCTACCAACATTCACGGTTTCCCCAATCGAACAATTGTAAATTGTATCAGCAGCTATGCAAATGATTTAAACAAGCTTAGATACAAATGCAGTGATACATTCCAGGTCAAAGGCATGTGCGTGCATACATGCAATGCTCACATGCTTACACACATATATGTATTAATATATTTACTATATATATTTACACAGTTGCCAGAGCCGACGATATTTATTTGCCCATCGTTGTTTCTGTTGCCAAACAAAAGAACAAAACAGGTATTAGCATTTTTCTTTTGAGGATGCAGCAAACAAATTAACTCTGCAGACATCTAATGCATATATGTACGTGTATAATAAATGTATGCATGTACTTAAAACATGTTTCAGCTGGCATTCATCAAATTGAACTGAATTCCACTGAATTGATACTAGACACGTTGTTTTTGTATGTGGGCTCTTGATCAAGAAATGCATTCAAGATATGAAAAGTGTTGACCCACCCCAAGTTATATATGTCTGGTTTTATATACAAACATATTGCCAAAGCACCTAATATTTCAATTCTTCATTTTCCATCCCTTGTTTTGAAGTGTGTACATAAACTGCTCTTGTCAACCAATCTTTTAAAATAAATTTCCTAAATAATCGTGTGAAACGTTTTGCAGCTGCTGCACTGCATCACAAAACTGTTCAACCTGCCCATCACATTCGAGCATCTGCAGGAAACGGGCATTGGGAAGACGGTGAATGCACTGCGCAAGATTAATGGCGAGGTCGGCGTTGCTGCCAAAACTCTAGTCACAAAATGGAAGGCTATGGTTGCTGCCGAGGAAGAGCCCACCACCGTGCACAGCGGCGGCAACAGCAATGAGGAGGACTCGGCCAGATCGAATGGTCGACGCTCCAGCGAAGAGGATCAAGATCAGGAGAACAAGGGCAGCAATTCCTCTGGCGGTGAAGACGCCCGACACAGACACAAATCGACGAGGCACGACGAACGTTCCAAGGACAGCGGCGGCGAGCACAAGAGCAAATCGAGCAACAGCAAAAGTCATTCAAGAAGCCGAACGGATGGTGAAAAGCGACACAAAAGCAGCAGCCATGACAAGGTCAGGGCCAAGGATGATACCAGCGACAGGCATAGGAAGGAGCAGCAGCAAAAAACTAGCAGCAACAGCAGCAGCGGAGATCACCGCAAACCGAAGTCGGAGTCCTCAACAACAACAAAGTCCAGTAGCAGTCACAGGAGCAGCACCGAGAGCAGCAGTAAGCAACGGCATCACAGCAGCAGCAGCCACAACAGAAGCGAGCACAGCAAATCCAGACATGAGAAGAGCAAAGAGGTGACTACTAAAACGTAAAAATAATCCTATTAAAATCGAATCAAAATTGTATTTCGCCAAGCAGCAGCAGCAGGACAAATCGCAGCACAGCGAACAAAAAGTGTTGGTCAAATCGGATAAATCGGACAAACACAAATCATCGTCATCGTCAGCCAAGTCATCCTCATCCAAGCGAGCACGCAGTCCAGCGCGACCTGAAGAGGATTCGCCCATAACCAAAATATCGAAAACAAAATCAAAAGCCGAGCCTGTTGATGAAAAGGCAGAAGATGCAGCCGATGAATTTGACTCGAGCATGGGCGCCAATTTTGACGATGTCCTTGGCATGCTCAACATGCCAATGAGTGGCAAAAAGAGTGTCGGCAAGATTAAGTCACCAAACAAGCTGGCGACAACAAAAATCGGATCATCTACCTCAAGCTCAAGTACATCCAAACGTACAACAGCAACAACTATGAACAACAACAACAGCAGCAGCAGCAGCAGCAGGCCAACAACAACAAAGGTAGCAATCTCAACGCTTTCTTTATTTTAATTATTTATTTTATTTAATGTTAAACTGTTAGTTGAGATTCAATTTATTTGTTGTATGCAAAGTTTTATTATGCAATTTGCTTGTTTGCCTTCAATTTAAGAAACCTGAACTACTGGCACCGTCTGCTAAACTGGAGCCGCTGGATCCCAGTATTGCCCTAGAACTGCCCACAATATCAAATAATTACAAGCCCATGCCGCTGAATCAAACAGTGATGGATGTTGTCTTCAATCAGGGGCTGGGCAACACTGCGCCCAGGGCGTTAAGGAACTTTAATGAGTCTGAAGCGTTGGCAGCTGGCATTTCATCCAAGACAATGCGGTTCGTTCTTGATCTGCAACCTGTCTGTGTCCCATTCATTAACTCATTTATTTGTGCAGAACCAAAATCTACTCAGGTGTTCGAACTGGACAAATACTGCAAGTGCCTTCACTGTTTGATCTGTGCACCCGTGTACTACAAAGGAATATTGACGGTAGTGAAAGAATCCTAAAGTGAAAGCATAGTGAAAACACGCAAATGAATATTATTTTATTATATTTGAATGTGAAAGCTCTGGAATATACGGGTGGTGTACCGTTTGACGTGCTGCGTCCAGTGCTGGAGCGTGCCACGCCACATCAATTGCTGAATTTTGAGGAATACAATCCGTATCTGATGGAGGACAGCGAAGTGCTGTGGCAACAGCATGTGCAGCGGCATTGTCGTAGTCAGCGCAGGGAAGAAATGGAAACGTGGCGGGAAATGTTTTTGGTAAGCTATTCGAACTAGAGTTCCAAATTATATTACTAATGTATAATATATGCAGCGATGCGAGGAGGAAAAGGAACGAAAGCTGAGCGTCATTGCCGAAAGTATAAAAGCCTCACAGAAGATCAGCGAGGCGCCTGTGCGCAAAACTCAGTTGGCATTCGTTGACTCGATGGTGAAGCCGCCGCGCAGTGTGCAGCGCAAGCAGGAGCAATATGGAACCAAGGGCAAGCTCATTGCCACGCCTGCGGCACGCGTGGCAGCGTTGTCCAGTGTCACACCGAATGCGGCCAAGGTGGGCGATGCTCGGCTGCGTGTGCTCAGTGCAGCCCGCGACTCGGCGCAAGTTGGTTAGTTATATCTGCTCTACTAATCTTTTATACTCACATACCGTAATGTTGACTCAATCTTATTCTGAACCACAGCTGCGGCTCCGATGCGCAACAAGAAGGCGCCACTGATGGCAAAAGCATTGCAATTGATACGCGGACGCCACAAGCGCTAAGCGATGTCAATCACAATCGGTTGCAAATTATACTCATTTGTTAAATATAACAGTAGACTTTGATCAGATAGTGTCGCAGTCGAGTCACTATTCAATTTCTCGACTGGGACATAACTATATGTACTACATACCAATTTATTTATTCATGTTCTGCGCCCATATATATATGCTATACATAAATTTAGTGATTACACTTAAAAGTCGAATAGTCTAGAGTTCTGGTAGAAAAGAAGAGAAAGAATGAATGAAAAGAAAACTTATTCGAATTACTGCTCGTTCAAATAAATTTGTACAATTTCTTTCTCCAATTGATTAAGTTATCAATCGTTGCGTTGATTGTGCATTAAAATTGTAAAATAATCGATTGTATAACCACAAAATTGATATAATTTAAGTAAAACCATGTTCTGTTCCAATGGGCTGTGCGAGTGTCCAAATTCATTGTGAGTATATATATATATATTTATATGTATATATATAAATCATCCACACATAAACATATGCATATGTAATACGAAGTGCGTCAGTTGTTTTCGAGTTTCTTCATTTTATTAAGTGAATTAAATGCAATAGTTTGTGCAACTCTTAATATATAGTTGCTATTAAGCTGACAGATCCATTATAACAACAAGTCGATGAATGATGATGATGATTGTCTATGATGTACGAATATGTCAACAGTGTTTTTTGGCGTTTAGAAGCATCACGAATTATTATTAAATGTATGCTATTTTGGAATCGTTAAAAAAGGCAAGAAAAAAAACACACATATTGTTCCACTTGATAGTAACAGTAATACTTATTATACAGACTTATTACAAATAAATTATTTTAAAGCAAAAGAAACTATGCTCAATTAAGTTGACAATTTGTTTTATGTGCCTATGCAGTAGAGCTTTTTACTGCGTCCGTAAAATACATCGACCAGACGATGGCAGGAACTATTCACAGTTAGGAGACGATTCGTTGTAGCTGACGTCGAGGACGATGATGATGAATACGATGATGAGTAGGTGCTGCTGCTGCTGCTGTTTTCACTGTGTAATTAAAATTACAAAACTTATTTGAATACTCTTTAAAATCATTGGGTTTCATTTAGCTTACTTCATGGGCGTTAGCTTTTTGATGTCCCACAGTCTCACGCTACCATCGGTGCAGGCAGTGACTAGCTGCTGATTGTGCTCACCCCAGGCGAGGGAACAGACGCTGGTCGGATGATCCTTCAGTTCGCTCAACTGAGCGCCAGCAGCCAAATCAAAAATGCGCACTTTCGATTCATCGCCGGCGACGGCCAGCATTTTGCCGTCATCACTGAAGGCCAGACTGGTCACCGCCTGGCGACAGTCGGCAAAAACGCGCATAAGCTTGCCACTGGTGGCACACCACAAGCGCACCGAATGATCCGCCGAGCCAGTGGCCAAGTAATTGCCATTTGGATGAAAGGCGACGCACTGTTAGGGAACATCCAATAAATATTTACTTTCTTAATTTTTGGGGTACACTCATTTTGGGGCTCACCTCAACGTCTTGCGTATGGCCAGCATAAATTATAAGCGCATGTTCACGCTCCAGGGACCACAGACGTGCGCTTAAATCCTTGGAGCCGGTGACCACATATTGGCCTACTGGACTCTCATCCACACACCAAATGGGATAATTGTGGCTGCTGTAGATGGCCGCACATTGCAAATTGTGCGCACGCCAGCAGCGCAACGTGCAATCCTTGGAAACGCTATAAAACAGCGGATAATGGGCAGAGAAACGCACATTGGTCACACCTTTGGTATGGCCACGCATCTGCAATCCGCCAAACTCGTTGCTGCAGTGAATGAATGACATAAATAAATATTAATTTGGGATTGATTAAGGTAATTGTTAAATTACAACGTACAAGGAGTTATCCGCATATTTGTTGCGTAACGCTTTGCTCCGATTGCATCGCTCTTCAGCACTGCATTTCATTGCCTCCTCATCGCTGTCCAGTTCCTCTTGCTCGTCGTATGCACAATTGTTCAGTTCCCATTCGCATTGTGAGTGTGGAGCACGTCTGTAGAAATTTTTGCTTTTACAGCTATGCTGATTGAGCTGCCACAGCTGAATGGAAGAGTTATCAAAGCCCGCCAGCATGTGGCATTCGTTGTTATCCACATGAGCCGAAGTCAGGCCACGAGATCGTTCGCTGATTCTATAGAAACATGGCAGATCCGCTTGACCTTTCAATATTTGTGCTGACGAGGACTTCAGTGTGCTCAGGCAGGCGTTGATGTGACTTCTGTTCCTATCACCCATTGTCGTTTCGTCCTCAATGCCAAATTCACTCTTAATATCAGACTCCAGCTTAATGGTTGTGTCCTCGGCAGCACGCTTCTTGATATTAGACTTGTTGCGACTGTTGCACGTTGCACTGGATGAAGAACTTACCTCGTCCGCCTCAAAGCCTTCTATCACATCGAGTTCGTCGGTGATGCCCAGCAAATGATCCTCCGTGAAGAGACGCTGATCGTTGTCCACAATGTGAATGTGCAGCCAAGTGTAGAGCAGATTCATGATCAGCACATGGCCGCGTCCCTGCAGAAAGGCACCAATTTTGTCCACTACCTGGGCCGTTGTATGCAACTCATATTTGGAGGCGCGAAAATGCGCAACAGTCGGATCGGATTCAGCAGTTTCCAGTTTCGTGCAACCGGACAGAATTTGTACTAATTTCATAAAATAATCCAGCTCGACATCGCCAGTGTTCTGCGCCTCACTGGCGAAACGAATGTGGCAGTCGGAGACACTCAAGAGTTGCGCCTCATTTGTCACCGAGCAGCCATTAATCTTTGTGGGCAGTGGGGCATCGTACAGGTCGACCGGCGCCACTAGATGCGCATACTTTTTAAGAAACTCGACGGCACCCTTCGATTCGCGCGCCTTCAACAGCTCCAGATACAAATGGCACAGCATCGGTGCAAAGAAGCGTTTCATTTCGATACGCAACGGTTCCGGCTGCGCCTCCACAAACTGCGAGAAGCGTCCGAACTGCTGGTCGACCATGTGCTGATTGTTTGTCATCACTTGGACGTTGGAGTAGGTGAAGCTGTTGCCGCCATGCAGATCGGCGTCTAGCATTTTGTTGACAGCAAATTGACTTTTGTTTTGCAACAAGAGGAAATCCGATCGGCGAAACTTTTCGTTGCCCTGCAAAGTTGTTGCAAAGCGCATCAAGTTAATATTCCATTTAATTTGCTTGCTGCATTTACTTACAACATAATTCTTTTGTTTTAGCAACAAACCGACGGCGGCTCTCATTAGATCGCCTTTGGAGCTCTTCTTTATAATGGACTTATTGCTGTAGATGGGCGATGATGCATGGTTATTGTTGTTCGCATTCGGCAAACTCATATTTTCAGCTCGTGGTCCTTCAACGAATCCTAATCCCGTCCTGCAACTCGTTGAAACATCCGTGCTATGTGTGTGTGTATGCGCAGTGCTGGGCATCAATTAAATGTGCGGTGGTGTTGCACACGATAGCCGCAACAGCTATCGATAGTTCGATAACAGCATTGCAACAACACGAACAAATCACAGCTGTTCGAAAAGTGATAGCAATTTTGTATTGTGTTGACTTTCAGTTGTTTGCGCGGTTGCTTTTACTGCGTTTTCTTCGTATTTATCTTTGCACCTTGCACAAGAATTACATTTTAAGAGACTCGATATTAAAAAAAAAATAAAAATGAGCAACACAACAAAATTTGTTGCCGAATTCTGTGATATTATTGATTCCTATGGCGGTCGGGATAAGGTAAGCAATTAATGTTGTTCGAACTTATATTCTATTCCAATTAAATGATGATAGTTTCATTAATTAGTTGTTATTTTAAAAATGATGCGTGGCAGCATTTTTTTATATTTGTTTTGGGTGACTTTTGAGGGGCTTGGTCTACGCTCTAACAGGTTTCAGTTGCTGTTGTTGCATACGTCAAATGCGGTTTGCCATTTGTTACCTTGAGCATACTCGGAAGCGGCGTTGTGGAACCTTGCCTTACTTTTTGTTGCGGTCTCCATATGAATTCTGCAAATGTTTTACAGTTTAATCAGCTCGAGTTTGATCAATAGTGCTTGGGAGGCGCTCGTTCAAAGTTAACACAAGATAATGCTGCAGATTACGGCAAATGGTCGATCGTTAACCCGGCGTGAAATAAAAAAGATAATAAGCTTCCAGCGAAAGGTTGGTTAGTGTGCTATGATAACAGTAGACATAAACAACAAATAACATTAAATAAACATTAATATTCCCTGTAAGGTATTGTTTCGTCTTTATTCGTTTTCATCATATTTTATTAAACTAATTGTTATTGATTGCTTCCAATGTAAACGAACAAATACAAATACGTGACAATATCAATAATGGACTAAGTAAACCTAAAACGCGACAAATGAAATGAAAAAGCCACAAATATGAATTCCCCATTGTGACATCGAGAGTACTCCAGTGGGAAAACAGCTATTAAGATGTTTGTCGCGTTTGTTGTGTTCTTTTTATCACTGATAATATTTTATCTCTTTATTGCCACAGAGCAATTTCATAAATTGCTGTAGAGTATAAAGCGAGTATTAAAAAAATAAGTAAATAGATAATATAAACTAATAAATAGATGTAATAAATATATCTTATTAGGATTCTCAAAATACTTGCAGTCCATAAATAAATGTATGTTTTCTTTGCAGGTGATGAAGGCGCTGTGCTACAGCGCCAAACTCGTTGCCGGTTATCATATGAAGCGGAATCCGGATTTGGCCAAACGTTATGCGATAGCCAGCTCCAAGATATCGGGAGCAAGAGCAACGCTACGTCTCATCGATGATATACCCATGATACAGTACGCTTTGGAGTATGGACTGGGGGAGAATGAACCAGATCGCATTATGGCCATGCTGGGCGTAACTGCCAATATTGTGGATTTACTGTATTATCCAATTGAGAAGATTTGCTGGCTATCCGAGCATAAGATAGTGGATGTAAAGCATGCCGACAATTGGGACAATGCCAATTCGATATTCTGGGTGCTTTCGGTTTACTTGAATTTAATGCGGTTAGTCTGACACATAAAGCACATAACAGACAAGCTAATCCATTTATTCTAAATCAATTCTAGAACTCTACGAAACTTTTGGATAAATCAGGAAAAACTAAATAGTAGTCACCAGCTCTGCAAGTGAGTTGTCGAATCTCTTAAATTTTTAGTCACTCACCAATCCCACCTTATTTTATAGTGCAACGCAAATTGATAAAAAATCGCTGGCCAAACATCGACTGGAATTGATGTCCATATTCCGCATATCGCTAGATTTTGTGCACGCTGTCAGCACTTTACCTAGGGGCTATCTATGGGGCGGTAAACTATCTACATTCCAGGTGGGCACCATTGGCACTCTGTCGGCTTGTGTGGGAATCTATCAAATTTTTGCCAAGAGAAGACTAAGCAAATAGTACATGGAAATAATTGTTGTTAGCTAGTCCTTGTGTATGTGGTGAATTGTAGGGCAAAAAACTTGAGTACACTCACAAGTTAAGTTATTAAATATGTAAGCACAAAGGAATATAAATTATAAACGTAAGATATTTGTGGATGTCCCTCATTAATCAATGATGTTGTTGGATGAGTATTTTTGAACACTTTGCAATAAATAAGCTGATTATAATTTGGTCTGTGTGTCCTTTATTATCTATTCCATCTTTGTTCATGTTGATATACAATACACCATTAGTTTGCATACTCAATTAATTTACAGGCTCATATATTGTCGACTCTTTAAGGGTATATCGTGTTTATCATATTTTTCTTGGTATGCACTATTTGTCAGTTTAGTTAGCAGTCAGGATTATTGTTTACATAAATTATGCTTTTCAAGACTTGTATTTGATTATGTAAGGCAACTCGCCTTGCATATTATTGTATTGTGTAAACACCGACACCTGATTGTGTCGTTTGTTTCGCTTGTTATTGTTATTGTGTTTGGGCATTTTGTTAAATTATGTTTCGTTTTTTGTGAAAATAACATTATATGTTATATAATGATTCTATTGTACAGAAGAAAATTGGTTGCTATAAAGGCATGTAAATACAGATTAACAATTATAATAATAATTGGGTTTTTTGTTTTGTTTTGTTTTACTTTGCTGCCTCCAATAAGCTCTTTAATAAGTATGTATGAATTCACATATACAATGTATGTATGTAGATAAAATTTGTTTTAGTTTATAGTGTGTAGTATAGCGTCGTATTTATCTTTTATATATCTTTTAGCTCTTAGTTTGCTTATTTATGTTATTATTATAACTTAATTAAGCGCATATGTATTTGTTTTATCATTTAAAAACTTGTTAGTTGATATTCATAGATATTGGGATTTCGTTAATTAGTTAATATGCCTAACTATTTTGTTTATTACTTTAATATCATTTTTTATTTGTTTATTTTATTTATTTGTAATTTTTTATTTTATTTTTTTTGTTAATAGTTTTTCTGTTTTGATTACAGGATTTCCATACAAACATACATACGTATGTATGTCAATGTATGCATGTATTTTAAGTAATAATGGGGTACACACATACATACATATATAATTTGCTTTGTTGTTATTTTTATGCATTTTGAAAATGCTGTACAAAAAAAGCATCAAAAAGTTCAAAAATTTCCGCATTCAAAATATGTTCAACTTTGTTCCATTTGCTTTATTTGTTTACATAATATAACCGTAATGCAATTTGAACTTCAGCTCATAACAATATATTAAATACATAAATAGGTATGTATGTATGCATATACTAGGTATGTACGTATTTCATGTATTGGTTGCATGTATATATAGATATATATATATAATTTTTTTTTATATTTATTCATATAATATGTGTATACGTATGTATATTAATAATGTACTTATTGGAAGCTATTTAAAATGGCACTGCAGTAATTTTGTTTATATTCCTATATAAGGTGGGAAAATCAATTAGAATTAGGGTGAGAACGCTTCCCTTGACACATGTACTTATTGTATTGTTAAGCCAATGTCAGACGAAGCTAGAATACCCCTAGTACTATTCCAAGTACTTCTCCAACCGCGCTATACTTTAACAATATGAATTTGCAACAACGCATACAAGTTAGGTAAGTGTTTGTCCACGTCTGTCTGCTCCTTCAGTTATCCTTTAAGTTATCCATTATTAAAATATATGGTACTTGATTATTGCATTAAAAGCTTAGTAATGTTCATCATTATTATTCGTTTCTGTGTATATATATGTGTGTATAATAGTCTTTTTAAAAACCGTTCATATTACGTTTCTTTTGTTTCTGTTTTGTTTTTTGATTTTTTTTTTTTTTTTAGCTTGTTTACTTGTTTTTTCCTTAAACTTTATCTTTAACATTTTGCCGTGCAAGTATTGTTAGTTTAAAATTCAATTTGCAAATGGTTTTGTTTGCTAATGTTCCCCCAAAATGTGTCTCACATGTCGCTTGTGTTGCTCAATGTTGTATGTAATATTATGCTTATTAAAAATATTCTTCGTAAATATAGCTAGAAATGTATGTATGTGTATAGTTAGCATAGTTAAGTTTTAATGCGTGGTAAAGATATCGGCGAATGTATAGATATTGTGTATAGGAGTAGGTAAATTGTTTGTGTATATCTGCTTTTCACCTTAGCTGAGTTTAAAAATATGACTTTTTCTGACAAGTATGATGTGAAATCGCTTAAGAGTTAATGAAGATTAACATATGATTTAATTAGTTTATAAAATACATACATATACTGTGTTTTTAATGTTAATAAGTATCTAGTGCGCTGTTTTGTTGAACGTTGCATACTGTTTTATTTACTTAGCTAAAATTTAATATTATCGGTTTTGCGTGGGAAGCGTTCGATTTTGGTTCCATTACATTTCGTTTTATTCAATTCATTGATACATTAAATTTCTTAATTGTTTTTGTTTTTTTTTCTTTTGTCTGCTGTTTATATTTGTCTGAGTTTGTATTGTTTTAAAAAATATATTTGAAATGATAATACGAAAAAGCATTGTGGAAAATGTTTAAAACTTTTGTAACTGTTTTGATATTTAAAAACGCGATTCAGTTTGCTCGTAAAAGCGTTAAAAACATTAAAGTAAAAATATATTTACGATTTTCGAGGTTAAGTACCAATTTTGAGGCAGGGTGATTCCCTTTAGAATAGCCTTAAAAACTTCATTTAAAAGTATTTGATTTTCATTTTAATGTAGTTAGTAAAAGTATATAAATTTTAGTTATTTAAAAGTTAAGCATGTCTGTATGTCCTAGTGTAAGGGTCGATATTTCTATGACTGTGTGTTTTACATAATCGAAAATGTTGATTTGCATTGCTTGAGTATTTGTCGATTTAGCTGTTAAAAACATTTTTCATCAGATCGTTTACAATTAAATATTTGTTGTTTGTTCTTGCTATAATAAAATCGTGCTGCCTGCCAGCAGCACTCGTTTTCGATTTGTTGGTAAGAAATCATTCAAGAGAAGCAAGATTCTTGTTCTTAACTTTTTTGTCTTGTTTTGTTTGGTTTTGTTTTGTTTTGTTGGGTATATAAGTCTTAGAATTACATATAATTATATTATAATTCAGCTAAAGCACCATTTTATGTATAAATATCTTTCAATATATACAATTTATTATCTAGTTAAAGGTATATGTTCTTTATATGTATACGTGTGTATATATGTATATGTTCATTCGCTTTCATTTAGGATTTGATTATTATGAAATATTCATGGGATTGGTAAATATATGCATTTCGAACTTTTGAACCTTATCTGTTCATATTCCATTCATCCTATTTATGTATATTCTTTGTGATGACACCTGATTTTGTTCTCATTAAACATACATAAAATTTAATAGATATTTATTGGTATGCACGTATGTATGTATGAATGTATATGATTTAATAAATATGTGTATGCATGTATAAGCATTTTGATTTGTGGTTGTCGTTAAAGCGATTTCTTTCATTTGAGTGGGTGACTTGCTTTTGTTTATTAATTATTGATTTTTACTGAAGGCATTAACTATGTGTGTAGAGGCTTGTATAGGTTATAATAAGTGTATGTATATTATAGGTATTTGTGTATATAATAACTATGCATGGTAATTGTCTAGCATTTTAAATATTTAATAGCTACTTATTCACTTACATCAACTAAATGTAGTTATCGCCATTCAAATCATATTGTACAACTGATCAAGTTTCTACGCAAACGAAACTAAACTAGGCGCTACAACAGAAACCGTTATACTAAGAGGCATCCAAGTTTATCCTAAGACCCGCGTCTCTTTCAGATTTGTATCAATTAAAAATTGCTTATTGTTGTGTAGGTCGATTAGTAACTAAACAAATTCAACTAGTTGCATTTGGCAGCTATTTTAACATTTGGGTTTTGCGCTATTCGAAGACTACCATAAAATCCCTGTAGGTTCTTAATGTGTGAGCATGTGTATTCTCTTACATTCTTACTTCCATTACATTCATATTATTATATTGGCAAGAAAAAAAAAACAAAAAAAACAAAAATGCATACTAATAATTTATGCTCAAGTAGCTTTCATGAACATTTATTTAACATCCGTTAGTCAATTGATAAATACCTTATTTGTTTATATACCTAGTTTGTCGACTTCAAATACTTCAGTTTGCGTATTTGCAATTCATTTTTTATTATAATTGGAGTATTTAAGTTGCATAATAAAGTATTTTTAAATTTGATTGTATTTATGCTTAAATTCGTTTGAATTTAATATTTGATATACACGACTAACTGGCAAGTATCAGCATGGGAAGCGCAGGGTTAGTGTTGCTTAAGCATTGGTTAGGTATTCAAAGAAAAAACTTGTTGAATTTTGTAAATTAATTGTTTGGTTGTATGTATATATTTGTTTGAAATAGTATGCGCTTTAAGCGTGTGTACAAAAAATAATGTTTTGGTATTAAATTAAAGCGTTGTTTGAGTATAATATGTAATGTTTTGTTATTACATACAAAGCATCGAGATCCGTTCTCAAAATACATGAAAAATAATGTAAACATAAATAATAGAAACAAAGTTTTAAGCTTTAAAACTAGTTCAGCCAAGAGGGCCAAGAAAGAAATACAAAGTTTAACAAAAACAAGAGTATAATGATTTAAATCTAAGAAAAACATAAACTAAACGAAACTAAACTTAACCAACTCATAACAATTGTAGTGTTACAAAATTCACAATTTTTAAATTGTATTTAAAAATTGCAATTTGTGTTAAACGCTTTAGGGACAAGTCCAAAAAAAATCTTCTGCCTTGGCTAATTAAAAAGAAGTTATAAAATTTCTGATTAATAGCACAATAACAAAATATGTAAACTTCTAACAAAAAAAAAAAGTAGATCTAAACAGAAATAAACTTGTGCTGTTTCCAGAATGGCTTTGTCTTAACTTAGATAAATGCAAAATATAGGCAGCTTTCTTAGCAAAAATAGAGAATAATAATTGAAATGGCCCAATGCAAGTTGCTGCGGGTTTCGTTTAGCATTCGAATGCCAGCTTCAAATGCTGATATGTAAGCATGATTATCAAAAAATATTATGAATACGAATTGATTATGTAAGAAATGCACGGTTTTTGCCTAAAAGAAAAATTTGTACGTATACTTAATATCGCAAAGTTTAAGCAAATACATACATTGAATACATTTATGTAATTTTACAACTTTTACTGCGTTTGGCTGTGCAACACAAATAATTTCCGTCCAAATCTGGCCATTCGAAAAATGTAAGCTTCTTCTAAAAGTGCGAAAATTTGGCATCGCTTAAAATTCAAAAAAAAATTATAAACATCCCAAGTTGAACATAAATATGGAATTATGTTAAAACGGAGCGCCAAGCCTACGCACAAAATATGGAGTTGAAACGCGTTTAAATCGCCGACTGTTGCTGTTGATATTTGTACAATGAGTTGGCCGCAGCGTTGGTGGCGCCCACATTTGACAAGAGGTTCAAGTTGCTTGGCTGATTGGCATGTTGCTGAACATGTTGCTGTATGCGTTTTTGATGCTGCTGCTGCTGTTGCAGTTGCTGCTGCTGCTGATGATTTTGATGATTATGACTGTGCTGCTGCAGTTTCTGATCCATGTTCAAGCGGTTGCTCGAGGACGCCAACGAAATCGTTGAGGAAGACGCTGACGGTCCAATGCCAACCAATGTTTGCGACTTTGAGCTACGTGTCAAGGGCTTGTGATTTTTAATAATTTCACAGCTGTGCTGCCATTGCCAACAGCTGCGGCAAAAGTAACTGCAACACAATTTGTTTAAATTAGTTGACTAACTTCATTTCGTAACTTCTAGAATTTCATACATACCGAAAGCAAGATAATTCGCGACAATAGTAAGGTCCATGCTGGACGCCGCAAATCGAACATAAAGCATCTTCCAGATACGGATCGACTTGAACTTTTTTTGTAAATTTAGTGGTCCGTATTTCAATGAAGGCGGCTGACACAGCCTTCATGTAAGAGCGAAAGTTGCTGAAGGTAACACGCCCGGAGCCAATCGGGTATTTGTACTTGTCCGTGTCAATGCCAGCATAGAGCACGCCATCAAATAGATCTTCCATAATTGTGGCCAGGCCTTCAGCTGTTAGCTTGCCATGCAAGCCGCCCACAAAAACTGTTTTTGTGGGATCCAGCTTTTGCGAACTGGAGCGCACATAGTTTGAATCAGCTATAATCCATGGTATTACTTCAACCTGCATTGAATTATAATTTATTGGTATAATGAAACGCATCCGTTGTTTTGAACTTACATCCTTTGACTTGATGCGACGAGAGGAGATCTTAAAGAAGTAATTGCTACCGCTATGCGAATCATCAACTTGCAATACGCAAGCAGAGAGTAACGCTTTAACCTGCTTATCCGATTCGAATATGATGTAGACATAGCCTTTCGGCTGTGCCGCTTGCTGCTCCTTTCCGGGCCATTCCACTCTGCACGGTAAATTAATTCAGTGACGAGATCGAATCGATTTAATTTTTAGCAGGTAAAACACTTACTTGATGGATCCAAAAGGTTTAAAGATCTGTATTAATGATTGTTCGCTAATATCCCACGGAATACCACCCAGAAAAACCTTCGGGGAATAGTTCAACATGCGATGCGAGCGTGGTGGCAATTGGCCACTCCAAGTACATGTTGCTTCACTTATTGCTGCCGAGTTCTTGTAGAATTTGGCGACACGGTCCAAATGCCAATCATTGGCACTGTTACTAGAGCTGGCTGCCATGCCCACCGTGTTACCCGTACCGATACCAAGAGTTCCCAAACCGGCCGTTGAAGTGTTGTTAATGTTGCTTGAGCTACCGGCAGTGGGCAAATTGGTTGTAAAGCTTTGCAGCAATTGATTAAGCAACGGCATTTGCTGCGTCTGTGACTGCAGCAACTTGAGCGTATTGAGACGCTGCAAGTTCTGCAGCTTGACCAGTTCCATGTCCACAAGTGAAAAATTCTCTAGACTACATTGATTTAGACAATCGTTGCTGCTCATATCAAAATTTTGCTGCGATCCACTTAACAGCTGCGGCTCATAGTTTCGATTTATGTTGGTAAATTGCTGTTGTTGCTGCTGATGGTGAGTTTGCTGCTGCTGTTGTTGTTGCAACTGCTGTTGCTGATGGTGTTGCTGTTGTTGTTGCTGCTGTTGAAGCTGCTTTTCCTGCAGCTGCTTCTGCTGTTGTTGTTGTTGATGCTGCAACTGTTGCTGCTGTTGTTGAAATTGTTGCCGCTGCTGCTGTTGCTGCAAGGAAGCCAGCTTATTGCTGTTCACAGAGAGCAAATTCTGCAAAAAGAGTTTTGATAAAGTTGAGTCTACTAGTCGTTCTCGTTGAACGTTACTCACAATCATGTCCAATAGATTAGGCTCGTTGAAGGACTGATTGCTGTTCTGGCTCTCTGGTGAATTGGAGCGTGTGGATGCGTTCTGCAGATTCAGTCCGAGATTGCCGCTGTTACTGCTGCCCAAGTTGCTGTAGTTCTGCTGCTGATATAGCATGTTAATCGAATCTAGCGACAGGCCATTGGCGCTGGAGGAATTGCTGCTATCACTGCAAAATGGTGGTAGGGGAGATGTGTGAGATGGATGGCTCGCAATTATAAAATAGGTGCCGCAATATCGTTACCTGACTAAAGGTGAACTGTGAAAGGAGCGATTGTAAATAGATGAAGGCGTACTTGGCGATAAAGGTGCAGAGCAATCGAAGCTGATGTTTGATCTTTGGAAAGCCTTAAGTGGGTTACTTTGTGCAACATTTTCAAACTAAGTTCGCCAATTCACCCAAAAAAGAAAGAAAAGAAACAAAATAAATTGAAACAAATTGCACACATACATACAGAGTTAAAGAGACAGATATATATATATTTATATATATTGAGAGAGAGAAATAGGTAAAACATAGAAATCAATCGAAATTATAAGACGTTTAGTATACAGTCCACGAGCGTTGGTTAAGTACGAGTACAGAGTACACACACACAAGAGAGAGAGAAAGGAGAGAGACGCAAGAGACACAAGCATAAAAAGTTAGATAGTAGTTGGTGCAAATTCGGTGCAATTACAATATGGTCTTTATGTATTACCAGGCACGGCACGAACTGTGCGTCGCAAACTTACCTGAAAGTAATCAAAACTTGACTTGGTGCCTGGCGAGGCCGAGGACTGGGTTGAGCTCGGTGTCAATGGTGCATAGGTAACTGCAGTCGCCGTCAATTGACCGCAATCGTCAGGGGCAGCGACAGCGGCAGCTGCAACAGTCGCCGAATTGCCAAGTAGCAAGTTATTAACGCCGCTGCTGCTGCTGCTGCTGCCGTTACCTCCGGCGCCGCTTGCAATGCTGCCTGCTGCCGTTGTTACTACTTTTGTTGGGGCTGGTGCTGCTGTTGTTGTTGCCTGGACTGCGGTTGCCGAGCCGCTGCTGCCACAGAAGTCAAGCAGATCGTTCAGTGTGATTGGATCTACAAAAATAGGCACAATTTAGTACAAACACATTAGCAATATTTATATTTGAATGGAATGTCAACAGTTATCGTCGACTTGCCGCAGCCATCAATAAATCAAACAAGGACCTACAGTAGCTACACTACGACTACAACAACTGCGAATACAAATACAACTTTCGACCATTGGCATTTTTGGGGCTGCCTTCAAGCGCTTCGCAAATATTCAAAATGCTGCTAATAAATTAGGCGTAAATATGCGAAGAGAGTTCGAGATGTCGCAACCCAACCCAATACAACCCAACCCTAAACCGAACCCCAGTAATAAGTACGAGGCGAAGTCCAAGGAGGTCTTTTTGGCACTGCCAGCCCAAAATGGGCCAGCAACTTACTGCAATTGCACTGGCCTGTGGTGGTGTTATTGTTGTTGCTCGCGTTATTGTCGTATGCCAAGTTCTGTATGCCATCGCCATCGCCATCACCAGCTGCCATCGTGCCAAGGTTCTCGTCAATGGTAATACTGGAAGATTTGCTGTTGCTATTGCTGGTACTGTCATTGGTGGTGGCTTTGCCGTCATAGTTGATGCCAAATTCAAATGTCTCCTGCGTGGGCGACCCACTTGGCAGAGCACTTGGCATCTTTCTTATATACAGTTCCTCAATTCCCAACATGGTCGTGCTCTGATAGTCTGGAATGCCCAAAATGCTCAAATGTTATAAAACGCTCGACGCGTGTACTATACACACAAGAATTTTGTAATTAGATATTTTAAAATTGTTTTAATTTAATTGAAAATTTTTCTGAGCTTCCTTTTGCAAATGACAAATTTGGCGTTTACACTTTTATTGCAATTTATACAAGGAACTCGATACCGATCGATTCAACTACTTGGAAACAAAATAAATAATAATAATAATTTAAATGTATATCGAAGAATATTTGTGTGCCGACTTCAAAAGGTAAAAAAATGTTTGAAATTTGTACGTCCGTTTGGTGTAGACCTAAGGTTGACAAGAAAATGCCAGTCCGATTGTTAAATGTATATGATGGAAAATCTAGTTCTCCTTATGACAATTATTCCAAAGGCAACCCCAAAGTGTACTAACTTTAACAGAGAGACAATATAAAAAAAAGAAAAAAACGAACAGTGCCAAGCAGAAAAAAATGAAATTAAAACAAATCGTGTTTTGTAACGAACCATTTATGAATGATATAAGTCCATCATTGGCATCGCTACGTCTGCCCAGCAGATCCTGTTGCTGATTTTGATGCTGTTCCAGTATCGAGCTAATCGAATGCTTCTGCAGTAAATCGGTGGCAGTGGCGCCGCTCAAGGCACGCATATTGCCGCCGGCAGCGTTGCAATCAGGCGTCTCGTACTGCAAGTAAAAGAACATTTTGAATTGTAATAAAAGCGGGCGCCAATAGAATTTATATTCCATATGTTGCCGTCTGGCAACTATAGGTTGGAATTGAAATATACACATATATAGGGTATACACACATGTGCACGCATGTGGCCATTAAAGTCAGTCAAATATTGTGGCATCTAATGAATCGTTTATCTTTGCATTTCTTGCCACATGATGGCAACAACGTAGCCAAGTTGGCAAGACAACCGCACGGGGACACCCACAAGTCAACCCGCAGCTAGCAACCAAAAGAAGTGGAACCCTCAGCCCCCAACCCAACACACCCCCAAGAGACGACCACAGTCGCAGGCACAGTCATACAAACAACGCCACACTACTTTCACCTCCACTAGCAGCAGCAGCAGCAGCAGCAGCAGCAACAACACCACACAGAGACATGCTCTCTGGCTCGACAAAAGTACACTCGAGCATTTGGCGCAATTAAAAGCGCATCAAGTGTCAGTGGAGCACACTTAAAAATGCCAAATTAGTGCAAATATTGTTATCAGGCACTCACCAAACAATTTAGCGCAAAATGGCGTACAACTCATTACGTGGGGATTAATGCAGGACAGGACAGACCGAGCACCGATAAATGCCAACCAAAACCTAACACAGCGAGTGGTATAAGCCATAAAAGTGAATGATGTGGTTCTTGTATGTGTTCTGATTGACAGAAACAAGAATAACAAATCCTACTTTGTGATTGTCATTCAAAATGTGTGCATGTACATGAATCTGGGGGTTCGAATACCAAGCTAATGTGTTATTTTAATGTTAGTTTACTATGGAAAAGAGGAAGCTGTAGTCGCTAGTGCTCTTAATTTTATTATTAAATGTAATAAATAAATATTTTACTCATAAAATTAATAAATAATAAAACCTTGTGTTAGGTTTTCGAAAAAAAGTTTAAATTTAATATCAAACAAAATTATAAAAAATCAAATAATTTATTTAAAGTGGTCAAAATAAAGAGCATGTATTTAAGAGCAAAATTCAAATTTAACATTAAATATATAGCTAAAAATTAAAGTTTCGAATGAATTGAATTACAATTCAAAGTGAATCATTAAGTTAAAACTTTAAATGTTCAATAAATAAATGTCCCTTCCAAAGAGTTGTCATCTAAAGTTTCTGGAGCGACAATGAACTCCCATACATACATGTATATGCGTACAGCAGAGCAGTTAAATCAATGTGGCAAGTTTTAAATGGAAGTCAGCCAACTTATGCATACTTACTTTTTGTCAACTTGTCACAACTATGTTAAGTACAAGACTTGCTATGGACTTAAAAATTGAATGACAACTTGATGAAGGTACGTGAAAAGTCGGAAATGGCATGAGCATCCCACGCACACGCACTCCCACACACGCACACACACATACATACTCAGACAGGAAGCTTGCACACTCACACAAGACAAGTCACACATTTAGAGGCAATGTTAGTCGATGTGGCAACTGGACAGCCAGCTGAAAGGCTGGTGACACATTTAACATAGCGCATGTAGGGAGATTTCACTGTTTGTTTCCACCCAGCGATAAAAACGGCGTCAATGAATGCAAATTACAAATAGTCTTCAAGATATTTTGTAATGTCGAGGCCACGATTGCGTCCACATCCGCAAAACGAGCGGAAAAACCCTGAGCGGCTTTCGCTGCCGGAAAAGAAAAGCCTAAAAGAAACTAGTTAGGGTGACTTATGCGTTTGCTACGGATCATAACGAATAATAAATGCTCTCTTAAAGAAGGCAAACCCATGTGATCAAGGCATTTTTATTTTAGAAAACAGCCACCTAAAATATTGACGCCTGTTAAATTAAAATTGAACGAAAAATCAACTGTTGAACACACAATCAAAATATTTTTTAGATCTCTTAATAGCAGTTTAAACAAGGCTTGAAAAACTCTTCATCGCATCATTTAAATTTGTATACTGTGTTATTATTGGGGTGAAGACTTTTTGAAACACAGAAACATGATGGTCTGCTTCAGGCAACTCTAAAGTTTGAAAGGAATTTTTTAATTTACGCTGCTCGCAGCTAAGACCAACTTCCTTTTAGTTAAACAACTGTTGATAGTCACACTGAATTTAAAATTAAACACATCTTAAGAGAAATACAAAAATGATAAATAGAAAAATGGAAATTAAATTAAATTAAGTAAAATATCTTAGGAATATCACAAGATAACGATTGAAACTAATTTTAAGTCATATTATTACAATATTATTACAATCATATATTTAACTTTTTCAAAGGTGATTGCTTATTAGCGACTAGTGGCTTAATAATTAATTAGTTGAGAAATATTTAAGAAAAACAACTTAAATATAATAACGATAATCTTGAATTGCGTGACATAGTTTAGATCCCTTGAGCGTATAAGCTACGATTCAAAATAGTTTAAAGAAAAGCACGTACTCTTTAAGTAAGATTTTCCTTTACTACAAACCGCCTGACCTAGTCAAAGTACCCTCACGTTCCCAATAAAAGCCCAACGCTAGGAAATTGAATACGACAAAAAATCTTAACCACTTGCCACATACATATTCGAGTCTAACACTCCGTGGCTGAAAATTGACGCCAACCCACAGGACATCCCGTTCGACCACATTGCTATTGCCCTTTGTTTGTCTTTGACGTCAAGGATTTTCTAAATTTGATTCAATGGTGTTGCTGTTCTTGTGTTGGTTGCTGTGGTTGGTGGTCAGAGCATGACTCCACGCTGATGCTTGCCTGCTGATTCTGATTGCCCCACGAAGATATTCGAAATCTCTCGGAATTTCAGAGTACAGAGCACGCCAAGTGGCAGCCATCGAGTCAGCACTATAACTCAGTAGTTATTTATCCACTGTCCATTCGATTTGGCTGGTGTACATTTGCTTGCCGGTTTCATCTTCTTTTCTATTTTTTTATTTTGTTTTTTTTTTTTTTTGGCAGCCGCTTGACTGCGTTTAGAACGTTCTGGACTGCATAGTAGTGCATATGTGCAGCACATATTCATACACACACACACACACACAGAATAGCCGCGTTGCTGGGAACTGGGACCAGAGCAGGGCTGAGCTGGGTCTCTGTTGGCTGTTTGAAAAAATTACAAGTTTCCGCTTTCAGAAGTCTTACAAATTATTATGTTTGCATCGTTTACAACACTTATTAGATGTTGCTGTTGGCTACTGACTGCAGCTGCCACTGCCCTTACTGCTGCTGCTGCTTTTGCTATTGCTGCTGCCCGCTGTCCTGGCCAAAAGGGTTTGACATTAAAATTTGATGGCATGTAGTGATAAGCGCTCGTTGACGATGGCGTCCTTGTTGTCGTCGCTGTTCAATGCAATTCGATTCGATACGAGGCTATGCCCTGCGATTCGAGCCACTTCATCCTGCCCCTGTCCACCCTTCCCCCAAGTGGCCAGCAAAGCGCAAAAGGTTAATGCACAGTTGTAATTTTTTATGGACGATTACATGTTGCAAACTTGGGAACAGAGGCAGACCATAAAGAATAAAAGTTATTGGCAAATACATTTGAATTTACTTTTGCTTATACATCGATGCCATGTTACGTGAAGTGCTCAAAGTAAGTAAGTGATAATGGCTACATGGCTCGGAAATTTGACCCTATACTGAGAAAGATAAATCGTCCTGAAAAGTAAAAAATGGCATTGAAAAGTTGACAGTTTTTCTGGTTTATGGAAATCATTTTTAAATATAAGAAAATATAATTTCTGTCAGAAACCCATTTCTTAATAGTGGAAAATATTTCTTAAAATTAAATGTGCAAAGCCTTTTTTTGTCTTAAGTCCTTTCTTAAATTCAGGTCTCTGGACTGATATGTTAGAATTTATTTTATAAACAATAAAAAAGGAAATATGCAAGTCCTTTTTAGACAATTTTTTGTGAGTCTGAGAAAAGCTAATCTTATAATCAAGTTGGTTTTGTTTAGCTTCTTGTTTTAATTACTTTTATACCAAAAGTCCACATTGCGCCATTAATTTTTTCAGCAATTTTTTCGAACCTGATAAAAAATTAGAACAGAACCAACATTGTTATTTCTTTCCCATTCGTTTTTAGCCTGGCTTCGCTCAAATATTTCCGTTTACTTGTATTCATTTTAGTATGCCCTTTAATTAAGGTAAGTGGAAAGCGCTCGCAATTGTGTTGCCGCAGTGCACCTTTTATAATATTTGATATTTGATGACTTCAAGTTGTCTTGCAATTACATGTGCTTGACAAACTCGCACAAAGTCTCTCAAGCAGATTTGTCGCTTATCTCTGATTTCCTTTTGGGGCAACAATTGAGCGTTTAATATTGCAAATTAAAAAGCACAACAGTACATAAACATACACAAACACACACACACACACACACACACAAACCCACCTATACACGCGCTCACTTTTAGAGCACAAGGTACATAATTCTACTTCTTGCTGAGCAGGTAAGGCTACGGGGCAACTTCTGTGATGGGCGTGGGCCCAATCGATTGGATGGTATGCAAATGCCTGCAGGTCATACGACGACGACAACAATGCCAGGCAGCAGTGGCACGTAATTGCAATGTGCCAACAAGTATGCAACACGCTGCCACACACCACCAGACAGTTGCAGCAACGACTGCATCGGCTGTGCTATGTTGTGCTTTTCATCGGGGCAAATTAAATTGAGTTGCATGTTAAATGTCATTTCATCAACATCACTTGATTTGTGCCTTGACACGCTGTCGCTTAATATGTACATACATATTCGAAGTGTGTAGTAAACATATGCATATTAATATATATACATATATACACACTCGCCTTATGAATGCAAAGCGTTAAATGATGCTTTGAATGAACTATCAAACTGATGCAGCAAACGTTGCCACTGCTCCTGCGTCATGCATCTATTTAATAATAACAATATCGTAATTCAAGCAACTTCTCTGACAGAGCAGCCTTCCCTTCACATAGACGTAGGTTCGACCAGGACAACAAGGACGACATACAAACGAGGGGCGTGCGTTGCGACATTTCAGTTTCAACGGCAACATTTCCGATGCCTGTGCGCTTTTGTTGCCGTTGTCGTTGTTATTGTTTCAGCTGGCTGCGAGTGAGATACAGAGGAAGAGAGAGAGACAGAAGCAACAGCAACAGCAGCTGCGGCGGTGGTAGAGAAAAGAAGACAATTTTTTAAACAGCCGTCAACAGGCATTCAATATGTCTGTGTCTATGTGCATGTTAGGGCATATAAATGGGTGTGTGTGTGTGTTAGTGTGGGTGTGCGAGTGTGAGTGCTAAGTGGAAATAAAACACGCGCTTTTTGCGCACAGCATTATATCTCTGCGAGTTGAGCTGCATTGGATAGCTTACAACAGGGCGTATGATGCATATACCCTATAAAAATGTTTTACAAAATGGCATATACGTGTCACAACAATGAAGGCATTTATATATATTATTTTGTGGAGCATATTTGGCAGAACAATTTTTTTATAACATTGACTTCGTTCTAATGAATGGCAATTAATATTTTATTAGTACATGATGAGTCAGTAAATGCAACTTTAATTTTGTACAGACCTGTTCGGGCAATTGTGAACTGGTACAAAAAAAAAGGATTAATAATATATTATAGTATTTCCATAATTAGTACATTAAATTAATTAAATTAAATCTTACAATAATGATTGAATAGTTTGCAATAGTTTAAATAAATACTAATAAATAATTATTTAAAAGAATTTATCGTAATTTAGTATATTTTAATTTTATATTTTTTTTTCGATCAAAGGGCATATGCCAGTCGAGCATTTGTTTTCAACAGCATTTTTACTTTGGTTTGCTTGATTTTGAGTAGCAAAACTTTTTCATGCCTATTTAAAAAGCGAAACAAACTCCGCTTTGCCTGGTGGCCTTTTGTGGTTGCGTTTATTGTTTTTGTACATTTGCTGTTCTTTAGCTGCACTTTTGTTCGCTTCTTTTTTTTAATGATAACACACAACGAGCATTGTTGTTGTTGCCGCCACGCCCACGTATGGCCTGATGCATTAAATACTCGTAGTTAGTTGGTGTGTGCGACGTTGTCTGGCTAAAGTAAATTCAATTGGATTCTTGCAATTTTTAATGCCAGTGCGTTTCATATTGCACGGGGCTACGCCCAGTCGAAGCCACAACCTCTCTACGCCAACATGCCTATAAGCAGGCAGGCGGGTGGACAGGGAACGCAACTTCAGTCGCCCCCACCGCAAAACGCGTCGCATTTTTTTTTATATCCCTCTGGCTGGCGGCGGGCGTGTGATTTGCTTGGTATCGACATTTTAATGATGTGCCTCGGGGCGCTTTCGCCGCCATTGTGAGGACTCCGACTACGACTACGCGACCGCCGTCTTGCAGCATTCGCCATTTCTAAGATGGCAGTGACTAGTGCGAGGCATTCCAAGACATTCCGCTGGCCATCGCCGTAGTCGCCGAGCTGTCAGGCTGGCTGCCTTTTGTTAAAAAAAATTTTTAGTATATAAATACGTATACACATACTAATGTATGCATATATACTACTGTATATACACTCAGAAAAAAAACTCTGACAAAACTAGAAAAATTTTCTGGTCTTTAGAAATTATTCCTAAATATGCAGAACAAAAATTTCTTTAAATCAGAAAGGCTATTTTTATACTTTTTAGTAACATTGAAAAAATTTCTAAAAAAAAAAAAAAAAAAAACAATTTAAGCACTTATTTAAACAAAAATATATAAAAATTTCCGTAATTCAGAAAAAAAGTTCTGAAATTAGCTCCCTCGATTGTTATAGTAGGATCTCACTACTTTTAAAATTCAACAATAAGTATGTATTATATACTTAAAATTTTTTTTTTTTTAATATGAAATCTTTAAATACTATTGTTTAATTAATCAACAAAATAACTAACGGTAGAAAGGAAAGAAAGGAAAGGTTTGGATTTTCGAAAGACACAACCTTCCGTTCTATAAATCTTTTTTCTAAAAATCATTGCGACTTTTTTCTGAGTGTATGTATATTTTTAGCTGCAAGTGCTCAGCACATTGATTTGATATTTCAGCTTTTTGAAATATTCATTTCATTTTGATTTTTTTTTATTTGTCAATAAAAATCATTGAGAAATCAGGCCAAAAAGCTAATAAATGGCAATTGCAGGCAAGCAAATTTTGGTGATAAATATTAAAAACATATAAATTGAATGGCGAAGAGCAAGTTATTAAGTTTAGATAATTTTAGAGCAATTTGCTTTCGATCATTGATGCCAAAACAAAAAGGTGCAAATACCCAGTTTTGAGCTTAGGCTTGCCAACTTTTGTATCAAGACTACATTTTGGTACAGTAAAGACTGTTCTGGTCATTGCAATTCTGGTGAAATAAACTGTGTCACAGCGGGGTCTGATGAACAAAAAACAGAAAGAGAGAGAGAGTGAGATGGAGATGGAGATAGGGATAGGGATAGAGAGAGAGGAACAGTGGAGAGACAGAGGGAGATGGAGAGCAAGCAAAAATAAGTTTGCAAATAAAATGTTGTACAAACGACAAATGTTCTTTATTTATAGGCATTTTTAACAGCAGGCGAGCAGAACATAAATAAAATATATTACATAATACATATAAATAAAACGACGGGTAAAGGAAATGAAATAATATAAAGTATACACCACACAGCCGCAGGAAACATTACTGCATGAAGGAGTCACATTTTCTTTTTTAGACATTACTAGCAAATAAATATGAATAAATACATACGCACATTTACATGCACATATATGTACGTAAAATATATATTTTTTATAAGAAGACAACAACAATGGCTTCTTGTACACCCGCCGCTAAGCCCCTTTAGCCGTGCTCACGCCCATCAATGGGAATGCCGCTTACACGACAAAATTGACATTTTGCATTTACTTATTTTTACTATCCACATTTTTTTTGCAGCCGCCACAATAAAATGAGAAGAAAAATTGCATAATAACCCCTTTGAAATCGTCGGATTATCCTTAAATATTTGTGTAAACATTGTAACAAATGCACAGCCTCCATTGTCAGAGCGTGCAGCCCCATTGACGTAGTCTCCACTCCGCCTACCCAAATGGCTGAATGATGAGCAATAGACGGTCCCGTTACAGTCGACAATGAGTAACTTTGTAGCTTGGCTTTCGACTGTATGACAGACGAGGATGCAACACAGTCACAGCTAGGTATACACAGATTGGCAGTGAGACAGAGACAGAGGCAGCGATGAGACGCTTACGCATGCAACAATGGCAATGCAAGTGAAGGGTGGACGTAGGCGTCTTACAGTACTAACACACACACACACACACACATATATTGAGAGGACTTTGAGATCGTTTAAGCATGACAGCAACGGGAACATGTGCGTAAGCCATGCCACAGCTACAAGTCTATTATAATGATTACATGTATGTCACTTGACTAAGCACAGACGAGGGATGAGCCACTAAACAACTGGGTGGAGGCGAAGGCGGAAGCTAATCAGACAAGTGACAATTTGGGCATGGACTTTGCGCAAATTGACTCAACTGACATCATAATATTCACTTGTCTGTCACATTTTAAAGATATCCTCAAAGCTGGCATTTGGTTAATTGTTAATTGTAACTTGCCACAGATCATTTATCATTTCAATGAATCAGAATTGACATCAGGTATTATAATGCTCGGAGAGCAGACATATGTCAGTATGGAAAGGTAATCTTCTTAAATATTATTATAGGAAAACAGCGAGCGAGTGCGTAATAAAATGAAATGACATTTCTCATATAATAAGTTGTGTGCTATCATTATCGTAATAAGCTTACAACAAGAGGCGAAACTCAATTTGCTACCTTATTGGTTTGATTTTCATGTGGTCTATGATAGTACTTACATTAGTCATAAACATAAAAGGACGCTGGGCAGAAGCACTAAGCAGAAAATACATGAATTGTGGCAGAAGTCTAAGCTATCAGTTGGTCCTTGTTGTCTAATCAAATTATCATATTTAAATGAATTAAAAATATATAAAGGCCCAGCAAATTAAATCACGCAACTATTTTGCACAACAAAGAATACAATTAAACGCCTGCCACGAGCACACTCATCCACACACCAGCAGACAACACACACACACATACACATTCACGCGCACACACACACACACACACACACACACACACACATACACAGAGGCACTGGCATAAAAATATACACGACAGCTAGAAAGGAGGCGTTGCACCGTCTAGGAGCTGGTGACGCTCTGAACAAATGCCGCAAGTATAATCGAATTTAACCACTCATAATGTGCAACAGACAACAAGAGTCGTTGCTTGCACCCGGTTGCATTGAGTCGAGTTAAGTAGAGTTCTTCGTTGGGGGTAACTAACCTACCGCGGCATCACCGTGACGCGTATAAAGTTAAGCACTAATCTTATTAGGATCATCCCGGCACTACTACAACTACAACTACAACCACTATTACTACTGTTACTGCCACATGCAACACACACCTCCACCCAGACAATCAAAAGCTGAGCCGCAACGCAGGCATAAATACACACAATGATATGTATCAAGGTGCAAGGGGTGGTGCTTGGTGGCAAGGGTGGTGCTGCTTTGGTTTTGCAGGGCGTGGAACCAGCTGATGCGCTCTGGTTCTCTTGCTCATCTGGGATTCGTACGTGAGCTGCTCAATTACGGCTAACGCCACAACGTTCGGCTGGGCGTGCGAATGGGTTTTATTATTATTTACATACCTGTTGCAGCAGGGGCATTGTTTTGAATAAAAATTCCAATTTCCACACTTGTATTTCACGTTGCTGTTAGTCCTCTGTCGTGTGCGCGCTCCTTGCCGTCGTCGTCGTTGTGGTCGCCTTTCGTCGGCTATGGCATCGGCTGCCGGATAAGCTGACAAAGCGGCAAAACAGATGTCGCCACTTCCGTATGCTCGCCCCCTCTTTGCCTTTGGTCTTATGCTGGCCAACACAACACAGCACAACACACAGCTCTACACACCAACTCAATCTCGCTTACTGGCTCTCAGCCTCTCTCTCTCTCTCTTTTCACTTTCGGCCTCTCTCCGGGCATACGCTCAATGGTTCGTGCTGCGCAGTGAGTCCTTTTTCCTTATTTTTTTGTGTAATTTGAGCAAAGGTTCGATCTGATGATGCGGCTGCCCAAAAATGTTGGCTGGCCTCTGCTTCAGACAAACATGTTTGCTGGCCAAAATACTTTGCTTAGCGCTAGTCGGGTTGCTGTTATTGCTATTGTTGTTGTTGTTGCTGCTGAGAATTTGGCACCACTCGACACTTCACCACGCAGACATTAGGCAGTTGAGGCAGCCGTATCAGCTGATGCAAATAGTCATCGATTCATTATTCCCCGTCGATGATGAAAATCCTGTGATGTGCTCTGTAACAGTTAAGGCAAGAGATTAGAAACAGTTTATAGACTATTGTCATAAAATAATACTCAGATTGATTGACATCGTGTGATTGGCTTTTGTTTGTGTTGGGAAACGCACATAAATGCATTGGTTGGCCTACACTTTTTTTAAGAATTGAAATAAACTCCACACACATAATAAATGATCTCAAAAAAAAATTTAACACATCCCTAGCCAACAATTGATTGCATTACTAAGATAATCCTAAATGAACTTATACAAAAATATATAAGAAATGAAGAATATGTTGTATTTTCTTTTTAATTTATAAAAACAAAATTAAAAATTAATTCTAAATAATTATGTGCTGATGTATTATAATACTTTAAACTGAAGCAAATATGAAAGAAAAATATTTTGTATAGGATGTTAAGGCACATTACAATTTAACTAACTGCTTGTATGCCATAAGAAATCCACAAGAGAAAATGCTTACTATTTATATATTTATTTATTGAGTACAATATCAAAATCAAAATTTAGCTTACACAATTAAAATAGAACGGTCCCCCATTCTAAATTTATAGTGAGAACCATTTAAGACTAAAATGCAGGCATAAAATCACACACGCACACACACACATAGACGTTGTTCAAACTGTTTAAATGAGCTCACTTAAGCGTTAAACAGTGTAAATCGATCAAGGCGTATCCCCACAAACATAACTGTAATTAACCAATTTCCGCAATTCCCCCCGCTTCGCAGCCAACGACAAATCGTTTGGAAGTGCTTTCGTGCGAGCGACTGGTTCATAATTTTTCCGTTCTCAGTAATTATTTTAATTTTTATTTGTTATGTAGCTAAAAGTAGAGATGGGCTCAAAATGGATAAAGGACGTTCTTGGACGTGTTAATATCTGTGTATGTATGCATGCGTCTAAGCAGTGTGCGTGTGCCAGCGGCTCTAATCCTTTTGAGAAACAGGAAGCGAATCTATTATTAGAACCATAAATCAGCATGAAATGAGCAGAACGCCTCAGAACCCAGCAAAACCAACAACAACAACAGCTACAATGAGTGAGCGCCAACAGAGCTTTGGGTAGTTTTTGTTCCGTTCTTACTGTCATTGCTGCTTCTGCTGCTGTTGTGGTTGTTGTTGTTATTGCCCGTGGTCCTCTCTGTGCGTATTCGTAGTTGTAAAGAGTGGTCGACTAGTATGAGTGTAGTATTTGTTGTTGTTGCTCCTCTTGCTGTGGAGCTGCTGGGCAAATGACGTGAGTCTGGCAAGGCGTGCGCGACGTAAAATACTCACATAGAACAACGGAAAGTAGTAAAAAAAAAATATATATATATAAGACAGTGACGAGGACCGAGAAACGACGCCACAACAACAACAACAAAAGTAAGACGAAATCAGCACGCACTATAAAAGGGCATTGAAGATGCACTCGATTAGAGCATAACTGCATCTGAGACCAGGAATCCTTGCTCCGACTTCGACTAGCTTTCAACAACACGTACATATTTTAATATGCCAACGATTTCCTATGCCGGTCCCATTTACCTTTTTTTTAAATGTGTACAACACTACAATTGCACCAGTTTGTATGTATGTATGAATGAAATGTTTGTTTTTACATACCCGAAAATTGCAGTCCCTTTTTTTTTTTGGTATGTCGCACGCGTCACTCACATAAATTTGTTTAAATTTAATTTCAGTTTTGCACTCGTATTCAGTTTTTGTCGCGTGCAAAGCACATTTTTTTTGTCATGCTGTTCTACTCGGCTGGGAACCGTTACTTTATGCTGTGTTGTGTGCGTTTTGCACGCCTTTTCGTTAATTTTACTATGTTACTAGTGTTGTGCTCCTGTTATATTTTGCAGTCTTTGCTTTACACTTGTAAAAATATGCTACAAGATGAAGGCGTTGTGTATATTTTCTATTTTATTTTAATAATTTATTTGAAAACAGCAACGAAAAAATAAGTGTTTTTATTTGCATTGCCGCTGGGTCTAACTTTTTTTTTTTTGTGGTTGCCGTTAAAGTCGGGAATGCAATAACCTCACCTAACGAGCAATTGAAATACACTGAAGCCTGGCGACGACAGATGCTGAGAGAGCGCAAATGAAATCTCTATGCATGTTGGCTATTGCCCCAATGCCCAAACCCCAAAACTCAACCCCCAAATCAGGAGCAGGACAACCGACAAGTTGCAAGAAGCCGCAAGAATCTGTAATGGATGTGTTGCAAGGCTACAGCGATTGTGTTTATGTGTTTAAATATTATGAGTAATAAATGGAAAAACATATAAAAAGCTATGATTTTATTAAAATTAAAATTCCACGAATTGGTTAGACATTTTTACTTTTTGCTGTTTCAAAATGGGTGATGTGAGCAGGGTTTTTCACAGTGTGTGTGTATGGTTTGTGTGAATGGCAAAAACAGCTGTGCTCATTGGCGTTGCCAGATTACGTTCGTTAGCCGGCATCTGCAAATTAACAAATTTCATAGCATTTGTTTATATTTGACAAAATGGCTGGAAATACGGAAAACAGCAGTGCCGAGAGCACTAATGAGAACATTGATCTGACGCTCTATCGAAAACTGGTCAGGCAGTTCATAGACATGGTAAATAAAAACGAAACAAATAATTATTTATATAAATAATATATGTTTTTATTTCTTGCAGCGTCGATACTCGACTGCATTGTTTTGGGCCGAAAAGGTAGCCGTGCTGAGTGGCCAGGAGCCGCGCGATGTTTACTACCAGGCGCAGTGCATGTTTCTCCTGGGAGAGTTCCATCGTGCGGCGCACACCATCCAGCATTACAAGCTAGAGAAGACTTCCTTGCCGTGCTTCAATCTATTGCTCGAGAGCCTCTACGCGGCCAAAGAGTATAACAATGCGGCAAACATAATCCAAATCGTTGAGGTCGAGACTATGACCGCATCCCTGCTTAATCAGCCGCCAGATATGGGCAGCGGCTGCTGCCTGGAGACAAACAGCGTCTTTGGCGGCGAAGAGAACAATCGCAACGAGTTGCTGGCCTCCACTTTTCTGATGAAGGGCAAAGTCTACGAGGCATTGGATAATCGTGGCATGGCCATGGATTTTTATGTGCAAGCTCTTCACAAATCTATATATTGCTTTGAGGCGCTCGATGCGTTGGTTCAGCATGAAATGCTAATGGCCTGGGAGGGTAAGTTGCCAATCGGCATTAAATAAGTTAAGTATCCCATAGAAATCTATCGGAACTCATTCTTAATATGTAATCGTAGAGTTTGAGCTGATGCATCATTTGCCACTGGCCCAACAGTCCAGCGATTCAGACGCCAAGTTCATCTTGAAGCTGTACGAGTCGCGATTGAAGAAGTACTATGAGTTGATATCAGCGCGTAACGCTGAGGAAATCTCACCCATTGTCAATCCGGATGTGCTGAAGTATATTAAAGAGTTTACGGTGCGTGTGCAGCAAACTTGTTCAACGGATGGAATCTTGCCCAAGCCGACAGAGCCCAAAGTACCATTGACGCCAAGACAGTTTATGTCGCCCGCACAAAAGTGAGCATCAGTTGAGATTGGCTTAAGTGAACTTATAGTAATTTTGGAATTTACAGAGTGCTGGAGGATCTGAAGGCTCCGTCGTTTTCGTTGCAGACGAGCCTGTCACGCGCCTCCTCTATGATTGATGCCACGGCGCGTTCGATCTTCGATGCCTCCCATCATCGTTGCTCGCGCGAACCCCAGGCGGACTCTTTGATGACCCTCAACGATTGCTTGCTGAGAGTGCAGCGCAGCACAGACCTTCTATCGGCGGAAGCTGAGAAATGTTTCTACGACTGCGACTACAAGCAATGCCTGAAAATCTTAACTAAGTAATTATCAATTATTTATACACATATATATTTATTCCTACAGTTGTTATTTATATGTGTTCTGCTTTCAGCTTGCTAAAGGTTGATCCATTTCACAACAATGCTTTAACCATACAAATTGCATGCCTTGTGGAGAATGGTGACTTTAATAGACTCTTCTATGTGGCACACAAATTGGTCGATCGGTATCCGGACAAGGCGATTTCGTGGTATGCCGTTGGCTGCTACTACGACATGATTGGCAAAAGCGATCCGGCACGCCGTTACTTATCAAAGGCTACGTCGCTGGACCGTTTCTACGGGCCCGCTTGGCTGGCCTATGGTCATTCGTTCGCCAATGAGAACGAACATGAACAGGCCATGGCCGCCTACTTCAAGGCAACGCAGCTGATGCGCGGCTGTCATTTGCCCCTGCTTTATATTGGTGTGGAGTGTGGACTTACCAAAAATTTGGAATTAGCCGAGAAATTCTTTCTGCAAGCGATGACAATCGCACCAATGGATGTTTATGTCCTCCACGAACTAGGCGTCATCAAATACGAATATGAATATTTTGATGGGGCTGCCACCATCTTTCAGTGCACCGTGGATATTATTAAACAGCGCGCCAAGACCAACAATGAGGAGGTTTCTGCACGCTGGGAGCCGTTATTTATAAATTTGGGACACTCCTGTCGCAAAATACAAAAGTACGAGGAGGCACTGTATAATTTTCAATTTGTAAGTGTTTTGTATAATTCTATTGTGGTTTGTAGTTTCCTAATTGAGTAATTATTTTATGCAGGCCCTGTTGCTGAAACCGCAAAGTGGAACAACATATACCTCGATTGGCTTTATACACGCTCTGCTTGGCAATTTGGATAAGGCCATTGAGTATTTCCACAAGAGCCTTGCGCTAAATCGTGACTGCATTGTCACCTCGACTATATTAAAGAATTGTATCGAGGATATGATGGATGACACGGGCACCATTGATGAGATTTGCAGCAAGGCATTGAGAGATGTCACCAAATCAATAACGTCAAGAAGTCAGCGTGTTTTAAATGCCGTTAAATTGAGCGGCGTTAAAATGAATCTCGAATTCGTTGAAGAGGAGGAGCTCTCCAATTCGGATTCAAATATGGTTGTAGAAATGAGCTTCGATACTTAGACAACTTTGATGAAAACAACTTACTCATGCACACATTCAAACTCAACAAAAAAAAGAAGGCTGGCGAACTGAGTTTTCCCCACATTTTCTGTTGATGACTCATTAAAACTCATAAAATATGCTGCAAGCTGCTGCTTGTGCCATCTGCACTTGAACCCAATTCATGCACACGGCTTGCACAGCTGTTCAAGTGTTCTGGCTAATGAGCCGAAACCAAAGTAGAGTATGGGATTTTCGAGAATGTTTTTCCCATTGCTATTTGAAGTTGCCGCCGTGTTGTGTTTTGTGTTTGTGTGCTTTGTATTAGGTATTTAAGTCTGCGAATTGTTCTTATTGAGATCATTGTGTTCTTGGTTGACATTAAATTCACCATATATTTAATTTATTCAATTAATATTCTTATTTATAATTGGGTTGCACATGCAAAAAATTAAAGTGTTTTTTTTTTTTTTACCGAAAAAACATTAGCAGAAATCGAATCCGATAAATTATTATTGCTGTAACCGTAATTTAAATTAATTTCGGTTTAAATAATTGCGTGAAATATGTTGATGTACTTAAGTCATGAATTGAGAGTTTAGTTTAGTTCGATGACCACACTTGAGTAGCAGGCTTAAGTCAAGGGCATGTTTAGATTAAAATTTAGTTGAGAATAACAGATAAGTGGGCTTAGAAGATTATTTGATGATATTTTCACTCCAGATCCCAGGGTTAATAGCACCTTGCTGTGCATATAAATCTGTCTTATGGAAAGGGTCAACGCGATAATGCTTATCGGGTATTGTTATATGCGAAAAACTGCAGAACTACATTAAAAAAGTGTCGTTATACTTTTGTATGTATGCAAATAAGTTACTGATACATTTTATGGAAATAATTTCCCCTAAAGAAATTTACAACTAGCCAGACGACTTGGTTGCTTTATGTGAGCGTTGCCCAAATATTTGCCCACCAATATAAAGCGTGTGACAAGCCAAGAGGCGATGACGATAACAATAACGACGTCGCCCCGCCTGAAGGTCTACCGGTAAAAATATGTTTATACATATAAAAGACCGTTGCCGCCGCCTGATAAAAACGGGCAGGTCTGATTATTATGTGCAGACTTGAGTATATAAATCCATTTCTCTTCAGACCAAAGCACAGTCAAACTTTAGACAGCAAGCCAACTATTCAAAGCACATCTAACAACTATCTAATATGTCCCGGCTAACTTTGCTGATCATTTTGGGCCTAGCATGGGCGCAGGCAGTGCCACTGGTGTCCTACGACGACATAGACGACACCGAGATCATTGAGTTGCCAGGGAATGACATTGAACTGCCGCCAGCTCCAAATAAGGATATCATCGATCTGAGTGCCTATGCCGAAGCTATATATGGCAGCCCGGATGAGGAGATAACTGCCGCCCTGGTGGGCAACTACAGCGCCGACAACAACAACGTGAATCCGGAGGAGCTTGGCAGCTACCTTGAGGGCGATATCCTTGTGCCGCGACAGATCATCATTAAAAATGGCCTGACTACACAAAGTTCGCGCTGGCCAAACGGTGTGGTGCCCTACGAGATACGAGGCAACTTCAATGCACGCGACATGGCCACCATTCAAGGTGCCATTGCGGAGTACCACAAGCGCACCTGCATCCGATTTGTGCCACGCAGCAGTGAATCGGATTACATTTCTATTGTGAGCGGCAATTCGGGCTGTTGGTCGTCGGTGGGTCGTGTTGGTGGCAAGCAGGAGGTGAATCTCCAATCGCCTGGCTGCCTCAGCAGACCCGGCACTGCCATCCATGAGCTGATGCACGCCCTCGGCTTTCTGCATGAACAGAATCGCATGGAACGCGACCAGTTTGTGGCCATTCAATACAGGAATATTCAATCGTCAGCCATGACCAATTTCGAGAAGGCCGCCAGAACTGATGCTTTTGGTGTACCCTATGACTATGGAAGCGTTATGCACTATTCTGCCAACGCCTTCTCCACCAACGGACAACCGACCATTGTGGCGACGGTAAGCCGAAAGATTGGCTTGCATTCCATTAAACCTAGATCTAAATACAAATCTCTTTTTTCAGCAATCGACTGGTGCATCGCAGATGGGTCAACGCAATGGATTCTCTAAATTCGATGTGGATAAGCTGAACGGCATGTACGACTGTGGCTATGTGGGTGGTTCAGCTGGTGGTTTAGCTGGTGGTGCAGCTGGTGGTGCAGCTGGTGGGGCAGCAGGTGCTCCACTCCCAGCTCCTGTGGTTCCCGGTGGAAATCCCATCGTTGATAGTTTTCTCAGTGGCCTCATCAGCGGCCTCGGTCTGGGTGATGGAGAGCACGAAACTAGCAACTAGACTGGAGTTACCCAAAGAAGCTATTAAATAGCATATACCACATCATGCGATCACAATTCCGACCACATATTTAATGCATCACACTTACCTATATAGTCTAGAATTATTTATCATGAATCTCTGCCTGATCAAAGTATATAAGAAATAAATTAGCAAAAATCAATTAAAAATTGATGGCTTTTATTATTATTATTAAATTTTATATAAGACTATCAAAATAACATTTTAAGAGGCACTTCTTACCATGGTTTCAGCTTTAAGATTTAAGTTTCCATATGTAACACTTTCGTCATCTGTCTGCTATTATATAGCCGATGCTCGAAATTGTACAAGTTTTCTTCTTAGACTCTGATAACAATTAATGGGAACTTGGGAAAGCAAATATCTTTTGTAATTTTACAGCTAGAGTTGCCTAACTTTAAAGACGCATTAATGATTGTTCAATGATCGACGATAACCCATCAGAAGCCAAAAACCTACACAAGAAGGTTCTTTGGCACCTATTAGAGTATTGAGCAGTCGGGTACGCCCAGCAGCGTTATGAATGGCTTTAAATGCTTTGTGGTCCAAGATATGATATTTTTATTAATTGTATACGGTCATAACAATAATGCTGATATCTCTATCCCAAGTTGTAATAACTCACATAAACAAGAAATACGAATATTTTGACGATTTGAGTAATATCGGTGAAGGTTTAGTTACTTCTAAGTGCGTTGAACCAAACTTATTTTCGGGGTTGTTATAAGAATAGTTTTTAATGGCCCCTAATAATTATAATCATCTGATTCTAAGTCATAGTCAAGTGTGTTGTTCTCTTGTTCATGTTACACATATACATAAAGCGAAAAGGTCAGAATGATAATGCTTATCGGTTAAGGTGGGTTCCGGGCGACAAACTTTACAGATTTCCATCAACTTAAATCGTTAAACAAACGAGTCATTTACATCTCGGAACAGGGATGATGGAAAACCTTGACTCTCGTTTAGATATTAAATAAAATGTATGTGAAGTGCTTTATCGGAGAGGAGATGAACACAGTTCGACAACAACTATTATTTGCCCTTTGAAGGTCTACCTGTGATAAAAGCCGATAAGAGCAGACCCTTCAGCGATTAACATATAAAAGACCCTTGTCGGCTAGAGTTAAATGCAGTTTAATTAAAGTTAGCAATCAAGTGGCACAATATGTACAGCATTATTTGCATCCTAGTTTTGGGAGGAGCACTCATTCAGGCAGTGCCACTGACAACCCACCGAGAATTGCCCGGAAAGGATATCGAAGAGACACCAGTGCCCAATGAGGACATCATAGACTTGAGTTTCTATGGCGCAGCCTTGTATGGTAAGCCTGATCGAGGACTAACTGCTGAGCGGGTCAGCAATTTCAGTGCCGACACAGACAAGGTGAATCCCGAGGAGCTCGGCAGCTACCTCGAGGGAGACATACTAATACCTCAGATCAACATGAGAAATGGAGTGGCCAACCACTCGTCGCGCTGGCCCAACGGTGTGGTCCCATACGAGATTCGTGGCAGTTTTAGTGCATACGAACTAGCATCCTTAAGGCAGGCCTTGTATGACTACCATCTCTTCACCTGCATCCGATTTGTGCCGCACAACAATGAGAGCGACTATGTAATCATTAGCAATGACGGCTCGGGCTGTTGGTCGACAGTGGGTCGAAAGGGTGGTGAACAGATTTTGAATCTGCAGACACCTAGCTGCTTTCGACGACCCGGCACAGTGATCCACGAGCTGATGCGCGTCCTTGGCTTTCTGCATGAACAGAGTCGCATGGAGCGCGATGACTTTGTGATCATCATGTCACAGAACATACGCCCACAAAATCTAAGGAACTTTCGAAGGGTGAACAGAACGGAGGCTTTTGGAGTGAAATACGATTTCGACAGTGTGATGCACTACTCGTCAAGAGCCTTCTCCCTCAACGGCGAACCGACTATTCTAGCTAGGGTAAGTTGAACCTGCTTATGTGTTGCAGTTTATGTACGGATATAAAATAATTGTTAAACCGACAAAGCACATTTTTCAATTCATCAAAATTGATATATATTTTTTTTATTTTATATCATTTATAATCATTTTAATTACAGGAAGAGGAAAATACTGATCGAATGGGTCAGCGTTTTGGATTTTCTGACTTGGATGTGGAAAAGATCAATCGAATGTACAATTGCAGTGCCCACAGAGTACCTGATCCTACTCTCTGGCCAACTTTTGATGCTAGTGAAAATCCTGATGTAGACAATTGGCTCAATTCACTCTTAAACCAGTTGGATCTTGAAGCTGGCCGACCAGAATTGGTGACACCTTAAGTTATACATAAGTTTAAGTATTGGAATCGATATCACTTGTTTTCAGATTGAAATTCAGAAACGGAATCAGAGCTTAAATTCAACATTTTCTCAAGCTCAAATATTGGTGGTGTTATTATGTGTACCTAAAAGATAGCGTCTAAGATCCCTTTGTTTATACCGATGAACAGGCTGACTAACTTGGCTAGATCGACTCGACTAGATTTTGACACCAAAACCCATTTTAAAGTGTGCCAAACTTTTGAATTCGATTATTGTACATACTAAAAGACGAAGATTTGTTTTATTCAATCAATCAATCAACAGGATTTTCATGCTTAGCACGTAACACATACCACAGATACTATAAGTAATCCAGTTCTTGTTATGTAAGTACTTAAATTAATTTTAAAAATACTAATAAGCTTTTAATAAGATAAAACTGACTTCAATTTGTTAATTTGTTTTAATTGGCCAAGACATCAAAAGTGAATTACATAAGTAATGTGCAACGTTGAGTTGCGTAATCTAAACGTTCCGCTTGGCGGCCAGCATTCGGGAGCGGGGCAAGCGGCACTGGCTGATGCTGTGTAGGCGATATTGCATCTCTGGCTGTGTGATCTTCTCGTATAGCTTCTGTTTGGCCTCCTTGATGGTGAGAATGGCGACGCCTTCGCCGCCATCGTCCATGTTGAAGGCCTCGCCCTCGGCGCACTCGGGACACTGTTGAGTGAGCACGATGTCATTGAGGTCGGTGGGCAGCTCACAGATCTTCTCGATCTGCTTGACCACATAGTCAACGTTGCCCTCGTCCTGTCGCTCAAACACATACACACTGGCCACGATATCCTGGATGCGCGTCTCCAGCAGCCGAAGAAAGCGTTCCACATTCACCAGATTTACGTGTGTATGATCGCCAAGGAGATCGGCCAATGGTGATGTGTCCACTGAGCACATGTCGCAGAGCATTTCAACGCCCTGCAATAGCGTCTCCAAGCGAGAATCATTTGCTTCGCGCGTCTTGTGAAGTTCTATGTTGGATTCCTGCTTCTTGCGCGCCTGCTCCTCCAGCGATTCGATCAGATCAATTTGATCCTGCAGCGTGTTCGCGTTGTCCCGCTTCAGATTGATGATGTCCTCGAAGAGGCGGTTTACCGAGTTGTTGAGCAACGTTATGTGATAGCTCATCTCGTTGGCATAGTTGAAGAAGGAGTAGTAGAGACTCTCCTGCTGCTGGAACTTATCAATCACCTCCTCCACATTGTTTGAGCTGGTGTAGTCCAGTATCTTCTTCAGCACCGAATTATACAGATTGATCTTTTTGTTGTGCTTGCGCCGGAACTCATCACGCCGCTTATATTCCTTGGCCGGCAGATCGGCCAGCACCCGTTCCCTGCCCTTGCACTCCACAAAGGCCGAGTTGTCTGCATCGGCAGCCACTTTTCGCATAATGCTCTGCAGCTCGATGCGACGCAATTCGCGCTCCTTTGACTCACGCTTGGTGATCTTATCGATTTTCTCGTAGACATCGATGCAGCCATCGAAAGTGTTCAGCGCATATTCAATCAGATCAATCAAATACTTCTTGTCACTGTTCAGTTTCTGCACCATTTTCGTGTACGAATCGTTGAAGAAGGTGCGATGATTCAGTATCCGTATTAGTTGCTCCCGCAACTCAGCATTGGCAGCCGTAAACCCGCACTCCTGACGAACGCCCACCTCGAGTGAATTCTCCAGAATGACCATCCTCTTGCGCACCCCGGCCACATGGGCCTGATGCTGTTGCTCCGGCACGGTCAGCCGATTGAGATTGTAGATTTGTTTGCTCACCCGACTTATCTCACGCTCCATATTGTAAATTGATGATTTAAGTTTGTTGATGTCCGCGGCCAGATTCTCCTGGCATTCGACATGACAGCGTATTTGGTTCAGAAAACGCTCGTCCTTTTTCATATGTGTCGCTCCGGCAGCCACCCAAATTTGAGCCCGCAAGTCGTTCTTCTCCTCCTGAAGTCGATCGATGGTATTCTCATAGCTGGCATCGATGATCGTCTCATTGCGTGTCTTTAACTTGCAGGAGAGCAATTTCTTGTACTCCCTCTGTCGCTTGCCCAGCTCCCGATGCTTGAGCAGATAACCCTCGAGGAAGGCACTTTTGTTGAACGGCTCCGCACTCATTGTCCTTCTCAATTGTCTTAACTTGTCTAAATTTGCAGACTAACCAAAATTGTGAGTTCAAAATTAAATGTATTTGTTACAATATTTATTTTAAATGTCTCTGACGCTGTGCAATGAATAGAGAATACTGAATGTGACGAACATTTGTATAATGTATGAATTGTTAAGCAAAACCTACTAAATACAAAATGGAACTCTTGTCCGTAAACATCTCAGCTTTTTCTTTCCAAAACAGCACACCACGGATAGCAGATGAAAAACATTCTCTCTTTTTTGATAATACATTTAAAATAATAAAACACTGTTGCAAGTAGTACAATAATAGAAATAGCACAAGGTTTACAAGAACACAAGGACATAAATTTAGGCGGTTTTATTATTTTGTCGGGTGCAGCTTGCCGTGTAGGACAGTCTGTGCACGCACCATTGACACAAATAATGTTGATGCATTGGCTGTAACGCTCTTAAATATCTAAATTGCGACGATTAAATGGACTCATATTGGAAATATGCGAATTTCCAGTTTGCTGTTAGATATAGCAAGTACACACACTTTTAATATACAAAAAAGGTTGTAGCATTGGGTAAGTTGCCATTAAGGGTCAAACATTAAATTCATTCGCAGAGAAATATGGAAATTGTGTTGCCGTTGGGATAAAGTGTGCACAAGCATTGGTTGTTTCATTGACTAAATTGCCCTTAATAAAATAAATTTCGTTGACGTTGCAGGTTGTGGAAATGGATGTGTAAAGCATGGGCACACTCCAGCTACTTGGCTGACTTTGCCAAATACCGTGAAGCCAAATCTGTGTGGGCCCAATTTTAAGAGTACACACAAATTTCCCTAACGTCTTGGCTGCCAACTGTGAGGATTTTTAGAATATTACGGCGACATCTGTGAAGAATTTCACTATTTTACAGCGCCCTCTATGCTGCTGACAAAGAATCATCAGTTGGCTAAGCCTGTTAACATGGTACTTATTATTAAGACTTCTTTACAGAGGGTAATTTGCTTTTGATATGAACATGGAAATATTTGAAAAGGAAATATATGATATGGAAATATTTCATATGGAAAGATAATTTTATTTAAATTGTTAGACTTGCCTCACTAACCGTAGCACACATCTAGGAGATATCATTTAGAAAATAGAACACTTAAGTTGCTCGCAACTGGTTTAACAACAGACCTGCAATACTGTTATAACATCCGTCATTGTTATACGTATTGTTTTTATTTATTTAATTAGCCAGCAATTTTAGGATATATTTTTAACGTTGCATTCTGAGTTCTTCCACAAGACAGCTGTCTCAGGTGTTATATAAGCTGGCATTCCATAATAGCATTTCATAAATGTTAACGGCATTCCATAAATGTAAACGTTCCCCTTTGCTGTCTTACGAAGGGATAATTATTTGCAAGTGTATTATTCAATTTATTCTCATGCATCGCACATGAGGGCCATAAGTGAAACAGTGCGTTTTATATATTGGCTATAACTCAAAGCTCACGGCGGCTGAGGGAAATTCCCCTTTTCCACATATCTTCACTGTTTATGCATTGATGTGCTCTGTGTGTGTTGTGTGTGTGAGGCATTTCAGGAGCAGCATGAACTGTGCCGAAAATGCAGTGAGGGAGATGAAGCGGCGCTGGCAGCCCAAATTAACTTAACACTCATAAATCAGGGTTAACAGCGACCGCAAAAGCGTTGCATAAAAAAACAGTTACAACGCCGCTTTTTTGCGCCTGGGGTTTTTAACCGGAACGGCGACTGAAACAATAGCGGTGACTTGGTTTGCAGTTCGTCAGTCGGCGAGTTGAATTTCAAATAAACGAGTTTCATAAAATGCGTACGTTTGCATCCCCGACTTGATAGCCACTAAATTTTTTGATTTGCAACATCCACCAAATCGCCACTCGCTGCCACAGCCCACCCCTCAGCCAGGAATCTGGCGACCGCCCAATCTACTGTCATTCTTTGTAATCAAATTGTTGGCCACTGTTCGCATACATTTTTTAATGCAAGTCCAGCTGCATGCATGAAACTCAATGATGATCTTTGTTGTATGCAGTGCGGATGATTGAGTAATAACCGTAATTGGCCACTGAACGGAAATGCTTACGCAAACATTTAAAATGCCAGCCAAAGTTCAGATGAACGCATAACTTAAGGGATAACAATTAAAGTCCGCATGTTGACACAAACATACATATGAATATTAATTCGAATATTCATTATTAATAAGCCTGCGATTGCTCTTAACTTTGTCCGCCTCGTGTTTATATATACAGAACAAACAAAAGTAGATAAACACTTAACAAGAGTATGTATTTGTGGAAACCAAGGGTTTCTCTTCTTAATATCCAATTATCTGTTTTGTTACTTTTCTTTATTGATATTATAATTTTAAAATATCATTTACCATATAATTTGACAGACTTCAAATGTGGCATTCGAGAGAGAAAATATTATTCTAAAAATATGGATTGCATTTCAAGTTTTCAAAAATGTTTTTTATCTTTAAGCAATTTATTTGTTAAAAATAGAAAAATCCTTTTTTTATTTTATTTGATTAATTATTCCTAAATGTTGTCAATGTTCAGTCACAATTATATACACAATCCAAAATATTAATTTGTTTATGAATTGCATAAATTTATTAAAGAAAAGCTGCCGCTTCTTCATCTTCAACTATTTTACATATTCTTTGTATAATCCTTGGCAAACTGGTTGGAGTCAGTAGAGTTGGCTGAAGATGCTTTTAATTATCTTGATGTGGCAAAACAGCATGTGGCAACCATTGACTTTGCAACACTAGTTAACTGTGGCTCCGTCTAGGGCTGTAGGTGTGAGTGTGAGTAGGACGAATGCGATTACGGGTGGCATTGTGTGAGGAGCTGTCACATTGCGTTAAAGCCGAAACAATAAAACGCTTGCCAACTCGAGCCGTCAGGTGTCGGCAGCGTGATAATGTCAACAGCGGAAACAATAAAAGCCGCAGTTGCCTCATGCCTGGGGATATGTGACACCTCAGGATGCGCACGAACTGCCATTTTAAGACAACGATTTTGCAAAGAGCAACAAACAAAGGGTAAGCAAGAGAGGCAGCCTCAATGTGTAAAATGTGTCATTGCCCCAAATACATATTATTATTTACAAATGAATATTAACCATAACCGATTTGAAAATTACAAATATCATTTAAATTGAAATAGTTTTCAAATCGTTCTTTACTTAGACCTGTTTGAGGATTATTTTTTAGTTCAGTTATAGCCCAACATTTCATAGATTTACATTCTTAAGTTTTTTGAGTGGCAAATTAGCGCTTGATTCAACTACAACAGCTAATTAGCATCGTTTAATTTGCACAATGACACAATTAACAGGTGTATAATACATGTTGTAGCGACTTTTCTGCAAACAACTCACTTAATCAGAAGCACATACAAAATTAAAAAGGATAATAATTTATTGTTTATTGTTGAGTAATCGCATTTTACAATTTAAATAGGTCTCTCGCTTGCTACAAGCTATTATTAATTGTAGGAGCTTCTTGAAATATCAGCTGTTGTTGACTTAATTGCTTTTGCCAAACTTTTCATAATACTTTCATGAAATATCAGCAGTTTGTGACAGAATCAAATTGCCGAACTTTTCAAAACACCGATACGAAATTCGATATATCATAAAAATAAAATACAGATATATTTGAAGCGAACTTCTAACGTTCGCTGCACATTTTAGGAATGTTGAATGTCTAATGAAAATAAATACAGTCAGCACACATTACACACTCTACAAATTTAAGAATGCAAGAAATATTGATCTTGCATATTACAGTAACAACAAACTTAATTTTGATTTCAGCAACGCTTTAAGTGGATTTGAAATCTTCTTACATTTGGATTGTCATTTGCTGGCTTCTACAATAGTGGAAAGAAGTAGACTACGCAACATTTGCTGTGTGGATAGCCAAAAACAGTTGCTGCAAATGTAAAATGTATGTCAGCAGTAAGCAGAGCACAAAGTGGCCCCAGGTCAGATTCATGAGTGTTGCAACTAAATTTGTACCACATTGAGCACAAAAATACTTAGTACGAAAAATATTACAATAAGGCTTAGACAAAACTAATGCAAAATTCGCCACAGGAAGGCAGAGCTTTGCCAGCTGGCTCAGAATCAGAATCAGAATCAGAATCAAAAGCATTGGTCTGTGGCTGTTGTTGGTCTGTGGAGTGGTCTTGGGTCTTGGCTTTTGCCATTAGGCGTGCTCGACAAAGGCAAATGGGATCTGTAATGGGTTCAATGTTTCCACAACATTCCGGTTTTCGCTGCAAGGCTCTTAATTGTCGTAAACAAGAGTAAAGTTTAAATTAGCCTCATGGAATTTTGCAAATTTCCAATTTTCCTAAAACAAATAAGTAAGCTCAAAATACACAGATAGAGATAAAGAGAGAGAGAGAGAGAAGGGCTCTGTTGTTGTAGAGCTGTGTTTTGCTTTTATCGCCATGAACAAGTTGAGTGGCGCAACCTGATGCGATAATCGCCGTTGCTCTTTTAAGTAGCTGGCAGCCATGCAGCATCCAAAACTAAAACGAAAGCAAACTGTGCACCAGAGTCCTGTCTCCAGCTTGCCACTACAGCTTTTAAGCGCTCAAATATTTATAAAGCCCAAAATGTTATGTTAACGCAGTGTGGCTCGCATGGAGGGGTCAGAAGAAAGAGACGCAACTGCAGTTAAGTGCCACCAATGAGTGCAAATGGAAAGTAAAAGTGACTAAGTGACTGTACTGTGGAAGGTATAACAACTCATAATATTGGCGTAAATACTTAACTTGACACTTGTCTGCACGCAGACAAAAAATCGCTCTAAAATTCATAATATTTCGAATTCCCAATAAAAGTGCGGATGTTAGAAAGGTTTCTTCGGTATGCCCAAGATAATCATTCTTCTTTGTTCAGAATAGTTGAAAACAAATATGCTAATTTTATTATTTTGGTTACTTAAAATTCATTTTATTTAAACACTTAGACAATTAATAAATTTTAAATAAACTCTAACATTTGGATTTGAGAAATATATATCTTTTGAAATATTTTTTATTATTAAGAAATATATTTCTGAAAGAGAAAAGCAGTCTACAAATTATTTAAAGAAATCCAAATTGTTTCAGTTTTCAGATCGATTTTTGTTTGAGTGTACTTAGCTCAGCCAAGTAAATAATGCTCAACAAGTGAGTTTACTTATTAATAAATATTATTTAACTTATTTATTTAATACAAACTGTAGCAAATTATGCTCACCTTATTACCAAAACAAACATTGCGTATACGCCGCATTTGCACACGTTGAGAAAAGCACAGTTTCCTTTGAAAACTAACTGGTTGGGGGTATTGGCAGAGACGGCGTTGCGGTATTAAGACCTCAGCTAAAATAATTACATGCCTGTTTAGATTTGTCAGTCGACGATGGGGCTTCTCTTTTGATTTACTGCCATCGCTGGCAGTGGAGCGGAGCTTCGTTTGCCGCTGCCAGCTCATGTATTTTACACTTGATAAATGATCAAATTTGGCTACAGAAACAGCGACTTGTTTTCGTAGACACATGCAGAAATATATGTTGAAACGTCGGTCCAGATGCACCACAAAGACAAGTTTGTGCAGCTGCTTTGTTGATGTGGTAGCTCTGGGCAACGTTGTATAGCATATTGTGCAGCTTGTGTTGCACGGCTTTGTCTTGATGCTGAATCATTATTACGGACACACTTTCAGCTACCACACAAAGTATGCCCGTTTGCGCTTTATATGCGCTGCATGTCTTGCACTTTTGCTACTGCTGCTGCTGCTGCTGCTGGGAGAGGCAAGCATCTTTAGACAGGCGTCTTCTTGCTGCTTAGGTTATGCGGTTAGCGTGTGTGTGCCCCCATCATGATTCCCAACTATTTGGGCACATCGTGCACGTTTTCATTTAGCTGAGTGCCTGCAACTGCCTCAACTCAAACCAGAAGAAACTATTGTGTCTGCTTGGCGAATGCAAATGCAAATGCCATTTGCTGCAGCTTAAAGCGACCGACCGGTTATCACGGAGATTTATTAGAATATTTTGGTCTGTCATTTAAGTTGCATAAATCTCAAATCTCAAAGCTAGTTGGACTGAACACTTGTGGTCCAGTCAATTGCTCATAAGTACAGCAAATTATGTGCAAAATGAATAAATACGTGTGTGTTGTGAAATATTAATATTTCAATATTTGAAATTGAATTGCTTTGCGGCAAGGAAATTGCAGAACCTGTCCAGTGGCTATTTGCTGAGCAAGTAATATCCGTTTTGCTTGCAAAACTAATTTCAATAATAATGCCGAAATTATATATCGAAGTCAGCAAAATGAGCTTGCAATTATAATTTCCACAAACTGTCTGGGCAAACACGTATTTAGCCATGCGTCTATACGAATTCATTGAAATAATTGCATTTGCAAGTTGCTAAAACCAAAACAAGAAGACGAACCACAAATTTAAATTTCCACAATAGTCAATGCAATGTTGATGTTCGAATTTCGGTTCAGCAGGCACACATTGAGGTCTGACCATAGAATACGATATCCTTTATTTAGAACTACTTTAGGTACTAGATTCTGCTAATTTGAATGCGTACACTAAGAAAACTTGAGATGTATTTTCGAAAATCGCCTTGTTGTTGGCTAAAAACTTACATTAAGTCACCTTATTGCTTAGAAAGTATTTTTATGAAAAGGAATTTTGCAGCATACATTTTTTCAAATGTAGAAACAATTTCTAAGAATAATGTTTTTAAACCTTGTACACAGAATAAACTTTAACATTAACTTTTTTAAACTTATATTATTATTTAACTAGTTCATCAAGATGTAACATTTACTTGAACATTGACATTGAATTTGAATTGAACTTTTGATTAAACATAGCAGTCAAGAAAGAAATAAATTTCAGAAATCATTTTTGTGTTGGATTGTTAAAAAAACAACAAAAATAGACAAGAAGAACTTTTAAATTTGAAGAAATATTTTATCTCATATTTAGAAGTTATTTTTAAGAACAAGTCTGATTTATTATTTTTAAAGTTGATTTTAATTGCAATTTGCGTGTGGACTGTTAGATTTATTTGCGGTTGCCGGAAATGGTTTGTCTGTTTTTGTTTTTTTTTTTTTTAACGCTCTGTTGGCAAAAAGTTTCGCATTATAAAAACAATTTCGGCAAGTTTTTGCCAAGTTTTTGAATGATTCAATTTGTTGAAGCGAAACTTTGCCAGGTGCCAGCTGCTGCTTCATGGGACTATCGCAACGCAGCGAACCCTTAATAGCTTTGGTGGGCCACAAACAGACTCCGGCTGGCAATTAGTTGCTGCTCTGCCAGCCCCTATCCTGACCAGGCTAAAGTATGCCTTCTGGCACAGAAACGCTATACTCAAAATGCCATGTTTGATTTTCGTTTGATTATGTGATCTGAATTAAATATCAATGCCAATTGCTAAATTTAATATTACATATGTATTACGCAAGTATACCCTGTACACCTAAAGTCTGTCTGCTTGTCTGTCTGTTTCAGCACGTTTTAATTTGCTATAAAAAGAATGTCAGAGCCTTGCAATTATTATATAACATAACTTGATATATTATTATTAAGCTGTGAAAATTTGATCAATATTGATGAGAAACACCCAAGTCATTAATATGTATATATTTCTCAATCAGTACCTGTACCGGCAATAAGAATCAATTCCAATTCCACATCTATTCACATTTGAGGTTGCAAAGATTTTTAAGAAGAAACTTAAAGCAACAGCTGCGTTCAGAGTATTTCCTAGTCGAATACAGCCTTCTTACTTGTTGCATATGTTACATGTTTTATATATGTACACGAATTATTTTAATGCATTTAAAATGGTAGATGGCAAGACTCACTTGCAATAAGTAGCTTGTGTTGCATAGTATCTGGGGGGGCCAACCACAAGCCAAATATAATATAAACAACCCTGTAGACTCAGCACATTTAATTATTCACAGCCACACACACAACTGGCTGTTGGCATTACGACCATTGTAAACGTATTTAACTGCAGGTTGATGAATGCAAACAATATAATCAGACATTAACTGTTCACATCCCACTTCAGCGATGCGCCACACTGTTCAGGTTCAGGTGGCAAGTATTTGAGGCGCGTCCTAAGTTATGCATTTTAGTGACTCTCAAACAAACTCGCTTATGCGGATCAGAAATTCCATCGCTAATTCCGCATAGTGTATGAAATATCTTATTAGTTTGTTAATGGGTGCGCATACTTGGCATTCTGTGGGAATTCGAGTTATCTGCCTCTAATAGACAGCTGCATATAACTATGCCTTAGACAGTTGACTATATTGCTTATTTAAGCTAATAATAATGATTGGAAAATACATGCTTCTTATCACATCTAACTGCGTTCCGTGGGTGAGCAAACATCTTAATGTAATAAAAGATCCTATGAACTAATTAAATTCAATTGAAAGATACGCATACAACGAACTTCTATGCAGCACACAAACAAGCTAAAATTAATCCATTAATAACAAGTGGGAAAGATGTACTCGAATGAGCGCGGCTACGAGATACTCTGCTTTTCCCTTTAAAGTGTAACTAGATGTGGTGGTTCAAGTGCACTCATTTTGTATGCCGGAATAGCTTTAAATAAAACTAAGGCAGCCTTTTTTCTAAGAGCCCAAAAGGAAGTCTCTAAATGAATGAGTGTACTTAAACAACTCAAAATGCTTGCTGATAGTAGTGATAACAATTTGAGAACACGATTTAGACTATATATTTTGTGTTTCTTTCTGTCAAGGTATATTATATAACAAGTGGAAGGCAATAGAGCTTAAATGGTTACTCTTATTGATGCCGAATATTTGTATCGAAATTCCCAGCCAAGTGAAGTTATCGATTAAACGAAATAACTTTGATCTCTGCGGTGCATGCGATAACTTATTTTCCAAATTTGAAATCTGATCAAGAACATAGCCACCTTATGGACATAGACAAGCTGTCTTTCCAAATGTTACATACATTTGCACAAAACCATTATACCCTTTTCACACATTTAAAATGGATTCGCTGTATAAAGACACCAAAAGGGTTGTGAACAAACGTGCGCACACACACACACACCCACACACATATAAACATGTAATTAGCTGTTCAACTTGCTGCAATGACGCAACTCCAATGAGTCGATGGATGCTTGAGTGAACGAGTGTGTTTGTAAAAGTATATATGTACTTGTATATATGGTGCCGCTGTTGTTATATATCCGAAAACATTACTTAGTAAATAACTCGTATTTATGTCCACTCTCGTGTTTTCTTTTTTTTTATTCTCATTACTCACTTGCATCTGTCAGAGAAGCTCAAGCTTTACTTAAACAATAGTTTGAGCACTCGTCCCAGCATTAATTATGTAAGAAAACCTATCAAAGTATTTCCTTTGAAAGTGCCATGCATTTATAAGGACAATGAAGATTTTATCTGACACACAATACATCCAAATGCGAAAAATTGTAAATTCTTATTTTAAATGGCACTTGCCATTTACGAAAAATGGAAGCACTTGACAGAAAATCAATAAAAGCAATTGATGCCTTACCCAAGAGTAAGTCCCTTGAAGTAACTCGCAAATAATATCATCATTGACTAATGCACTTATGTTGTTTAAGCACAACACAGGAGGAAACATGATGATGTGTAAAACAAATGGGGTATGCATAGGCCAAAGAAAAAAGCAGAAAACTACAACTGTAGTCGAAATGAAAACTTATTTCTAGCAAACCACAAATCACAAACACATGCACAAATGAATATATATTGATTTCACTAGCATATAACAGTGTCGTGCCACAGCCATGTGAGACCGAAAATGCAATTAAACTTGCAAATGTGAATTGTTTCACAGAAATAATAGGTCAATGGTACACATGAAGATATATGGGATACGAACTGAAATATAGTTGGCTTGCACCATACATTCAGAAAAAAAACCTTCTGAATTTTAGTTGAAAAAATAATGATAAGATAAAATAAGCTTTCATAATTTATACAAATTTTCTTTCCAAATATACGGAAATTATTTCTAAAAATGAGACATTTTTTCTTGTCGTCGGGTGAGTGTCATTTTAGGGTGATTTTCTGAAATGCATGCTTATTTTTTTACGAGTGTAAGGAGACGTCCCTTTTCCAACTAAGGTCCAACTATCTCCTTGTAAAAATAATAATGTGCACTGTGACACATTCTCTATTGCAATATTCTTCACTCACTTGTTTTGAGTCGACCAGAAGACCCTTTGAGTCGCAATGTGTAATAATTAAAAATATGTATAATTATGTGTTGAAGTGTGCTTGTGGCTAAAGTGTGGGGATTTGATGATAATAAATTGTTTGGCAAAGAAGTCTGGCACATAATAAGAAACTACGTAATAAAATCCAAGCAATATAAAAATACACAGTGAATGGGCGTATGTATGTGAATAGACTGTTGGAGTTGGAGATTGCATTTTTAATAAAAGCAAATAAACAGCAAAACGGCCATAAAACCATTGAGGACGTTGAAGCGGTCTGTTCACAATACTTGCAATATTAAAGCAGAGTGCCGAACTCAAGCAGCGACCCAAGTAAACAATGCAGAGTTTTAGACGCTGCGACGCAACTGGCCAGCGAGCAGGCCAAGAAGAACAAGCAATATACAATAAAAATTACTGAGCCGAATGCATCATAATGTTTACGTCAAAAGTGAACAGCACGAAAGGGGCAACCAGCGACCAAGTCGAGCAAAAATATATCCGGCCAGTCAAGCAAGCACCCAAGATGCAGTCTGGAATGCTTGCAGCGTGGAGTGGCCTTTGTTCCAGGCACAACAACTGTATGATATTGTTGCCCAAGAAGGGACGGGATTGTGCAACGTACATTCACTTCACATAATTGTAAGGACTGTTATGGCTGTGGTTGTTGCTGTTTTGGCTCTTGTGGTTGGGCAGCATCTAAATTGATTATGAGCAACACAGAACAAGGTATACTATGAGTTAGCGCACTAAAAAATCGAGAAGTTTAAGTAAGCCAGAACCACAGGAAGAGCTGGAGCCAGAGCCAGAGCCAGAGCCAGCAACTTGGCCGTTGGCGTATTTTTATTATTATATTGTGAATTTCTTAGCGGTTGCTCTTAAATTTAATACGTCTTAAAATGATTTGTTGATTTGCTGTGGCAATTTGATATATATTATCAAGGGAATAAGCCGTGAACGTGTGGCATATACAAGTTAAGTTTTTAAAGAACTTTTTTCACCAAATTTGAAAATAGGGCAGTTTCAGTTTATGCCACGTGAATGCCTTTGAAGCCAAAACTATCGACATGACCTTAGGAGACTAAGTACTAGACGAATTTAAAGTGCGCAAAAGTTAAGAAAGTGCAACATGAACTAAATCAGAGAAATGGCTTTTAATGTCACCGCAATACGAGTGCCCTTCAGTACTGGCCAACTTGTCGGTGGGTAATGCTTTTAATGCGCCAAAGCCTAAGCTGAAGCGGCTTGCTAAAGCGCTACAATAACAACAGGCAGCACTTTAAGTTTTGCAGCTGCTGCCAAAGTGCTTCCCTTTGCCTTGAACATTTGTTGCATGCACCTGCGCTTCACTGTTTACGAACCCTGCAGCGACAACAAGAACAACATCAACGACATGAGCAGCGAAACTCCGCATTTAGCTGCTAAAAACGGCATAACGTAATTATAAGTTTACCATTAGGCAACGGCAACCCCAGCACAGCACCTGTTCCTGCGCCTACAACTGCACCTGCCACTACCACTGCACCTGTGACTGCACCTGCACGCCTCACTGCCAGACGACCATCAAATGATCGCCACAAAGTGTCGCAGTGAAATGCAAAAACATTTCGAGTGACATTCATGTTTTTTTTGTATATATACCTTGCACCCATTAGAAATAGGAAAATGGGAAGAGGGGTATACTGGAGTTATGCGAAAGCATGCTGCAGGCAGAGGGAAGCTGTCCCGACCCCATAAAATATATATATTGATGGAAAGGATCAACAAAAGAATCGATCCAGCAATTTCTGACAGTAGTCTATTTCATGTTATCGAGAACTGCTCCCGTTTAGGGAATATCAATATATATACACATATAACGATTCCAATTCCCTTGACCATCAGCAAGCGCAAGCATAAGAAATGAACTGCTTACATTTGTGAGTGCCAAGCTCAGTGAAGGGAAGGGATATATTTAACAATTGGGTTCAGGGTATCTCGTAGTCGCACTCACACGAATACAGCCTTTTTGCTTGGGTTTTTTGTTACTTTTGTTGTGTTGGTATCAAAACGCTGCAAAACGTCCAAGTGCTCACTTCATTCACACTCGATGCGTTTCCATGGACGGCGTCCTGGTGAGCGGCTGACACTTTTACCAGACTGGCACACAGGCAAAAAGCGACTGCTGTTTTATGGTACAATATTTACGATTCGGTATGTAAAGTGGCGTTTCTTGTGTACTTTTCCGGTGCCTTCTCATACAACGCCTCGTTTAGTTGTACGATTTATTATTTGCAACCCGCACTGCGCCTCTGATGTCCGTGTCCGCTGTCGTTCTCTGGTCTGGAGTTTGGTTCATTCGCTCAGCTGTCAATTTGTATCCTTGGTGCATTTTTTTTCCTCTTATTTCCTTCATTTTTAATTGGCTTCGAGTTTCCGTACGAATCAGGATATCTGAAATGTCAATAAAAGAAATAAATGGAATTTAATATAAAACTGGCACTGTTAAGACTACTTTAATGTTGATAGTATAAAAAAATCGTTCTTGACTAATATTTGACAATGTTATTAGTAAAGCAATTCTATAGAAATAAGAAATCTTCCGATTGAGAACCTAAACTCTGGGAGCAAATTTTATGAAAGGAAAAATAAATTGCTAAAATATGAATTGAAGGGTGTATGAATAAATATTAAGAACACTAAATTTAACTAATGTGAACTGATTTACGCAGCTCATAGCTACATTTTCTCTTTCAAATCGCCCTTAATCCATCTGCATTTTAGTGATGTACTTTTGGGTAATAAATTCAAGAACAACTGTGCTCCTCTTCAGACAAACTACTTCAAACTAACGCATGGAACCCAACAAATATATATGTGGTGACAAACTGTTGGGTACTGGGCAGCTGCTGCAGCTGATCTTTTGCTGCAGTTGCTTCTGCTGTTCCAACTCCTGGAGAGAGGCCCTCGGCTTTCTGGCTGCGCTGCCCGTTTTTGTTACGAAGATTTTAACTGTCAGCAACTTGGGCGACTTAATTTGAATTTACGGTGCTACGAGGAGCAGCTGGCACTGCTGCTGCTGCTGCTCTGAGTCGCATTGGGCTATTATTTCGCACAAACTCCATTAAATACGAAGTGGAGCACCTAATGGGTTTATTGTTGTTGTCGTCCCTGGGTCGTGGTCTGTCCCAGCTTCGTGTGTGCGCGACAATAATATTCAAATGCACGGCTCTGTCGACAGTGTTGCACTTGGCTTTTTTTTTTTTTTTGTTGGCTATGTGTGGGCGCTGCCAATGGGGCGTGGCTTGACGCTTATCAGCCGAGTAGTCAGCGCCTAGGTACTCACTTTTCGCCTGGCTATGCACTCCTAGACTCGCACTACTCGTCCTCGCTGTCGTCATGCAGCTCGCTATGGTCTCGAGACCCGCCTGCATTTTCATATTTATGTGTCTCTAGATAGCGCCATAGCAGTCAAAAGTTTTTCGCTCACACTTGCCACTCACACATACAGGATTTGTGTATGTGTGTGTGTGTGTGTGTATGTTTATATGCTAATACTTTAGCACACATGCTGAGCACTATTATCGCAGCTGCCACTTGGGCGTCGAACTTCCGTTTTCCTGCTGTTGGATCTCAAGGCAATTCTGCAGCATTGCAATTTTGCTTTGACTTTGGTGTGTGTTGTAAAATGAATTTTACTTCATTTTGATATGTTCTCCCTGTTGGTTTAGTGTCGGCTACATAAATACATGTGACTTGCACATAGATATGCGAGGTGTTTTGTGTGTTTGTTTTGCCTGCTGGTTGCACTATCGCAATGATAATAAATTGTAATAATCTCGCTGTCACAAACACAAACACAAACACCCGCACCCCTGCCCACGCACACAAGCAAACACTCTTCTATATGATGTATGTGCTTTGCCAGTGCTTGGGAGTCGCTAATCATTGAACCATTACGAGCAGATACATAGATGTATACATAGCTAAAAAAAAACACGTATTGCAACTTAAAAATTACATTAACGGATACATTCAATGGAGCATTGAATTCTTGGCAGCAAAATTCACACAAGTCAACTTTACAAATAGAGTCGAAAACAACACAAACTGAATGTCATAATCTGAGTTATGGTAGGAAATAGAATTATACATTATTATAATCGAAAACTCAGACGATTTCACTCCGACTAGTGTAATTTGCAATTCCAGAAATAAGTAGAAAAAAATAATTGAAATACGCAAAAGTGCAATACAAATTTATTAATAAAGGTGGTGTTTTCCATCAAAAATATTAATAATTCAAAAGAAAGGCTAATTTTATTGTTTATCTTTTAATTGCGATGCTAAGCTTATTATAAGATACAATTAATCACTAATTAATCAAATACAGTGCCGGCATTAGCACTGAGTACGGCGTATACCCAAGACCCACATCGCAGGCGACTTTCAATTTATTTCGGCCATCGCCACTTTGTTCGCCATGAAGCCGGAGTACGGGTAAAATGTTGTGTAATTAATATTCTGAATTCTAATTGGATGACTTTTTTATTTTGTAATGAAACAAAAAAAAGTAACAATAAGACCGTTGTCATCTCGGCAAGCCGAAGATTTTATACCCTTGCAGACCGGTGATTCCAAGACCCCCGTACTTGTTTATTCGTTTTTTTTTTTTATAATAAAATAAAATATTCCTTTAAACAAGCATGATTTGGATGTTTATTATTCAACACTTCTGTAGTCATATTGTATAAGAAAGGACAATTGCAATCTTTCCACCGATCATACCTATGACAGTTTTATGATATATGGCATGATTCAGTAAGAGGTCGAAATCCAATCCTTGATTGTGATGCTAATCAAGAATATATGTATCGTATGGGCCTGGAGACGACTTCTTCAACATAAAAGGGCATAAAAATGTTACGTTTTTTTGTAAAAGCAAAAACAGTGTAGATATGCAAACATTTCAAATCGACAAGAACTTTATTAAAAGCGGCTGGTACAATGAATTCATAATATTCTAGTAATTAAAGGTTGTTACCAAAAATATATAATTCATCAGTGAACGATATGCGCACAGTCCCCTTAAAGTTCGAACCATGCATTAAACCTAAGAAGCCACCGAAAGTTTTCCTCAAAAATAAATACAAAATTAGCTAATCAAACATTTATGTAATTTCTGGAGCACTAACACCAACCTCGTTGAAATGTGCAACGAGTTTCAGTTCGGATCAAACTGAAATAATCCTCCCACGCCACACTGCCAGCAATTAAGCCCTTAGTGTAGTAGATTTGGTAAAGCTGCCGCTGGAGCAGTGCTGCGGGTTGGCGCCCTGTGTCCATGGAAAAGGCTAAGCAACAAATTTGATAATGTGGGCCGCAGTGCTTTCATATATAAGTTGCTGCAGTCTGACGCTCTTGTTGCTCCAGGAAATACAGCTCAAAAACCAACAAACGCCGGAAATTCGCCGCTGTCGTCGTGGCTCGGTTAAAGTTTCTGCATTAAAAATAGGGCCAACCAACTGGCCCCAAACTAGGGTGGGGGTTTTGGTTGCAGCTTCTCTGGACGGCTGTGGTTGCCAAATCTAATTGCAAATTTTATTTAGCGCCAACTGTCCAACGCACTCTCTGTCCTGAGTCTACAATGTGGCAGAAGGATATCTACTGGTGTGTTTTGCTCCGCATTTTCCCGATTGGTCGCAGTATATAATAAAATGTATTTAGCAAAATGCAAGTGGATACGAAAAAAAAAAAAAAAACATAAAATGTGAAATTAATTGCAAATGTCCGCTTTTTGAGTGGATGTTATAACGACCAACTCCCTTAGGATCGTTGGCTTTAATTTATTTGCTGCCTTCTATATGGATTTGTTGGTCAAACTCATTGACAAAGCGTCAATGAAAACTTTGTTTTTGTTTGCTAATTAATTACAAATAATTGAAAGTTTTGTTTCGACATTGAGAATGTCGAGTAGTCGTTAATCCTTCAATTGAAGCCCAATGAGAAATGTAAAAATGATTTTTGGGCCAAGCTAAGAGACCTGGGTCACCGGGGAAACAGCAACCACAGACATGCCAAGCACTTGACTGACGTTTTGCCAAATATGACTAGAACTTGATGCAGGCCCCGACAGAATCCGGCATTGCAATGCTGTGCTATGTGGCTGGTCGAGATGGTCGACGTGAAGTGCACTTTAAATCGAGCACAGCCAAAATGGCACAGAGAAAAGTTTAAGGCACTTTTGCCACAATTATGCAAACGTTGCAAAATGAGCTACATTCGTGCCCCTCATTCACGTGACGGCCTAGGAAATGAGCAATGAAAGTGCGACAAGTGCGTGGCAGGTGGAGTGTGCACAGCAATTAGGCAACACAATGTGTAAGCCCCGAAGACACAGAGCAACTAGGATAAAGTTTCCGTTCTTTTACTTACTTTAGAAAACCAACTTGCGAGCATTGTTGAGGGGTTGGGCAAAAATGTTTGCATAACAAATCTGTTTAGATTAGTGTGAATTCTTATCAAGTTAAGACAGGGCGCACGAAAACCTATTAAATAAAATCTATTAAAATTTTAATACAAACCAAATCCATAAGAATTTTGAAAATAAAAAAATAAATAAGTAAAAAAAATTTATGTCCGCTAATAAAAAAAATGTGAAAACTAAATTAACTAAATTAAATTAAATTAAAAATAAAGTTTAATATTAATAACTTTAGATTTAAAACAAATAAAATAAGAAAAATTTATCGTATTTCTGTTTTGTTTTCAGAATTTGTTGTAAATAGGAAAACCCAGAAAAACCGAATCAAACGCAAAATAAAATCAGTTGGTATGAATCAATTAAGATGCCAAACAACAACTGCATACGAATATTTTATTTACGCGAAATGTTTAAAATTTAGCTCTTCATGGTAGTAAAAGAGGACTCTCAATTGATTTAATAATAATAATTTTAGAATACTGGAAAAGGCTGCTAAGAATAATTAGTGAAAATGGGCTGAAGTAGCGCGAAAGTTTCGGGGGAACAGAAATAACAGTTATTATCTTGATCGTTTCACTGAGTAACCAAATAGTATTCCTTATGGAGAAAGAATTACATTCTTTACAAATGTATATTTATATATTACAAATATAAGAAACATTCTTTGTTCGAAATGGCTGGTAGTGCAAAAGATTAGATGGGAATCGCGCGGATCGTAATTTATGCTCTTTCATTGGAAATATATCAATCCAATAACTATTTGCAACTTATTGTATTAGTAATAAACGACTTGGAAATCATGGACATAAATCGCTTGCGTCAACCTGTTATTGAACTCGCATTGTTAATTACATTAATGCTTTGGGAATCTTGTGGAATGTGGAAGAATGGAATACAATGAAATGTGGTGGAACTTTTGTAATCCCTTCAATGGTTAAGGTGTGCCTTTTGGTAATATCACTGGATTTCCGCTCTTCACTGGAAGTGGTTGTACTTTGCAGCTTGCACAGTCCGCCGAGGGTGAAACGGTAACAAGGTAGGACAAAGGACCTTCACTTCGCTGGCGTTTCTCCTGCGTTGGATGTGAGAATGGCAAGTTCATGAGTAGGTTACCAATCTGATTGATAATAGGTAATCGGGGTGAACTCAAATTTTTGGACAGACCTAACCTGCTGGGCTTGTTATCAGTTAGTAATAAGGTTGAAGTGCTTCGCTTGTGCGAGCACATATTTTGTTCACTAGCATGTGATTTGGTTATAGGCAGTTGGCTTATGTTGGTGGCACGTATCAGACGCTGTGGAAACGGGTGGGACTTTAGGCAGATACCTGATGCGGTTGCCTGAATCGGCTCATTTCGATTAATGTCAAACGTGTCTTGGCGGCTAAGGTTGATTTGCTTTACCCGTGGTACAGAACTCTGCTGCTGTTCACGCAGCTGTTCCAGCCGAACACGAATTTCCTCGATTCTTGAAAGATGTGGCACCAATTTTGCGGTACGGGAGAAATTCGCCAAAGGCATTATCGATTTAGTCTTTTTTTCATCTACTGTCAGCACAGCTAATGTTAACAGTTTGAGGTCATCCTGGAAATTCTGTTCATCAGTATCAGCTTTCTCCGAATCGGTTGTCGGCTCAACACTTGTTGCGGGCCTCTCATACTCCAACCAAGGAAGCACTGCGCATTGTTTCTGCACCCAATTCATGCGCTTCTCCTCCTGCTTGAAGAGTGTCACATGCAGCTGGTGACGCGTAGTCGCACGTACTCCATCGACCAGAAAGAACGGCACGCCTGCAATACCATTAAATGCGTCCAGTTTGTCAGTTTGGACAGCTTCACTAATATGATAAGGTCTAATAATCGAAGGAGGATGGCCATCATGCTGCGATGCATTCGTCGTTTGCCCAATTTGGCTATTTTTTGTGCTCATTGTGCCTGTGTACAGGTGGGAGTTGGCAAGTTGGCAAGTTGAAAAAGTGTTGAAAAAGTGTTCAATTAAATGCAAATCAGATCATAATCGACGCTCACATCGTTCCCAGAGCCAGCTGGCAATCGTCATATTTGATTTGCATTTAATTGCTGCGGAAATAATTTGGCACACGTCTAGACTGTGTCATCCGCCAAGTTTTTAGTCTCACCTGAGCCAGAATGATTGAATAGTTGCTCCTGCTGTTGCTTTACCCAAGCTTATATCCTTTAAAAGTACTTAGCCTGAAATCAAATTGAAAAGGATACACATGCTTACCAGCCAAAAAAAAAAAACAAAAAAAAAGCATATATAAAAAAATAAAACCAAAAAAAAATTGCTTTAAGTCCTTAGGCGCCTTTTGGGGCCACAACGCGCACTTGCGGCTGACAGACGCCTTCTGCTTTGCTCCGGCTGTTGGTTTTGTGGGCGGCGAAATCCGTATTGCAAAACTTTACTTCGTCCTGACGAAAAAACTTAAATGTTGCTGCTGCCTGGATGGGATGGCTGGCTGGCTGGCTGGCTGGCTGGCTGGCCGGCTGGCTGTGAATCTTAAATGCTTGATATTCCCAAAAGGTTAACAATTTAAGCTTTTGCTCCCCACTTTTGGTGTGTTTGACTTCAGCCTTTTGCTCAATTTTTTTTTGCTCTCTCGAATTTTGCAAAACCGCAATGTTTAAGGCGACCAACCACAGCCACATAGAAATAGAAATATTGTTGGGCAGGCAACCAAAATAATAGATACGGGTGCGCAGTGTTAAAGTGTCTGTATGCAGTTTGCTGTTATTTATTCAGTTGGGCTGCTGGCCTTTAAACGTTTACCCAGTTGAATTTAGCCATAGAAATAAATTTGTATTTTATTTAATATTATCAAAAATATATATTTATATATTAATTTGTATATGGAGCCTTTATGGTGAATAATTTTAAAAAGCAAGACTGGCTTCAGTTCTGAGTTGAGAACATGGCCCACTTTGTTGATGAGTATTTTGGTTAAGTTTTATCGTAAAGGTCGCACTTATTTTTTACTCTTTCGGTATCCTTGTTCTCTTATTTCTGCTCTCTAACTAACAGCGTTCTCTCTCTCTCTCTCTCTCTCTCTCTTTCTCTCTTTGTACTAAAAAAGCTCAGAACCGAGCGCACAGACGAAGCAGGCAGGCGAGCACGAGTACGCTGAAAGGGATGCGAGTGTGAACGATGTTGCTACAGTCGCCGACACTGGACAATTAGACACACTGCTAGCCGAGTTGGCTATGAATTGAATTGTGTCCATGCCCGGGACCGTTCAGTCAAAATCGGTTGGGTCTTCGGTACGGACGTGACAGCGGCTGACCAAAATACGGCAGCGATGGCATGTAAACGGCGCACAAACCTGACGGATAACGTGTGTAAATTTAATATGCGGTTATGGAATTAGCTGTCTAATACGTAACGTTACTTCGACATGCTCGTGTTTAATGACCTTTGCAAAACTCACCTATTGCTTTGGCCAATTAAGATAAATGTGTGCGTTGAAATGTGTGTGTTAAGAAAGGCAACTGATGCGTGAAAATTAGTTGTGTGATATTGTTTTCAAAGTGCGCGGGCAATTAAAGTTTCAGACTCGCTGACGAGTGACGCCTGATGGTCGTTGCCTGATGGACGCCTGATGGTTGCCTGATGGTTGCCTGCTGCAAGTCAGGACCTAAATTGCATGTCACGGTTGTTACATGACATGAAACTCTGCGTGAAAATACCATAAAGTTTAACGTACTAAACCGTATTGTCTGCTTAAAGCAAACACAAATACACCGATTAACAACGGAATTGGGTGACAACCATAAAATCAACAATAACAAGAGAAACAAAAATAATGGCTGACAAATCAAAAGCAGAAAAATACACATTTTTTGGCATGTGGATTTGCATATGGAGTAATGACTAAGAGGACTCAAACAAAAGGATATTTTCTGTAAACTGAATTATGTAAGTAAATAAACTAATTAGAAGGGGATGGCTAATTATGCAGAGTTGTTGGTTGACGAGAAAACGAAAAAAACTTCTGATTAAATGTTAACTCAGTGCAAAGTAAAATTTTTGGAATATTCTAACATTACACACACAAAAGCTAAACTCTTTAATTACACTACAAAAACAACAATGGATAGGGGTAGTCATTTGCCCCATTAACAAACATTGTTATAAATCCAAAGCTAAACAACTCCCAGGGGAGGTGAGTTTCTGTCCGTATAAACAATGTATATTCCAGTGGGCAAATTATTTGATTACTCCTCTCACAATGGCCACTCAAACCGCCGTAGACCAACAATGGAAGGCAGACGCCACAAATTCAATTAAAATTCAGCCGAAAATATATGCAAATTGTACAATGGCATAACCGATGGAATGATGGACTGTTGGAGCTTCATATTTAGTCAATGTAATGTAAAAATGTAATGACGAAAAAAAAAAAAAAACGGAGCCAGTCATAGAATATTTAATATACGTATTTATTGATCCATAGAAATTCATGCATGTCTTTAAAAATAACAAACTTTGCTTTTTTCGATTTGTTGAGTGGTTGTAGTCGCGTAATTGACATTTTTCGAATTCCATAAATATTTAATCTTGTGGTGGCCCACATTTGTCTGCTCTCTCTCTCTCTCTCTCTCTCTCTCTCCCTTTCTTTCCCCCTTTCTCTCTCTCTGCCACTCTCTCAATAAAGTTGATGTCAGTCTTAAGCACAACTTAAATATTTTTTTACACTTTCCGTACCGAAACTTTTCAAATTATGTGTCATTTCTTTCCACAAGATTTCACGTCGGTGAAATGTTACTCAAACTGTTACATTTTTTTCTATCCTTTTACCAATTTTTTCTTTTTGATAAAAGTTTGTATCGTTCAAAATTATGCAGACATGGCCATATGTTCGAAGCCTCGTAAAAAAAACTTTCTCAACGATTTTATCAGGAGAAACACGAGTAAATGTGCATAATGAAATGAGCTTTCTCGACCAGAAAGCCCAACATAATCTGCAGTCCTTTTGGAAAAATCAAATAAAATGTAAATGCACAAAACATCAAATAAAAATATAAAAATATATGCAAAAAACATGTATAACATTGATTTAACAAAAATATATTTAGTTTGACAGAAATTCGAATTACCCCTTTGTTGTAAAAGGTTATCAGATTGCTCATGTCGTATTTATTGAGGTATTTTATAATCTCCAGTAAATTCATTTTATTTTTAATATTTTCCATTTAGTATATTCATAAATTATTATATTTATTTATTTTGAAGAGGTTGATATTGAGGAGATAGATGCGAAACCCGAGCACGTTATTTCACTTTAGTATATTAAGGTTGACTTCCTTTGACGATGCGTTCAATTTCCGGCTCAGACGTTTGGTTTGGCGCAGACAAGCTGTCACTTATATTTTGCTTAGTGTTTTTCATTAAAAATTAATTTTCCACGTAAACTCGCTGAAATGTAAAATTAAACCACAATCAGCTGTTTGCTTTTAATTCTCTGTTGGAAATCCCCAAGCTTTACTTCTATATGTTTTATATGAAATTTACTTAGCGCTTCTCGTAAGAATAAAATATTAAGAAAAATTGAGCGCATAACTCACACGCCGTGGATGCTCAAGGTGCGAAAAGCAATTTTACTTGAGTTGCCAGGACGTTGGTTTTTATTTATATTTTTATTATTTTTTTTTAACTTTTTTTCTAACCCACAAATCTTCCATATAGCAGTTAATTTTGACGTGACACCCATGTTTGAGTGCGGTACCCTTGGCTTTGGTAATAAAGAGTCGCTGATGTTGCTCGACAGCAGTCTGAGGTGCTACGTAAGACAGCTTAGGCCGCAGACACAAAATGTCATTGCAATAAGGAAAGTTGTATGTGGGAGCTACTACTATTTATAGGCACCAGAGATATGGATATTTTAAGAATTGTTTCTTATTTGTTATTTTCTCAATGCTATTCATTGTGACGTGTTTGGTTTATTGTGTGTAATTTCTTTATGTTTACGTGTGGTTTGATGAAAGAAGAAGTTATTAATATATACCACGTCACTAAAAAACACTTTCCTCGCCTTATATTGTTGCTCTATACAACAGGTTTACTTTAAATCACGGATCTATAAATGTATTTTTTTATCAGAATTTCTTTTAAGCCGTTTAATGTGCTCGACTTTAAAAAAACATTGACTTTTGATGGCATTATACCTTGTGGTACTTAAGTTGCGCAGCTACAACAAAGGAACAAAAAAATCGAGAGATTATAACAAAAAGTTTCCCACACCGCCACACAACTGTGGCAAATCTCAGAATCCTTCATCCACCTCCACCTTATCCCAACTCTGCATTACCAACTATGTTTTTGCAGTTGCATCTACTTGTTTTATATATTACTGTGAGCTCGTTTCTATTTTATGTACCTTTGCCCCTGAAACGGCAGCCGGAAAACTTCTACGATGCCGTCGGCATTAAAAATTAAAGTTCTTTTGTTTCCTGTATATTGTTGACTGATTCCATTTCAGCCGTAAGAAAATATATATATATGTGTTTAATATCAACGTAGACTTAACGTTTGTTTATGTGCTGAACATGTTCAGTGTGCATAAACCATTATTTATTTTATGTCAGTGGAAGCCATTTTTGCAAGACTTTTAGCTATAACATTTTAAAGAGGTAAACAGTGCCATAAAATATGTTGACTGTTTGCCTTCCTAAATGCGGTATCATTAGCTCTCATGTGTACCTGCACATAATGATAATTTATTAATTTTATGGTTAGTTTAGGATAAGGAAGTTTTCGGCATTGACGCACCATGAAAATACCATAAACACTTTGCGCACACATTTTGGGCTCTATGGCTAAAAAATAAGTTTTTTATATGGGCGCTCATAAACTGGTTTTATTTTGAGAGCTGAATATTTATCCACTCACATGTCAGAATATGTACGCCGTGACACACAACTGAGTGTGTGTATATTTTACGAGTTTGCCACTATATTTAAAGGCTCTTAAGTTTTACGGCTTCCAAGGACTTTTCGTGCGCAATCTATAAAATTAAATACATTTCCATGGCTAATATTATGCCATGTGGTTGAACTGCTACTATTGCTTACTTACTGACAAGGAGTAAAAAGAATATTAGGATATTTCTTTTAGCAGTGCACTCTGTATTCCTGTTTTTGTTTGTACATTACTCATTTATTTAACTCATTAATTAACAAAACCACCATAAAGCTAATTACCAATTAAATATTAAAATTTTTAATTTTTCACTTAAAAAAAAATTTTAAATATTCAAAAAATGTGAAAAAAATGTAAAATAAATGCATAACATAAAATAAATAAGTTAAGTGAAGGTAAAATACTGACTGTCTCCATAATTTATTTATAAATTGGATTAAATGTCAAACATTTTGATGTGTGGCAATACCAATTTGCAACATTGAATTTTAATGTGATTTTTGGTAATGCAGCCGCAAAGCGACAGGAGTGAAGCCTCACAGCGCCAACACGTGCAACAACAAGTATACATATTTACTGCCCATTATTATATCCCTATAATCAAATTGAACATTTAGTGTAACTCAATGCAGATGTGTAAAGCCATACACATATATTAAATATATATAGAGAGGGTATGGAAAATTGTGTCAATATCCGAATTGTATGTGTGGGTCCCCAGTTGTGTGTCAAACTGAAAATCAATTTTATACGTAAATAGGCAGCAGCTTGACATCTTTGACGGTAGGTTCAACGCGATTAATAGGGTCAACGTATAACTTTAACTTGTCAATCCATTGCAGCCGAAAACTTAAAATATTAAATTACAAAGCTGGAATTGGCATAATCGATAACTGAAATCAGCAACCATACACTAAAAAGCATGACCCCAAAAAGTTCAAACAACTATCTGAAAGATAAATAACTAAAAACTGAACGTTAGACCAAAGGGGCAAGTTTTTTGATTGTTGTTGCTACTTGTTTTACAATAATATAGTGTGGCTGCAGCTTTAATAACTTTTGCAGCAGCAAAAACCACAAAAAGTTCTTGGTGAGGACGACGATGGACAACAAATGAGAGATGTTTGGTTGGAGCATAACAAACAAAAACCGAAGTTACACTTAGTGGCTACACTCAGAAAAAATATCGCGCTGAATTTTAAGAGCTGCGATTTTTCTTTTCTTAACTCAATGGTCGATCTCTCTAAAATGTAGAAAAATATATATGAAATAATTGTATTACTAATTGTTATTCAACATTACTACTTAAAAATTTCATATAAGCAAGTATTTTAGATGTCTTATAAAAACTTATCTAATTTGATTTGACAGACAGCAACTTAACTCTAACATAGCAGTCGAAAGAGCAAATTAAAGTTTTTCTGCATTTCTATGCATTTTATAAATAAATATATTTTATAAGAAATATATTTTTGAATAATGAAAAAGTAGTATTTTTAATTTAAAGAAATTTGTTTCACATATTTTTCTAAAAACTAGCAACATTTTTTAATGTTCACGACAACTGTTATTTCATCAGTTGACTTCCACAACCCTCGTTGAGTGAAAAAAGTTTAAGCAAACTCATAAAAAAGAGATATGAGGCAGTGCTCAAACCAATCCTCTCTAATTTTCCAAAGACGAATTACAATTGTCGCTCAGTGTTTGCCCAATATTTAAGCGACTGGAAATGGCAGATGAATTATGTTAGTTAGATAGTTAGCTGAATTACAGTGCGACTTGCACAAGGAAAATATAGCGCTCCCCTATATGGTTGCTCTCTTAAACATTCCTTCATGCCGTCAATCTCGAAATTTTCGTGGTGTCGTCAGTCGCACAACTCAATTTTAGTTGCCAATGCTTTGCATTGCAAAATGGCCACGGAAAGTTTTTACTGCATAATCGCAGAAGAAGCGCTTTTCACTCACAGATAACAACAAACGCAATACGACTAAATAAACTTTACAAGACACTACAAACTTTGTGGAAACTGCGCATAATGTCCCGGCGGAGCAGGAATAGAAATGGGAACACACAAATTCATCTGCGTCTGTGGGAAAAAGTATCAAAAAGTTTCAGTTTGTCAAATGCAAAAAGAACGAGACAAGGAAAGAGACCTAAGCTGAATTCGACGTCGTTAAATTCTGTGTTTTTTCTTATTTTTTTCGTTACGATTTCATCCCTGATTACTTCAGATTTGTATTTCATTAAGAACACATGCTTCAAGAGTTTGGTGACTTAGAAAGCAGAACCACACACAATGCATATATTTTTGGAATTTATGTTGTTTTCACATTAATACATAGGGCGATTTGTTAGCTGAGCTGTGCCACCGGACAGCTGTGGTATTAACTCACTTTTATTGTGGCATGTGTTGTTTGATTAAGAGTGCCGCGTAAAATCACCTTGAATCAAATTAGTTTTGATTAAATCATTGATAAGAAGCAGCACAATGCTAACAAGGGAAGTCACAAAAATCGAAACTATATATAGCAACATTTATTTACTCATGCAACACTGTGTTGTCACTATTCTTGAGCGAAGGTGTCACATTAGAAGGTGGACAGTAAATCACATGCTGATAAAGTACTCTTGGTGACCATACAAATAAGACGTTAATCCAATGGAAAAATTATTTTAATGTACTTCATGAAAGTTTTTCAACTAGTTATTTATTAATATTAATTGTAATACATTTATATACATGTGTTACAATTAATAATACGAATAAAAAGTTTTTCATACATAAGTTGTAATCGTCATTATAATAAGGGGCTTAAAAGTTTGATAAGTCTTAATCACATCCAATCTTCTTGAAATTGTTGATGAATCTATTCTTCAATATTATGTCATCTTAATCCATTTGATTTCTATAAGTTCCAGGGTCTAATTACTATATATCTGTTTTATTAAAATCCATTTGAATTGTTTTTTTTGCAGACTTGCATTTAATAAGGCATTCGGAGCTTGGAATTGCGTACCTCAAGACTCAATACCCAGCCAACTGTAAATAGCAACCGGCCGAAATTTATGCGAAAACTTGCTCAAAGTAATAAGCAAAGAAAACTAAACAAAAATAAAAAAGCAATGCCAACAAAAGCCACAAACAAAAGGCGCAAAAACTAAACTAAACAACTATCAAGAAGGAAAAGCGAAAATCACTTTAATCGGCAAGAAAACAGCTTACAAAGAAAAACAAAACGCAGAAGACAAAAACAGCAAAGAGGAAAAAGTGAACTCTAAACGCATTGCATAACCGGCCCTAAGCAGAACGTCGTATCATTAGCCCAGCTTAAGGAATTATTATGCTATAAATATGAGAAACACTAACGATATACACATCATTGTGCTCATTTGCTGTTTGCTACAAGGTGAGTGCAACAGTTTTTAAGGAAACGTTGATGATACGAATAGGCAAGATAGGGTATACACACTCAGCCCTGAATTTTAGAAAGTCCCTAGATTTTTGGGCGTCAAAGATAACTCAACTTGTTTTTCAGAAAGTGTATTTAATTTTTGATTGCTTAATTCCAGGCTTCATTTTTTTTAAATCTTGACATATTATGTCCATGGTGTTTTTATTAGATATGTACACGAGGCATTAACCTTAGATCTTTTGTTACCTGTAATATTATCAATGTTTTTAAATTTTATATGTACACTCTTTTTGATTATTTTAATTGCAATATAGACAATATAGACATATTTTCGAATATTAAGAAAAATATTGCTGCAAAATAGAAGAATTTAAGAAAGTTTGTTTCGTAAATTTAGATATTATGTCAGAAAAGAAGAAAACTGTTCAGTTCTCATGATGATTTTAGGATGATTATCTTTCTAAGTGTATGATGCCACCTAGAGAGGGAAATGTCGGCACCCTGCAAGTCAATAAAAAGCAAATTGTAACTGCTGAACAATGTTGCTTGTGGCATTTTAGCACCTCGATACACACACAGGGAACGTTGCCACACTCCCACATAGCTGCCTCTGTGGCATGTGTAGTCTTTGACTGCGTGCATGCGTGGACTCCGAGCAGCACATCCTCAATGGCCCACCCAGCTCGAATGCCTCCCAACCCCCGCAGCGACTGTTCGTTTCGCTCATTTTTTCTGTGTGCCGCATGTGGTGCGCATACAAATAAGCTACGATTCGGTGCCCGGAACTCAATTTCACCTGTCTTCAATCTGGTTTATTTATAAAAAGAAAAAGACATTATAATTTTAACTTAATGGAATTTGTGCATTGCTTTTTATCGCCTGTTGAGCGCGATGACGTTTTAAGCTTGAAGCCAGCTCAGTAGATACTCAATTCTATTTAAAACAGGCAACCGTGCCTCTCAGTGACACGTACGTATATGCTGTAATTGACATATGTGGCATATTGCGTTCCGTTGCAGCTCCCAGAAGAAATCAGCCATATGCATTCACAAACGTTGCGGCTGTGACATACAGTGAGTTGCAGCTGCTGTCGCATTTGCATTGACACAAATTCCAATTCATTTTGCAAATATGTATCGTAATCCTTCTCAAAGTGCGCACATACCAAACGCATAGTTCATGCCAAAGGGACAGGCATTGTGGCATGTAGTCATCTTGCAATAAAAGCTTTAACTTTTTCGAGCAGCCTCAGCAAATTGTTTGGCGAACGTGTGTCGGATGCACGTCTGTCTCCAGAGACCAGTTCAATTTATGTGCGAATTAATTTCATACTCAGGATGCGTATTGCACAGTAATCCCTTATTTTATTAAAAGTGCCTTCAAATGGCATGCTGTTACTGTGATTACTATGACACTCATCATTGCATTTATGTACAGGTCGTCCAAGTGCTAAGTTATACTTAGTATTTAGAAGAAAACAAATATAGAAAATCGATCTGAAGACAAAAAAACTTTTATGGATTTTGGAAATAATTTCTACATTTTCCAAAATAAAAGTCTTAAAATTAGAAATGCGGTTTTATATTTAAAAAAAATATATATTTCTTAAGATTATAAAATTTTTCTAAATAGTGTTTTTAATTGTGAAATCTTGAAATATTAATGTTGACTAATAATTTAATTAACAAAAAACTGTGCATACATTTAAAAATTACCTCCTTGGCGCCAAAAATGTGTCGACTTTTAAAAAATGGGGCAATTTTCTTCTTGGTGTTATAAGTGTGCTAAGCTTAATTGTAGACTCTCCCACACCTGCCGTCAAACGTTTTAATTATTTCGCTTTTAATTTCAAAATGCTTGTCAGTTGCTAGTTGCAGCTCTTTGCTTTTGCACTCGTTATTTTATTCATAAATGTTTTACTAAAAGTCATAAGGATTACTTCGCTCAGTGTTACAGCACACAGGATACAGAGCAGTATTCTTGCTTAGTGAAGTACGTTTACAATTTCACACACATTTGCATCGCTTGTCATGTCAGACCCGTTTAAAGTTGCATTGTTGAAGTCATTGTTGTTGTTGCTGTTGCTGTTGCTGTTATTGTTTGGTTTTTTTTTTGTGTATGTGTTTGCGGATTTGCGCCGGATTTATGTCAACTTGAATACATCAGAGGCGCTTGCACAGACTTGCTAGTTTGGTGTTGCTGTTGCCGCTTGTGGGGGCTCTAAACAAAAATGCATACGCAATCGCGCTGCAACGGGGCGTATGAGTATCGTTTGAGTGATGGTGTGGTGCCTTTGAGCCAACTGCACGCCTCAAAACTGTTGCACACTTTTTTTGTTTGTTGCTTTCGCTCTCGTTTTTGCTGCTGATGATACTTGCTCTGACGCCCACGCCTCTATGGACCTTGTGTGGTCTCTCGCGTTCTCTTTGTTGTTGCACGCTTACTGCGGCAAACTAACCTAAAGGCTTTTTCATTATAATTTCTTTTAGATTTCTAGTTTTTCTATATAGCACAAGGCTAAACGCGACCCATAATGAAGTTTTCATCAGACTTCCCGTTTTCCCTGTCAGTAATTGTTTCGTAACTGCCATAAGTCCTTCAGTACCCAATACCGCATCATTATGTACATTTTAACGAAGTCTAGACTGAAACCAGCAAGACAACAACAATCAACAGCAACGAGCTATTTAAGATGCCCCAATGAGCTGCGACTTAAATTGATTGTCATTTAAATATCGTTTACGGAGTCTGGTGCTGTTGTTGTTGTGTCTTAAACATTTCAAAGGTTTTTTGGTTACTTTCTAGTGATGGGCTGCCAAGTAGGCCATTGTCTGTGGCACAGGTTGGCACAGGAACTGAAAGAATTTGACGCCAGATAAAACTTTGCCATCCCGCCGAAGGCCGCATAATTGCTGTGAATGCCCCGAACTCATTAGTGGTTTAATGATTGTCCCCTTTCGAGCAACTAATCCGCTTTGATAGAATTTTTGGGTGTTGTATCTTCTAATGGCGGCCTTCATTACGCGCTAGTTGATAAAGCAATTCGGGCTGGCCCTCGGTAATAGGGTCCACTGATTTTCATACCAACCCTTATTAGTGTGGGGCGCCACCTGACTAGGACCTACTATTTGACGATGTACATTATGTAATTTGGTTATTTTGTGTTTGATTATTCTCTCTGCGCTACCTCGCTCAAACCCTATGTGTGCCAATTTCATCGAATTATGGTGAATGTATAATACAAAAGAGGGCAGATGTATGAAAAGTGTCCCACCACATAAAACGAGCAATCGTCTGCATGGAAAAGCTTAAATATGCGTTAATGAAAGAAATTATCATACATACTTAACGAAGCAAACTGATTTCTTGCCCCTGCTTCGGCTGTTTATACATATTTGATGTAACTAAATTGCACAGCATTTCCATAAATTTAAGAGTGTAAAGTTAAAGCAAAGAAGACCAGGCAAAAGTTGAGTGAGCCGCTGCTTTTCGAGCTTTTAGCTTTGAACACCGATATTCGATGTCAGAATTTACTTAACTTTTGAATGCCTCATACATTTAATAGCAGAATTTCATTCAGTGGAACCATTCATTCTGATATTAATTTTCTACGAGTAGCATGCTTAGAAAAAAACGCCATGCTTTTGGCGTCAAGTATAAGTTTGCATTTTATTTAGAGACTATTTTTCTATAACGGAAGATAGTGTCTATCAAAAGGCTAAACACTCTTCTTTTCATAATTTCAGGTTACATTTTTCTGAAATTTCAAAAAATATGTCTTTCCATTGTTTTTTTTTTCCACTACCTTTGCGCTTTTCTATTTTTAAGCTTAAGCTTTTCTATTTTTGAGACATTTTTTTCTCATATTTAGAAATTTTTGTAAAATCAAGAATTTGTTTGCATCTTATTAGGACAGTTTTCTACACATCAGAACAATTTTTTTCTGAATATGACAACAGTATTGGAAACTAATGCGTTAACCCTGCATTGCAGTGCATTTTAATCAGACTTTCTCTGCTTATCCCATTGTACCTCAGGCTTATTGTGCTTCTCGTTGCTGCAGGCATCGTTTTTGCCTTTTTGTTGGCTTTGTAGCTTTGCTGGCGCTACTGTTGCTGTTGTTTTGTTGTTGGATCTGGTGTGTTGGTAACATTCGAGTATTCTGCTTTTAATTAATATTAAGATACTTTGTCATGTCATGTGTCTGCTTTGTCAGGACTGCTTCTTAGAGCGACTGTGTGCACTGGTATACATACTAATCATTGCCATTAGTTTAGGCATCCTTATTTTATATTTGCCATCAGCCCCCAGGCTAATCTATTCATTTCAACGACACGGTGTAATTACTGTGATGGTTTTAAGATCGCTTCTGACAACCCTGCCAAACTGTTATAAACTGGTTTTTCTTTTATAGTAATGTAAATTTCCAGCATAAAATATATATATTACAAATGAAATAATCGGCTTTCGCCAAAATGCATGATCAAACTGATATAAGTTTCACTCTGCGAGTATTTGCGATGACGCTAAAAATTGCATCAAATTGTACGGTTTAGGCCAAGAGTTTGTTTGCTTTAAATTGAGACCCTGTTTAATGGCCGTCCACTTTTGTTAGCTATTAAATAATTTATGAAAAAAAGGACATAACGGAAAGCTGATTTTGTAATTTAACGCTGTATGAGCAACAGCAGCAGCGGCAGCAAAAATAACAATAACATTAACAATGGCTGTCGAGTTTGCGAGCCAATATCCTGATGGCGCTCGTTCGCTATTTGTAATTTGTGGCAGGGATGAGCCACGTGGCAGCCGGCGTCATAATTTCACAAAGGATTAAGCACGATTACGCGCTCATTTTTGAATATTTACGACCAGCAGCCCAGCAGTAGGATATTAACATACGGAAGGCTCATTGGCAGCATTAATTTCTATAAATTTCATCTTCTTGTTGTTGTAAATTTATTTATTTATTTACCCATAAATAAAGGATTTTTTGTTTTACCTGATTGTTGCATAAATCTTCTGACAGCAGCTCGTTTAATAATTCACCACCTCTGTCAGCGGACACAAATCAATTATGCAAATAAGCAAGGAAACCGAAAATTTGGGTGCATAACAAAGTTGGTTAAAGGCTTAAAAAACAAAAACAAATAAGAATGCTCCAGTCTAAAGCAATCGACTAGAATATACTCTTCAATGCTATGGCTGCTACTGCTATTGAAAATCGATGTGCGTCGTATATTCGTGAAATGGGGAATTTGTTGGACCATATAGCTTTCATAGTGACTAAGATGAAAGTATCAACTCGATTGTTATACTTAATGGGGTCGAACGCTTTGCCATATATCTTCAATATACCCTTTTTACCCATTAAAAATGGGTAATATATCTGAAATATCTGAAACCATTTTAAATGGATGCCATAACTTTTGACCTTTAGTATATTTGTATCTGTATATTTTTGTCGCCTGTAGGTTTCGCGTTGGGCGTGCGCATGATTAAGGTCTCCATACCCGCCTTCAAAATGCGTGGGGAATCCGCCTTCATGGAATGCCAATATGAGTTGAATCGGACGCACGGACCACAGATATCCAACAATGGGCATCGAGAGCGCGATCGCTATCCACATGGCGGCGGCGATGTCCACTACGTGGATGCGGAGAATGATAGGCAGTCATATCGACGCATGCATCAGGGACAGCGACCATATCAACAGCACCAGCAGCGCCGGCAACAGCATCAGCCGTTGGCTCTGAGGCAGTATCAGACCCAGTCGGAGGGGCATAACCCACCACTGCCGCCGCCGCAGTCACCCTATGGCCACAGCGTGTATCGCGGCAGTGCAGCGTCCGGATATCTGGGCGGCCGGCTGAGCGCCAGCGTGAATAATGGAGGAGGCGGGAGTATGGGCAACGGTGGCAGCTCCAGCGGTTCCATTTCGTACATGCCTGACTTTGGTCGCGATGATAAATTCAATGAAAGTGAGGAGGGCGAAGACGAAGATGAGGAGACGCAAGAGGAGGGCGAGGCGCTGTACGCCATCAAATGGTACAAGGACAACGAGGAGTTCTATCGCTATGTGCCAAAGGCTCGTCCACCCAAAACCAGCTATCGTGTGGATGGTGTGCGCGTCATTGTAAGTGTACGCCCAGTCACTGTTCGCAAAGCCAGGGACCAACCCTTTTATCTCTTCCCGACAGGAGGAGCTGTCCGATGCTAGTCGCGTTCTGCTGCGGGGCCTGACCCTAAACTCCACAGGCCTCTATCGTTGTGAAATCTCCGCTGAGGCGCCAAATTTCTCATCCGTTCAGGGCGAGGGTCGCCTGGATATTGTTTGTAAGTAAAAAAGATAATTTTTCATTTAAAAAAAAATACAAATATTAAGCAAAGCGTTGTAACGTTAAAATACTGCTAATATTTACTCAAAAATGTATATGGCAATTACAAACAAATATTGCATAGGTAAGCTAACAATTACGTTTGTTTACCTTTGAGAAGTGTGCACACGTAAAATCAAATTCGTATAATTGTTTAGTCCGTTTCCATATTCAAGATTAAATCACACTCTATATTTATTGGCAAATATTATATTTGCATTTGCCTTTCCAATTCAACTTAGTCTGGGAGAACTGGCAATTTAGCTGTTTATTTTACATTCGAAATGCTTTTAAAGGCCATTTATTAACTTTAGTTGTATGACAGCACTTTTATACAACTTTTCGTAAGTGCATTTTTATCGGTTCATATTTTTGTATAACCTGAACGCATTAAAAATTGGTATAGGGGATATAGTAAAGGTATGTAACAGGCAGAAGGAAGTATCTCCGAGCTATAGACTTTAATTTTGGAATATGTTAACAATTTTATTTTTTGGAATATGTTAACAATTTTATTTTATGTTAACAATTTTATTTATCTTTTTATTATTTATTTTTTTTTAAGTGCCCCTATTTGCGAATATAGATAGATACATATCAATTTCCAATACCAAGAAAAGCCAGAGTTTAAAGAGCAGCTCAGCTCAGTTGATTTTTACAATAAATTGCTATGTACAACAAATTGTATTAATATCGCATAAGAAACATCCAAGTTATAGTACAAAACGTATTCTTATATTTATCTCATTACTCATCAACAGGCAAGCATTTTCACATTGATTTGATGCTTTTAAATGATATTTGGCAATATGAAAATATTTAACATCTGGGTTCTGGGTATTTCGTAGTCGAGCTGACGCGACTATAACAGCAGTCTTACTTGTTTGTGCGTGCACGTGCATGCATGTTTTTGTTTAAGCCATATGCATGCACATCTGCAGTTGCAAAGGGAATAAGTAAAGCTGATACAGGGGGCGTAACACGGTCACATTGGCTACGGCGATAGCAAGGGCAATATATTTGGCATGGCAACGGTCAGCAGTTATGGGCATGGGTCTCATTCGGCGATTTATAAGTTGAAATGTTATTTTAATGGATATTTCCGCAGTATGCTCCTCGCACAACCCATTTGGTGTAGTGTTAGTATTTTTTTATCGCCATCAATCCTTTCCACTTGTCCCTCATTTATTCCTTTTGTGTACAATATGAGAGTTTTTGTTTAAGCTCTTGGTTTTTATATTGCACTTTTGTAAAAAGCACGAAAATGTTTACGCGAACACTGAATGGAAGTGATTGCAGTGATTTTATTTATTTGTTGTACCGGGCTTTTGTCAACAATGTTTTTTTTTTGTTGACTACATCAATAAATGAGGCTTTGAATGCTTCATATTTGTTGTAAAAATATAATATTATTTGTGAGCTGAACGCAGCTTTTCAGGATCTAAGTTTAATCTTCAAAAAAATACATAAATTTCTCATTATTTACAGTTCTACCACGAGACGGTCCTCATATTAGAGGACAGCAGTATCAGTATCAAATCGGTGAATATTTAAATTTAAATTGCACATCGGGGAAATCACATCCTGCCTCTCATCTGCAGTGGTTCGTGAATGAGCAGCCGGTAAGTTCTTTTTAGCGCAATCCAACATTCTCGAACAATATTTGTATACCCTGAACGCATTAAAAATGGGTAAAAAGGGGTATAATGGCTTTGTGGAAAAGTATGTAAAAGACAGACGGAAGCATCTCCGACCCCAAAGAGTTTTTTATTAGCATCAACAGCCGATTCGATATAACCAAGTCGGTAGGTGGAATTTTTAACGTATGACTTTCCAATTACTACATATATTTTTATGACAACTTGTTGAACTGTTCAAATTTTATTATCTTCTGTTGTTAAGGCTCAAGGATCAGAGTATCTCTCATTCGACTACCGCATTCTTAGTTGCTCTGTTAGCATTCTCTTTTTGTATTCACAAGCGCTTACATTAATCAGGCTGGTCCTGCTTGCAAGGGCTGGCCCAGCACATTTTATGTATACAGTAAACATTTAAGCCCCCAACAATGGCTAACAATGGACCACGGCGCAACCGTGGCACAAAAACAGTGACCAAATCTTTGGCACAGCTGGCGATGCAGGTGTCAGAAATTATTTCATGAGCAAAAATCATGTAGGCGTCCAGGCTTTTGGATTTGCTTATGTCCATGTCCTCGCCCCCCCCCTGCCACAGTTATCTGCCTTTGTCAGTGCTTTGGCTTGGTTTATGGCATGTTGTTAGTTGTCTGTAGGTGGAGCTGGGCTCGTTACACGTTTAACTTAACCGGAACTCGAAACGGCAGCCGATTCGAGTACGGGATATGAGGAATGAGGGGAGAACTGGGCCCACACTGCATTCCATAGACGGCGGCGGCTACATGCCACTCAAATTGTGTGAATCCAGGCGTTAAGGTACGACTTAGTTTATTGTACATGGTGCTGGCGCTGTCGAACATCGGAGAGGCGTTTGCCGTTGTCCTTCAACCACTTTTTGTGGAAATAAAAGAAAAATCAATAATTGCGATTAGGCACGCTTCCCGGCTTATTTGCATTTCAACAATAGCTAAAAGAACGTTTATTGAATTCCGTTTGCGAAGTATTTCATGTCTATAGAACATTGCTTTTTTTTTCCATGTAGAAGTATGTTTCTTTCTTTAAGGTCTTGTAACAAGAAATAAATGCCAATAAGGTAGACAAATTTTTGGCAATTTTGGAAATTTTATAATTCTTGCATTGCCCCATTCTGGCCACAAAATGTGTTAGAAATACATTTAGCACTCGTTGTAGAACCCATTCATGTCTCTGACTTTGCCTAAGAATGCGACGGGAATTTCAAATGCCCTTATTTTATAGGACCTGCCTTGTTGCTTTTACTTGTTGTACGTTTTGTTTCAGGGCATCGGACAGACAGCAGTTGGCATTTGCAGCATGTTCGTTATGTCACCCTGACACAAGCACAATTGCGACAAGGCAGCCCACCAGCATGTTTAATTTATGCCTTTAAAGTTTAAAACTGCTTTAAACTTTGGTATGCGAGAGCTCGGTAACTTTTATGGACGCCATAAAGAATGGCAAACCAATCGCATAACAAATGGCAACAATTTCGCTCACAATCTGGCAAAGAGCTGGGTCCCTTCCCGCATTCAATACAACAAACTCAATCCAAATCCAATGTACCAGCAAAAAGTTCAAGCTATTTATTTAAGCATTTCACATTTTGTATCTGCACACCGCATTTCTCTTATTTATGGCGCCGTACTCTGCGAAAATGGCTTCATTTTTTTGCAAGTGCGTCATGACCCCCAACGAGAACCTCTCCCTCAAGTTGCTGACAGCAGCCACGCTTAAGGGCAGTTATTTTAAAGCGCCTGTCTGAACTGATAATTGTTACCTTTGGCTAACACACCTATACATAACACACCATACACAGCTGCCCATGGGGCCAGGTTCTCAATAAACAAAAGCAACATTTGCTTTCTGTTGAGCATTTGAGCGCTTACACGACGCGTCTGACATGCCCCAGTGCATCACTGTTGCTGTAACTTATTCACCGTAAAGACTATGTACACTCGGAAAAAAACCATCGCGAATTTTAGAAAATTATCATACTTTTGTACTACTTGTAACGGTAAATAAATTTATTTTTCAAAAATTTTGATGAAACATATTAAAATTCCGTGGTGTTATGCATAACTGTAACATTCTCTTTTTGCCGTTTGCATTTCCACTTTTTAGAAATATTTTCTTTTAGTAAGAAATACATTTCTAAAAAATAAAAAATGGTTTTCAAATTTTTCTTTTCTCGTATACAGAAATTATTTCGAAAAACAGGAAAAGCTTTATATTTTTCAGGGCAACTGCCATTTTGGGGCGATTTTCTAAAATTCAGGCTGATTTTTTTTTAGTGTAATGTATACACAAGTATAGTACAGAATAGAGTAAGAGCGAGAGAGGGATATAAATACCAGCTTACAAAAAACAATAAACAATATGCGGTCCTCCCTTACAGATACTGGATGAGCACTACCTGCACAAATACACCGATATCGTGCACAAGCATGGACTAATCACCTCAATACTGGGCCTGCAGCTGGAACTGGAGCCGCGACACTTCCAGGATGGCGACATGCGCGTCAAGTGCCTAGCTAGCATATCGCCGGTGCTGTGGAAGGGTGGCAAGGAGAGCATTCTGCAGCGCCGACCTGGCATCATTGACAATCGCGAGACCATGCTGCTGGGTGAGTGAACACTGCCAGTACGCAGGCGACCAGCTCTTTTAATTGATTTTTATTCCACCTCACCTTCCCCTCCATCATATCGTAGTGCGCAGTGCGGCTGGCCAATCTGGGAGCAATCTACTGCGCCTACTGACCATCACCATCATCCTGGCGCGCATTGGTCAGTGGCTGCTCAGTCCAGAGCTTACTTAGAGTGATTTGGAAGTGGTGTCCAAGGCAGACGCATGATTTCAATTCAATTCAATTGCAATTGCAGAGCATAAATGGTGATTTTGTATACTTAAAGTGTAAAATCTTTAGTTTCTAAGCGATAATCGATAACAGGAAATTTCCCCGGCAACTACTCAAATCAATAAGCGTAAGTGTCGAAAACCTTTTGACCGAAAAATATCAATGTCATAGAGAAAGAGAGAGAGAGAGAGAGAGGGAAAGAAAAAGAGAGAGACGGAGAGTCACTCATCAATTAAGAGGAGACGACAAATGTGGTAAATCTAGTGCAAATACGTGGCTCGCTCACATACGTAAAGCATAAAGTAAATCATATCGAAAATGAACAGTGAAATTTCAAACGAGACGAGAAACCGAAATAGAGAATTTATCTGTTTGCTTCACGTGAAATCCAATTAAATACAATTCGACAAACCCAGCATTCCAATTAAGCACACAGTTAAGAGATAGTCGAGCGTAGCAGTTTCTGTGTAAATAATTGAATGAAAGTAAAGCAAAAATTCAAGCCTCACACATATGTGTACCGATAATTGTAAGCCTCAGATATTTCATTTGCGTCAATTTCAATGCACAGAATTTACTTTTGTATAAATAAATTTGTTAAGTGAATAGTCTTTCATTCAAAGTCAATAGTGTTTTGTAAACTGTTTAAATGGCTGGTGCTCTAAGCATTTATTACAATTCTCGAATTTTATACACTACTAATTCAAGAGCTCGTCTTCTATTTGGACTAATAAACTATGAAACGTTGAAATGTAAAACAATTAAATCAATTTGAAATTTTCTTTCTCCCTTGTTCAGTAGTTTTTGTGGGGCTTAAGAAATATAATATTACGAATAAATAAAAATATGTTATGACTAAATTAGATTTAAGCAGTTTTATTTGTAGTTGAGTGGGTACAAATAATCCATGCAGTATAAAAAATTAAAATAAGAAATCAATTGACTTGTTTGTAGTAATAACAAATTTAAACTATCATATTGCCAAAAGGGGCAGCAATTATAACTACATGTAATGTGGCATAAAGCAAACTGACTCTTTCTTTCTTGAGTGTTTGATAAATAAATGTGCAAAACGAACTTTAAGCTGTGTTTCTTTTTATGTGCTTCATTTCTCATAACAGAAATTTTACACATCTTTGGTTTTAGCTACATCTGACACGCAGCCTGGCTATACAACAAAAATTAGCACCTGTAAAACCACAGTAAACTTTTTTCAAACACGGCTCTTGGCTATGCACCAGTTTCTTTTGCAACAGCGTAAAAGATAAAAAAGTTATACAGAGAGGAGAAAAAGGAGCAAAAGGAGCAATGTTTAAACACCACGTACGAAACCACAATCCGCGGCAGTTACACACTCTCGCCTACACACGACGCGGTAGTGGCAGTGGCACGGACAAAACGGCGACCGCAACGTTGCAAATGGAAAAATTGCGTGCATCCTTTTAGGCGCGCATAAAATAACAACAACAGCAACAAACTGAACTCCTGTTTATTTGCCGCACAGGCGGGTTCCTATTGTGGGTTGCCCAATTTGATGGCGTAGTAAACTTTATGGCATGCACATAAATAGAAATGCACGCAAAAGTTCGGAAGAGCTGCGACAAAAATACCAAAGAATATGAACAAGGCGAAGAACACGCGAATGCGTCAAAATACGCCCACTGGCCAAGTTCGTGCGTAGGCCAAGTTAGTTGCCAACGGCCAGCTCTTCCGGCCAGGGGGTACTCTAATCCGTTCCTGCGCCTTAGCAACTTACTGAAGATTTATGTGTACCTTGCATTGCACTAGGGGCACAATTTAAATGCTTCCACGCAGTTACCAGCCCTGGCCGGAAGTGTGCAAAAATTTATTGCCAATGATTGCATAGCTGATAAATTTATTTTCCCCACAACTGGAGGCGACTGGCCGACTACAAGATTGCCTAATGTTGGGTGTTGGTAATTATGACGCCGTCACTCGCCACACGTTGTGTGTGTGTGTGTGTGAGTGAGTGAGTAGGTGTGTGTGAGTGCGTCATGCGGAAGGTGACTAAATTGCACCACTGCCGTAAGCAAATGTCTTTCATGTAAGTTGTATTAAATTAGTTTTTAACAGCTATGATTAATGAGCTAACTGCAAATTCTGACGTCTTAGTGCAAAGGCAAAGTTTTTGAAAAGTCTTCTTTGGAGTCTTCTACGACTCTTTGGGAATTTAATTAAATTGTATTGCAACACAGCAATAAAAACTTGCTGCTACTTTTCACATTTAGTTTCAATCTCCACACCTGTTCAGACGAACGCTGTGAATCTCTCCCTGAAGACAAGTCCCGACGGGATTCAAAATATATTGAAGCATAAAAAAAGCATTTAACTTGCTGCCAGCAAATTAATTATGAAAATGAAAATGTTTTATAATTTTAATTAACAATTGTGATGAACTTTGGAATGAGATACTATCTTCGTTTTTATAGATATAGAGTCCTATAGAGTGCTTATATTGTTACTACATTTATGAGCATAAACTGTGCAACTGTATTTATAGTGCACTTCAAGACCCACTCGCCGGCTCCGCAGTCGTTTTACCCATTAATGGCATATCAATAAGTACTTTTATTGTGCAATGAAATGAAGCAAAATGGAACACAACAAAATAATATAATAATAAATAATGCAATGAAGCACAGCGCATATGGAGAAGGAAATCTTGAATTATGGACAAGTTGATTTTCCTCAATATTTTATATTTACTCAATATTTTTTCAATATAAATTCGATATCGCCGAGCACGTACTGTTATGTGAGGAGTGTAAGTGCTATGGGCATGACATGAATTGTATAAATCAATCTCTCTGTGGAAATACAAGAATGTGATTGCATATTGTCCCTATAGATAGATTGCCGGAATTTAAAGCAGGCCTAGGAACACAGAAATAATTAGTCAAACTCATCGGCAGTTGAAATTTCCACCCAAAACGATAAGTTGAAAAATTAAAAACCTCTGTTGACTATTTTTCATCGAAGTTGTGGGTCTGCTGTTTCTGTGGCTGCATAGTGATGCTGCCCGCTAGTCTCGAAAAGCGTTTAGATAAACATTTTGCATGGCTATCTGGTGTACCCTGACTGTGAATTCAAACAGGAACCCCATCGACATTGCTAACCTCTTCTGTCATTGACATAATGGCATTGTTGGAGTACTCACTGCTGTTGCCTGAATTTTGGACGAATTTCGAATGCAAAACTGGCTCATAGAGCCATGAATACCAGAGTAGCCATAAAAGCCAAGAGCTAACCAATTTAGTAGCCAATATGCAGAACGCGTTTCACGGATATTCAGTGGTGCAACTTTGCTGGATGGGCACCGTAATTCACTCAGTTGAACGACTTTTTAAATCAATTTCGGCACGACTGAAGTTCCGCAATTAACCAAATCATTATTGCCGCTGGCGCCACTGCAATTGTCGTCTATTTGCAAAAGTTATGTGGCAATTATTATACCAAGAATACCACACTGCATGCGAGAAAGCAGACCATTTGAAGAAGCCAACTGATATAATTATGCACAAATGTATACATACATACTGCAATAATTATTATACTTAGAAAAATACACATAAATTCTGTTATTTTTGTTATTACAAATTGAATGGCATTGAATGCCATTAAGTTCTATGATATGCTCAGTTGACATAAAGTCGTACGAAACCAAATCCTACATTTAGAGATACTCCTCTGCCTTGGGAATGCCACCATCAAATAAGATTTAATGACTGTTTCACTTAGGCAACTCAAAGTATCAAGGAAGCCGGCTTGTTTGTAGGGATCGGAAATTGGATTTGCACAAATGTCTATTTAAGAAATAAACATATCGAACAAAACAAAGAATATGGAAAAGTTTTAGACACTGTGTCCATTAACCTTTTAAAACTTCTATATACTCTTGGCCATTGTTCGAAATGTGCCACACAACTGATAAGATTGTTGTAAAAACTTTAGCATTTCTTTGCAGCTTCGTGTCATTGTTTTGGCCCCAACACAGTTCATTAGCATGCCACCCACTTCACCAGCAGGCAACAACAGAAAATCCAAAGCAGACATCCTCTTAAGCAATGCCATCGACAATGAGGCCGTCTTCCTCTTATCGGCTAGCCTTTATCTGGAATACATAAATTGTTGCCTAGACTCGCGTCTTCAAACTTTTTGCGGCTTGATCTGGGTGGGTGGGCGCTAATTAAGACATGCAAAATGCGGCAAGAAAGACAAATGTTTCTCTGGCACGTAAGCGCGTCAATGTATAGCTGGAGAATTTTGGGCGTGGCTCTATCCCAGACAGGCAAACATTTTTCATCTGAGACTAAAACATGTTTTGTGTGAAAAAGCCGCAATTCGGCGCCTCATAAAAAATGCCAATAAAGTGATTTGTAAGAAATTCGGGAATAGGAAAATATGCTAATGCGGTGCACTTAGTCAGGGTGCCACTCAACTGAGGCAGGCGCGTAATCAACCAGGCTGGTCAGCTTATTAGCCAGCCTGTTATTTTGGCTCGTCAACTGGTCCGCAATTCGGTATTCAAAATTTTAATAATGTCTTTATATACAGCCCCAATACTTTGTCGGTGATTTTTTCTTTGCCTTTTTCTTTCTTGCGTGCTCTGAGTCGCACATTAAGTTTTAATGCCATGTTTTATGCTAGCAAAATGTACATAAATTTATTTACTGGTCAGTCGGTTGTGGTCTAATCAAATCAAAAGGCGGACAGCTCACACTACGCTTACACACACAAACACACACATACATCACAGGAGCAGCAATCCATGAATAACAAGGCAGACATGCAAAGTTTTTCGGCCAACTCAAGAGTTCAAAGCAAGCACAACTCACTCTCACATACACACAAGCACAGACACACATACACAAACACACACACACACACACACACACACACACACACACACACACACACACACACACACACACACACACACACACACACACACATACACACTTACACACAGTTTGTGTCAAGCATAAAAATTGGAGAAGTTGCGCATACGACGCGTTGCCGTTGGTTCTTTTCCCTGCAGACGCTAGCAATGTGGCAAAGTTTCTGCTAAACACAAACACAGAGTAAGGCAAGAATCACACAACAACACACACACACACCCAGACACATACATTGTCGCAGCAGAAACAACAATAACAACAACAACAAGAATAACAGCTAAAACAAACTGCATAGTTTTTGTTACACTTAGTGCAGCTCCCATAGGAAGTCGTTTCTAGGAAGGCGCATGTATAATTAGAGCTATGAAGCATGTCCGGTGAAGTTTGCCATTGAAATATAATAACAATGCAACAACTGCACCACCCTAACATACACATACCCATTCACATTCCAGTTGCATGCAACGTTCAAGTTTGAATTGGGCAAAAAAGTTTCGCTTCCCTGCGATATTATTGCAATAGCCTTTGCTCTTGCTCTTGTTATTATTATTGTTGGTATTGGTGTTGTTATTGTTGTTGTTGTTGCTGCTGCTGCTGTTGTTACTGTTGCCGTCGACAACATATATTTCATAGTGCAGAACAAGCCTGCATCACAAAATTGTACATATGAATTTATGTGGCGGCTGAGTGTTCGCTTAGTTCAGGTAGTGGAGCAAATTTACATGCTAGGGTTACCCAGCCTAAGTTGGATTCCATCCGCAGTCCACTAACTTTTTATGCAAGCTTATCCCTTGATTTATACGATAGCAAAGAGAAACATGCATGAACGTTTTTTATACATTTATACGTACAAAAAGAGGCAAAACAAATGAAAAATCGACAACGAAGGCACAAAAATAAAGGTTCCCCTAAAAAGGTTTGCTACTTTGTGGGATAGCTATTTTTAATAATGTACATTTTTATTACAATAGTTTATTAAAGTAGCATTTATACTTGAAAATACATTTCGTAAAAGTAGAACAGTTTGGTTTCTCGTTTTTCTTTTTTAGAGTTGCCTGCCAAAGGGTCGTCCCATTCATTATCTGATTTTGGAATTAGAGCAACACCTTAAATTCTGTAAGCGATTCGGACGAACCCGTTCAGACCGCATGAATTGTAATTCAGCTGCGCCCATCAAATGGTTAGTGTTGCCCCTCAACTGGACTCCTCCCTTTCTCCTGCTTACCCTTTCTCTGTCATTCGCTCTTTCTCTCTCTCTCTCTCACTCTCTCTCTCTCTCTCTCTCTCTTTGTGTCTTCAGACGTAAGGAAATGCAATGGAACACGCAAACTGTTTGCCCCTGCAAAGTCACAAATGTTTTTTGGCGTTTTTTTTTCTTATTGGGGCACCCGTTGGATTCTAGTAGCGCAGCTAGGCCAGCTGCTTCTGGGGGTGCCTCCGCAAGTGGCGTCAATGTTGTGCACATTACGGTTAACGCCGCTCAAGCGCGTCACAACAACGAGTAACAGAACTTTAAAGCGCAAGTTTATTGCTGAATGTAATGGCTGCCACCTGCCACCTGCCAGCAGCACGAATCGAGTATCGTAATATATACGACTGGTCGCCATTGCACTTGCAGTCGCCGCATAATAATATTAAATGTCAGGTGCAATGCAGTGGCACTGGCAGTTGCAATCGAAGTCGTAGCCAATAGCTAATTAAGTTGCCTCCGCAAGTTGCCCGTAAATTGCCATAAAGTATACGCGGGCAGTCGCTTCGATTTCTTATTCACAGATCCATTGCATTTGGTGTGGCACCACTTGGCTTAATACCACAGAGACGTTTATTGCAATGGACTTGCACTGTGGAACTCACGTGTGTTTTATGGCACTGCCCGAGGACAGAATCGATGTGAGTCATGAACATTGCATTTAGTCTGCTCCTTAAAATTACAGACAACGCGCTAACTCAGTACACTCACAATAAAATTACCATTCATTTTGATTCAAACATAGCAATTGATAGAGAAAATTTCATTACAATTTTCTGCATTTCAGAATGGAAATTTACTAAAAACTACGTCTGACATTTTACTTTAAGATATATATTTTTTGAAAATAGCAAAAATAAGGCATTTCAATTTCAAGATAAGTTTTGATTTTTTTTTTGTATATTTTAAATTTATTTCGAGAAACAAGAACAGCTTTACTAATTTTGTACATTTCATGGCGATTTTCTGTAAGTGTAGTGCAGCTGACTGATGCATACGTACCCAGAGGCAAAACGGAAGCTCAACCGACGGAATTAATGTCTTACTTAGTTTACCAATGTTCATTCGTATGAATAGGTACAAACATATGTACTTATGTACGTACATATGTACGTACAGATATTTGTATATATATAAATACATATATTGTAAGATGGGCATTTGTACATTAGCCAAAGTGTGCTTGTATTTCCGACAACAACAATGCTATTCAGTCTAGTCACTGCACTGGTTATTGCATATTCAATTTATCTCATCGTTATTCGACTTTGTAGGTATTTAATTCTTATACACGATTTTGACATGCAATTAACAATTTACAAATCATCCAAGATATGTTGTACACTAAGATATACTAAGATAAATAAAAACAACACCCAATGTTTATACTAGTTAAATAATGTGCCATTTTTAAATCAACTTAATTTAATAAAATACTAAGAATTTGCATTTGGTTAGCATAAGCTCGCGACTAACTTGTTTGCTTTATGATATTGGCAGCAATCACGTTATGTTTATTTGAGTCAAACACACCCACACACCCAACACACAGCCGCCCACTGAGCACTCAGTCATTCTAAGCCATACATTACTCATTTTGCTTTGTGTAATTTTCAAAATGAGTATGCATAACTTACAGGTATCCGCTCATTTGTTGCTTCTTGTAGTCTGCTTCTTTTGGGGCTGGTTTCGGGTTCTTTCTACCTCTCTGACTCATTCAATCATTCATTCAATTTAATCCAATGTCTTTGGCGTTGACTAAATACGAAAATGGCTTGGCTTTATTATATGCATATTATTAACAAAAATAGAGGCGGACCAAAAGATCATTAAGCACAAAATTCGTTTAATGCATATAAAACTGATAAAGCCCGCTTTTGATTTTCGCTTATTGAATCATAATTTGACGCGAAACTTTATGCAAATTTCAATTTATTTGCCACCAGCAACTCTTGTCTTATTCGTCCTTGGCTGATATCCAGCTCTATTTAGCAATATAGTTTACGACTTTATTTCATGACTATTTGTCATTACAAGTGTAACACGCCAGTTGGTATAATGACGAAATTGCGTTTTTAGTTCGACTCGACATGAAAACGGGCTTTTTTCGGTATGGGCCATACATCATATATTTTCTCCCATATAAAGCACATTAAGTCTGTAAGGTCGTGGCACGTGCCATCAAACAGCATTGTCAATAAAACTGAAGCTCCTCTTAAATAAATGACACAATAATGAACATGCTAACGACCATTAAAATGGGAAATTTGCATTTAAAATGTCCAGCTTGGTTAATAGAAACGGTATTTAATTGGAAATGTCAGGCGTGTAAATTTATAATTGAATTACTTGAATTTTACTACAACGATTGGGATCATTAATAAATAATTAATTAAAAAACATTCAATTTGTTGATTGAATTTTTCCACCAAAATAAATGAAAACACAAAAAAAAAACTTTGTCAGAAGTGGGATTCGAACCCACGCCCTCAGAGAGGACCAGAACACTCATCGACTTTTCTGTGAAAAGCAAGACTTTTTCTATCTTGAGTCTGGCGCCTTAGACCGCTCGGCCATCCTGACATGAGTGTCGCTAGTTACTAACTAAGAACAAGCCAAACTAAACATGAAGTGGGAGTTTTTTTAAGGTGATAACCGTCACGTACTCTCTCTGTCTCTCTCTCTCATTCTCTTTCTCTCTCTCTCCCATGCTCATGCAACACAAATAAGTGCAGAGGCAAACATACGTTTTCTCGCCACAACGTCAGCGTCGCATGTGTAATGGCTATTTATAGACTCGCCATGTTCTCGTTCTGTTAATCGTGTTTCGAAAGTTTCGTGTGCGCTTTAGCGATTAGTTCAACTTTAATGTTGCATACTTTTTGGCACTTTAATTTTTTATACTTTAATTTTTTTAAAATATAATTTTAGGCTGAATGCTCAATTCGGGTACATTATCAATACGTTTTTAAAGTATGCCAAATAACGCTTAATGGAAGTCTTTACACTGATTGCAACTTTTCATTGATTGAATCGCACGGATAGACAGGACATGGACATCGACATTCAGTTTATTCAATTTCAATTTATCGAATGCTGTAGTAACATGTCTAATCTAATCTAATCTCTGTAAAATTTCAAAATATAACATTTCAATGCCGTGCCGCACAAAAGGAACTCACAAAAACGCTTGCCTCTTTGATGAAACAGCATTCAGCCAAGGAACTCAAATCTATTATATGTTGCTCGATTTGCCTCATCCTCAAAATTACATTGATAAGTACGCTTATAAATCACAAACCGGCTCGCCGGTGAGAAGGATACTGGCTCCGGTCGAGTCGGCTCTGGAATGGGCCGCATGCCTTTGCATCGACATCGATGAGCATTGCAAAATTGACAATGATTTTTTAAAAATATTTTTATTGCTTCATTCATTGGGGCATCCATGCAGACCGGCGGAATAGCAACTGCCAGCCAGAAGTCCATCAGGATTCTCTACCGTCGACTTCTTCTTTCATGATTGGATGCATTCATGCGTGAATGTAAACGCTGCCGCGACCCACTCAAGAAGCACTAATTCGAATTTTGTCAGTTTGTCCCTTTGGTTTATTTTAATTAAATGGTCAAAAAAACAAAATCTAATTATTTTTCTTCCGGCTTTATTATTAAGTCATTCTTATCAGTAAATATGATTTTGGACAGAGTCTGGGCTCAGGGCCAGCGTGCATCGTACTGCTTGATGACGTACGAGATCTTTTTTATGGCCATCTCCACTTGATCATCATTCACCTGGTGGTAGAGCACCAGACGCATAAATTCCCAATTACGCGCACTGGCCTTCAAAACAATACCCGCGCCATTCGGGCCGGTTATGCCAGCCGTTAGCTCCTCTGGCTCAATGACAGCGAGACGATTGGCCAACTGGTTGGCAGTCAGTTTGGGCTGCTCAATATGTATCAACAGAATGTTGCTTGCCACAGTTGGCAGATCGACGGTCACATTGGGACTGTGCAGCTTATCGATGGCTTTGCAATTTAAATAGAATGAGGTTCATAAAATTGTAAAGAAATTTCAAAGGTGGCTTACCTTCTGCAATGCGCCGGGTGCGCTCATGGTCTGTTTTAATCAGAGGCACCACCTGCTGCAGGGCGACCAGACCACCCGCTGCCAAGATCCCAGCCTGCCGCATGCCACCGCCTAAGGCTTTACGTAGTCGGTGCGCTCTACAATGTAAATAGCAGGTGGTTGGGTAAAGTTACAAATTGATTGCATCACTTATTACGTACTGTTTAATGAAATCCTTAGATCCAACCAGTACGGAGCCAACGGGAGCCGACAAGCCCTTGCTTAGGCAGACGGAGACTGAGTCAAAGCCACGTGTGATACGCTCAACACTAACGTCCAAAGCAGCCGCCGCATTAAACACCCGGGCTCCATCCATGTGCAGGCCAATTCGGGCGATGCCCACACCCGACTCGTGCACCAGCGCCACGACCTCGTCTAGGAAGGCGAGTGGCATCACCTTGCCACCACAGATGTTTTGGGTGTTCTCCACCACAATGAGAGAGGTGACTGGCTCATGACAGTCCTCATATTGCCGTATCTTCTGTCTCAGCTCTTCCAGGCTAAAGGTGCCGTCCGGTTGGTTCCTAATTGTGGCTAATTGCACACCAGCTATGAACGCAGCACCACCTAAACGACATAATGATGCAGTTGTACAGTGTTTGATAATTAATACGCAGGCTCATCATACCTTGTTCGTAGAGAAAGATGTGCGACAAATCTCCCACAATTGCCTCCGAGCCACGTCGATTGCAATGAACCATTACTGTAAGCAAACAGTTCAAGTAGCTGTATAAGTTATCGCAACAACTAAAGAATTTATAGTGCATCCGCTTTTAATAAAATGGATATTCCATTAGAAATATTAATTTGAGTGGGGCAGCATAAGCGGCAAGGAAGTTAACTTCACAATGGAGCCACTGGCACACGTCTAACATTTGAGTACATAAAAATTAATGTTATGTTTATGGGCGTGCCCTTAACCTTTACGATTATGAGCTTGATGCATGATATGAGCGCTTTTTGCTGTTGGGTGTATATGCCATCTAAATAAAAAAAAACACTGATATATATGTCTGGCTAATATTCATCAGTGAAAGAGGGCGTTTTATTTTGGTTGCTTCCCAGCGTCTAATTCAACCGCACTTTAAACTGGGATACATTAAGGTAGTGCTAGTCATTTTATTAAAGATGCAGGCCTTAAATTGGTGAGCTTAATGTTATTTATGTGCCGGCCGTGCCACTTACTTGCCAGTAGATTTCCCATGGTGCCGCTGGGCACAAATAGGCCAGCTTCCTTTCCAAACATGGCCGCCATCTTGGCCTCTAGCTCGGCGATAGTGGGATCCTCGCCAAACACATCGTCGCCCACGACAGCATTTGCCATACGTTGCCGCATCTCCGGCGTCGGCTGGGTAACGGTATCCGAGCGCAGGTCAACAATGTTGTTCGACATCTTACAGAACTGTTGAGGATTGCGAAAATTGAATCTGTGCATACATATATATGCATTTATTATACAAAATGGTTACAACAAAGCAAAACAACAAAGCAAAACAACAAAGCAAACGAGCTGTGGTGTCTACATTAATTGCATAAGCTCTGTCTACCAGTCTAATGTTGTTGCTGTGCTGTCAGTGGAAAACATATATGGCAGACCTGTTCTTTGTAAGGAATACTGGAATTGATAAGTCTGCGCCGCATGCAGAGCATTGCCTTTGGTTGACCGCATTGCCTTTAGCAAATAAGTACTCAACTTACTACTTTATTCATAACACCAGCAAACAATAACAAAAATCGAAACTGCTTATTTTTACATATGTATTTATATACACATATATCAATTTTGAATTGCCTATTTACACAACAATTATCGCGCCAGACCACTTAGTGTTTGTTTTAATAAATAACTTTGACGCACCTTCCGTTGATAAAAGCAATGAAACTATTTGCACAAAAATTTAAAAGTAATTGAATTAAATCAAATGCTCATAAAATGCGAAACAAGTAGCAAAACACTCACAAAATTGATCTGGAGCAACAACAAAAGCACCGAACTTGCTTTGTTCAGCACGAGGAATAAACTGAAACACAGCAGCTGGCAACAGCTAAAGTAATGCTTTCTGTGTACAGTAATCTCTCCAATCCCAATAAAATAATAAACAACTGGGAGTGATCGGCGATTAGACCGATCAAAGCGATACCTAAGAGCGGAGCAGCGACCTGAAGACATCGAAATTGTGTGCATCTCAGTCGATTTTGAATTTTGTAGTTTTTGGCATTTCGATATAAACTTTGAATTGGGGTGGCTTATATGTTTATCAATTTTGTGACCACAACCAGCAAAATCTAAAAGAGGGTATCATTGTCTCGGCATTCAAAATTCTTTGTTTCTCGACGACCGCACAGCAAAAAATTCCAAGAGAATAACAAACGCTTGAGAGACCGGCACTCAGTCAGCACGCAGAGCAAACTGAGCATAACAGTTGTCAACGACTCAATTAATGTTCTCTGGGTCTCCAACAGAGCAAAAGTCCAACAAAAGCTTTAGGCACTTTTGAGAGTGATCGGCACACAGAGCAACGCACAGTAAAGCTTTCCGATGTGAATCGGGTCGAAACTGAAATCACAGTATTTATGTTACATTAAAGGCTTCGAATCTAAGATTTTTTATACAATTTTTAGGATGGAGTAACGTGTATCCCAAATGAAAGAGTATTTTGTGTTTCAATTATTATTTTGATGTAAATATGTTTGTCTCGTTTTTCGGAAACCGTTCATTTCAATTAGCAACCATTTATTTATTTATAATCTTATCTAAGAAAATTCCATAATTCAACAACAACACTTAATTACAATTCTTTCAATTTTTCTATGTTATTGTGTTGAAATAGAATAGATATTTTTTGAGAGGCCGGCGCACAATCAGCATGTAAAACAAATTGAGCGCAATAGTTGGCAACATCGCAATTAATGTTCTCTGGGTCTCCTGCAGAGCAAAAATCCAAAGAGCATAAGACACCCTTGAAAGTGATCGGTACTCAGAGCAATTCACAGTGAAGCTTTCCGATATTATGAGGGGCGAAACTAAAATCGCAATATTAACTTTACATTAAACAGAGCGAAGCCGAAATCACAGTATTTATGTTACAGCAAAGGCTTCATTCCTATGATTTATTGATAAATTTCTTAGAATAGTGTAACGTATAATCTAAATGAAAAAAGGATTTTATATTTATATTATTGTGTAGAAATAAGGATTTTTATGTGAATATTTTTGTCTTGTTTGTCGTAACCCGTTCATTTAAATGAACAATCAGCATTTAACAATCAACATTTAATCGCGTTTCCTTGGTATTTTTAAGTAACCAATATTTGTTCAAATTAACAACCAGTTATTCGGCTACTTACCTTCAATTTTAAAACCATAATTAGAGAACAACATTTAATCACGTTTCTTTGGTATTTTTTATTCAATATTTCTGAAATTTTCACTAAAATTGTTGCTATTTCTAACATTATTATTTCTATGTGTTTTTTTACTCTTCTGAATTGGCCAACAAACAAACTGTGTCACATTCAACTACATTAGGTACGATTTAAATTGTCACATTAAAAACAAACGAAATTAGCTATATCTATACTCGATAATCATAATTAGTTTTTAACAGTAGTTTTCTAACTCTTGAGGGGCATCTGCATACTCGGAAACTAATTCGACTAACCAATAAGATAAAATATAAAACACAACATGTCCTCACTGGGAGGTTGGGGAACAGTGGTCTGATAAAGCTACGTCTGATATCGATCATATTATTGTTTAATCTTATTAACTAAATTTCCAACAAATATTTGTTTTCCTTTACGAGGCTGGCTATTCACCACTTGCATAAAATTTACACACATAAATATACATGTTTGTTGTTGTAAAATTTATGAAAAAATTATAAATAAATGTTTAGCAAATAGTTTTTAGTTTTTGTTATAGTCTTTTCAAGAAGTTTCACTCTTGCGCAATGTAAGTATAATTTAGATTTGCTCTTAGAATCATTTTAAGTTGGAGCACTTTTGCACAACACTGTGCACTGCGTACATGGTGTTCGTTTTGTTTTGTTTTTGGCACCCACTGTGGTTTATGGTAGTAATTTAATGGTTGTAGTAATTGTAATTTAGCTGCTCTGGAAGTGTGTGTTATGTTGGGCTATGTGCCGTGTATCGAAGGTACTTGATTTTATATCAGACCACATAACGATTCGATTCCATCTATAAGCTAACCTGTTTACATAGTACATACTAAACAAAATGAATCAAAAAAATGTACGGGATGCATAGTTGTTGCACATTGTTCTGTTTTGTTTCCCCTAGTTAATGTTCTGTTTTTGTTTGTTTCTTTTGTTTTTTTTTGGTATGTGCAGACGAATCTGCAAGGATATCGCTGGGCAGCACGACCTTTTACAAAGGTCCCTGTCGCGATCTCAACTCTTACAGCTAAACAGTACACAAGACACGCAAACTAGTAGCTAAATTTAGACTCTAACTTTGCTTTGGGGCTTAGCGCTATGACGAAACATCTGTTTCGGAGCCATCAAGTTCGCCCGGGGGATTTCGTTTAATACAATCCCGTATGCTCTGTAAAATGACGCCAACTCGTCGATCAAGCGCCTCCAGATGTGGCTGCCAGAGCACCGGATTCACTGGATCCTGGCTCAGCGATTCGCTCATTATCACCGAAAGTGGCTTGGGCCCATTGTGAAACCTGCGAAAGAGTAAAGAAGCACAATAACAGTAAGCAAGTATTAAGTGCCATCTATTTGTCTATATGTATATATATAAATATATGTATTTATATCTACTCACTCTAGCAGCTTGATGAGCGTCGTTTTGCGTATCAGGCAGCACTGCAGCACTGGCGCCAATATGGAGAGCTCATCGTGAAAGGGACGCCCAAAGCCGCGTCCATGGTCCAAGTGAAGTGGGAAGGTCTCGTTGCCATAGATTCTTTAATGAAAGAGCAAAAGAATTACTGTGAAATGATACATACGCCCCGTGCATAAGCATAATTGCCTGCAAATGTGATTAGAGTCTGACACCAAGGATTGGCTTTGGGGCTGTCACAATACCAACAATTACTTCGCAAATGCTCATTTGAATAGCAACACCATATTCCAGGCATGCCACCTGGCTGCCAACGGATGTGGCATGTGGATGCGAGTCTGTTGCCGTCTGACTTCTTTAGCTGCAGACAGATTTGGTTCGCCATTTGCAGTCTGCATGAAAATATCTTTCCGAGACATTTGCTGCTGTCGTTGAGCATTTCAAATGCTGCCAAAAACGGGTACTGAGACCGCAGCAGCTGCATCATTAAAGCTCACATGCAGCCACATGGTAGGCACGAAGCTAACAACGCCATTTATGCGGAAATGCGGAAACCAATCCAGGTTGCCAAAAGTTCGTTTTATGCACACTCATCCAGTCGCATGTGGACCAATCAATACTCACTTGAAAGTCTCGTAATGATGACGATCCATGTTGCCGGTAAGAAAATCAAAGACAGACATATCCATAAGGTCCAGTAGACGGCGACCTTCATCGTAGGGTGGAATATCGCGAACCTGTGTTAAAAATCAAATGCGAGTTTAAGCTGCAGTCGAGCGGTAGAAGAGGAGAAACACAAGAATTGTTGCTGTCTACGCAGACTTAATTAAGTCAGTGGCGATTGCTGGAAGCACAATTGCTTCAGCCGTAGTAACAAATAGAAACATTTGCATTCCACTCGAGCTAAAATGCAAATTAAGTTAAAATAACCGCAGCAGGAAGGAGCTGCAGACAAAAGCATACCGAACACAATCGGAACGGGAATGAAATAGCACACAAAATTGGGGTAAGTAAAAGACGTCTGTCTTTCTCCAAATAAGTAAGTAGCTGGCTTGCTGCTCTGCGACTCGTTTACTTACCAGAGCACAATAATTGGCATCTGTCTCCCACTGAGCCTTCTTGCGTTTGTGATAGGAACGGCGCCAAGGATGTCTCCAGAGCTGTAGGAGAGGAAACGGTGAGAGTGAAATACAAAATCAATATCAATTTGAGTGGCACAATGTATAAAATCTAAAGCTGCTGAGTAGCATTAATATGCTACGGGTGCGCGGCGGTTGGGCTTCAGCTTAAAACATTTATTTCTCATTTTGCAATACGACAATATTATTTTTGTATTTTTTTGCTCTTCTTCGGTTTTTTTTTCGCTTTATCTGCTCATTTTCATTTGCAGGGCGCAGCACTAGCAGCGAAATTAAATTATTTGCCAGGCAGCCAAGAAATGTAATAAAACTTTATCTAGAATTTTGTGGGGGCTGCTCTACGGCATTCAGTCCGGACCCCGACAACCCCAACAACCCCAACAACCGCAACTTACCTTTCGTCCCTATGCAAGTGGCAATGTCAAAGCGCGCATTTTGGTAGAGCGAAGAATTTTAGGATCGGGGACGGAACAACAACAACAACAACGTAGTAACCAAAAATATGTAGAAAGATTAAAAAATATAACAAAAATAGGTTCAGATAAAAATCATAATAATAAAAGCAGTGCGCTTTCACCGTTGCGTGGGCGTAAATGGGCGTGCCAACTATGTGTAATGACCGGAAGTACGCGCGAACCACAAAATGCAGTAGGCGGCATTGAGGCAAATAGAAAGCAGCAAGCAAGCAAAAAAAAAAGTGAAAAATGTTGCAGCAGGAGCAAAGAGCAAACACAAAGCCAACACGTAAAAGTTAGGTAAGTTAACGGCAACATGGCTACGATGGGCGAAGGATTGTTTGCATATAAAGCGGGCCAGCCCATAAACTGCATAAATCAAGCGAAATTAAATTTCCACAAAAAGACAAGAGCGTGCAGAGGAAGCGCTGAAAAAATGAGTGCAGAATGTGGCAAATATGAGTACACAGCAAGCATTTTGAGCATTTTTGTTGGCATTGCTGTACCTTAATTGCTTTCGAGAAATCCATGAAATAATGCATTGGTGAAGGTTTCTTACCACCAATTTAAATGAATTACGCATAAACATGATCAGTGTGGAATATGAAGAATCTTGCAATACCAAATGGATTAAGTAAATTCTAACTAACATTTTAATTGCATCCTGCAAACATCTAAAGGTGTCAGTGAGCCAGAAACTGTACAAACATTTTCCTGCGTCATCCCACCCAGTTCGTCCTGCTTTTATTTACCTAAAGCAATTAACAAGCGTGCAAATCAAATTTGTGCCATAATTAAAACTCTTTCGAGTTATAAAATTGTTTGTTATTTTCTTTAGACGACTGCCCCAGCGTAAATTATAAGAAGTGAATAAAAAGCAAGAGCAACAATAATATGAACCCCTGCACACTCTTACTGCATACTCTAAAAGTGGTACTAAAGAAAAATGATCTCCTGTGCATAATTTACAGTTTTGCCTAACGCTAAATCTCAAGAATATACTCAAACATTTTCTACTTGTTAACGGTTACGAAGGCAAGCCGAAAACAAGCAAAAATAAAATAAACAAAATTATTCCTTTGAGGCGTAAGCCAAAAATAAGAAAAAAATAGAAAAATGTTTCAGCTGCGGCAAATCTGTTGGCAAAATGGTAAGGGACATGGTCAAAGAGATATAAACCCTTCCTAGCCACGCTGCTGATATTAAGGGTAAGCTGGTCACGGGCTCGGGTTTTTTTGGTTTATCCTTTAAATTTTTTGCGTTTAAAGGCTGATGCCGTTGCCGTTGCCGTTACCGTTACCGTTACCGCTGCCGCTGCCACCCGCTGTCGTTAGCCACCCTTTTGATAGAGTGTACTCTGAAATTTATAACCGTCCGTTTGGGGTTCAGCATTTATATTTTATTTTACGCTGAAGAACTGATACAATATTTTTGTTCTTAAGTGCCAGGCGGCATACTGAATGAATGCACGATTTTTGCAGAGTACGGAGGCAAACACAGGATTCCAAAATAAAAAATAATATGCAAATGTAATGCGAGCCTGCTAATGAAGCTTGTGAATGGCAGCCACGCAACTAACTAGTTAAATTCTCCCATTTATCTTTTTGTCGAGTTACTACTCGGGTTGTAGTACTCTCTCCCATTGAGTCATTTAGTTCAAACCAGAGCTTATAGAGCTTATTTTAGGTAACGCTGTCGGACAGCTTACCTGTTGCGTACCAGCGTAGTTCCATCTATGTATATACATTTATAAGCACATGCTTAGTAAATTATGTGATTTGTTATTTAGCTTGGCCAAGCGCACGAATTTAGTAATGAAAGCAGCAAACTCGAGCAGGCGGAGAAAATAAATTGTAATCTGGCGCTAAGTTGAAAGTTGCCATGCATCAATCAACACTCGGGCGCACAAACCACAGAACCCACTACTCACTTTATGTGTCGTATATGAGTCCCATATGTGTATTATTGTGTAGTGGTGTGTTAGTGTGAGTGCGTGCGTGTGTTAATTGTTGAGAGTTGTGCTCAGGATGTGCTGACCTACCTTACGATTGGAGGACTCGAAGCTGGGCAGAAAGGCGGCGAAGGAGCCCTCGAGCATGTCCGGATTGCCGCAAATAGCATGCGAGGTGTCGCAGTAGTACGAGCACTTGCCATGGAAACATAAATTCAACGATGGTGAAACAAAGAATGTCTTCAATAAATTTTCGTCGGCCATTTGATAAATTTCGGTAGTAATGTTCAATGTGCGCCCTGCCACGGGCATTGCACGACGAAAGCCCAGGACTCTGCAAACAGAAATAAAATAAGCGGTGGGCACTCAGCGAGATATAAACGGTAAATAAAATGACAAAAAAAAATAACAAAAATAAACAATACTTATTGCAGGAGTGCGTGAGCAAAGCAAACAAATTATCCAGCTGGCGTAAGTCGACATTGAAATACTCTTTATAGATTAATTGCGTCGGAGCAGCAAAATCTGTCCTGTGTCTCGACTTAGCTTGAGCAATTTCTTGTAACTATGTTATTCGATTGAGTAACAGCCGAGCACAAATTCCATTTCAAACTGAGGTCCATTGCAGTAGAGCATATAATAAATGTATTTACAATTGACAGGCAGGCACAGCAAAAATGTGTGTCTGGCGAAAGGGACTGCTTGGCAACATGAAATATGTTCAGTGTCTAGTAAGTGTCGCCTCAGATAATCAGTGAAATGCCGTTAGTTGAACACCATTTAATTACTGTGTGACCAACAATTTTGTCTCCTCGAAGCCCTCAAAAATTTCATTTGCTTGGAGTGCGGTGCCAATGGAAAAAAACCAGAGCATCTTGTGGGAAACAGCGACAAATCAACTCGAATGTAGTTCAAACGTAATTAACCATTTTAAGGTAGTATGTGAGAATCAAAGATGTATTCCACTGTAACTCTACCCCTTAAAGGATTTGTGGGCGCTCAACCGAAATGTTGTTTGACCATCATAAATAGTAATATTAATAGAATTGCCTTTTTGGTTTCCTTTTAACTCTATGCAAATTAGATTAAGCTTTTAATCAGAAAGAAGCAGGCTTGTTTTGTAAATGATTTGACAAAAGTATCGTATAAACCATAACATTCAAATAGAGTTTATAGCTGCAGCTCAAAATCTCTGCTGATTGAGTAAATAAAAAGTAATAAAAAAGTAAAGTAAATAATTTTTAAATAATAAAAACTGGCTGACATATGCATCTATAGCGTTGCATATCATACTTGTATTATAACCATTGCAAAATATTTACATTCCAAGTGGTAAATACAATTAAAAATGAAATTTAATATAATATTCGTTTAATATGCGAGCTATGCAACGATTTTTATTGCATAAATTGCAAATGCATTTTTTATACAGTTCACTGCGTTCTTAAACGACATTTGCACGGAGTGGGGTGTGGCGAACTCACCTGTCCAAATGGAAGGCAGCAATCTCGGCATTGTGACGCTCATAGTCTGTAAAGTAGAAATGATTGGGCAACGTTTGCTGTTCCCTCGGAAACCTGAGAAACAAAAAAAAAAAAAAACAAAACAAATAAAAAGAAGAAAAACAAAAAATGAGATCGTAGTATAATGAATTGAATTTAAAGTGCGGGCGCCAGTTGAGTGCATTTTGCATTCGCAACGAGGTGTAGAAATTCAGGAGCGGACCACAGGATGTATGGATGGATGAATGAATGGGCGGAATTGGGCGGTTGGTCGGCGTGGTTACTTGATTGCTGTGTGCCAGCTTAATTACTTGCACTGCGACACCGCAGCGTAATTCAAAAAACGTTTCATTTAAATTGCAAATGAAGAACATTAAAAGGACACTTTACACTTTACTTTGTCAACTGCAGCGTTTCTGTGGGTTTTGAACCGGGCCCGGATCGCGAAAACTGGCCAAGCGCTGCGCTTAAATCGCATTATAAAATGGCGTTTAAATGTTTCAAATTACGAGCTGCCTCAAGTGCCAGGTACTGAACTCCAAATGCAGTCCAATTTATGAGCATTGCAGTCCATGAATTTCATTCAAACGCCCGCTTGCTGGCCACAAAAAAGTCTGCATTGGTAAATTATTTTTACTCAGGTCGAATACTTAAATTTATTTTTGCTTAACCGCTTAATGAGTTATTTGTGCTTATGGAACTTACCGCATGGGCTTCATTAAAGCCTTGATGTCATTCGGATACTCAATAATCAGCTTCAGCTGGGTGCCGCCCTCTTTTTGCACTATGGAAAATGTGGAAAAGAGCAGAGAAAATACAATTACATGAGTTAAGTGAAGCAAAAATGCGAATACTTGAATTTAATTAATGCATAAAAGGTTGCTGTGCACAATTTTCGCCCCGTTGCTCAAGACATTTTCAACCACAAGAAAAAAGGGGGAAAAGCAAGTGGTTATCTCAGATGTGGCAATTACTGAGATTGCATTTAACGAAAGTGAATGCAGAAATAACACTTTCTTAAATTAATATTCAAATGTATATGACTCACTCAAATATTTCGCATTCGAAAACTGACCGCAAAGAACAAAACTTTTCTGTCGTTTCTGTCTGCCTGACATTAGACAAGGAAACATTTATATGCATATCAAAGCAATACTTTCTTGGTATATTTTAGCTGCGGACACAGTAGAGACAAAAACGGTAAAAGTGAAACTTCTGAGGCTCAAATATATTTCAAATTTAAATCATGTCATGTACATGCGACTTTTTTTGTGTGTTTTATATCAATTTAAATAATTATACACTTTGCTAGTTAACTAAATAAGTGTTTGATGCCACAGAAGTTGTAAACTAATTACATAAATATCTCTGCATAAATGATTAATAATAATTTCTCAAACAGTTAATTGGCTAAAAGGTAACATGGTTAAAATGTGACAGAGTGCACTTTTGCTGTTCAGCGTATGCGTAATAAAACTTTGCTCAGTTCATATAAAAGACATTGTTGTATTTGTTGTCATTGTTATGGCTGTTGGCGCCAAGAGCGGGGAAATGAATTTTGCAATTTGTCTTGCACATTTTGCATTTTAATGTTGTTTCTTGTTTTTTGTGCGCCTGTTCAAAAGTTTATTATTAATAAATTTGGGCCATAGTAAACTTTCAAATGAAAATAGTTTCGGCTGCCACCTTGGCGACTCTCAATAATCCGAGCAAGTTCTGTGCCGCTTCCTTGCATAATTAAGTTAAATGTGCAGCCAACCAAAGGGCGAATAAGTTTACAAAAGGGCCTTAACCAAAATGCTGGCACGGCAAGTGCTCGAGTATTTATGGCTTTACAATGGCTTCAGTTGCTGCTGACTCTGAATTTGTGTGTTGAGTTGCAGAAATAAGTGTATACACATTTACAGTTATAGTTGTGGTTGTACTTACCCACATGCTGTATTGGCAGCTTGATCATGTCACGTAGCACCGCATCGACTAGTGTATCCTGTTCGCTGTATAGCTCCTTCTTTGTAATGCGCAATTGGAAGCGCTCCAAATTGCTGGCGTTTGCTCTGCATCGAAACCAAGAAAATAAAAGAAAGTTTAGCCAGCTGTCGTTCTATGAGCATACAGGCAGAAAATCAGCCAACTTGGGGATTACAGCGGATGCGTTCATAAGTATGCAACGAGAATGCTTTTGGCCAAATACACGCTAGTATCAAGTTGCCGACATGATTGTCACATTGATTTGTCAAAGCAGTCGCCAGCCTTTCATCCTACAGCCTGCAGCTGTTGCAGGAAACCTCTCCACATTCATTCTCCGAATTGTTGCCATGTCAATTTGAGTTTCAAATGCATTCTTCCTACCTCTGAATCAATTGAAAAATCGACGTAAAAAAAGCACACGCATTTTTTCGCTGTAATCTTGGCAGCCTTAAAAGAACCATTCTCTTTGTGCCACATTACTCGGCTTTACCATTTCAGTTGTCGGTGGACAGTAAAAAAATGGAGCAGACTGCATTGCTGCCATATGTGCGCAGTCTTTGCTTTCTACCATTGCATTACAATTCCTTTCCCTCTCTCTGCTTGTTTGCGATTTTGTCTTTGGGCATTCGTATTTGAAACAGTTTATTTAAGCAGTTTTCGTAATTTTCCTTTACGTCGCTTACTAAGCATTAAATCGGATTGAAAATTGCAGCTTAAACGCGCCGCAAACTGCTTAAGCGAAATAGCTGTTGCATACTTTCCGGCTGCTGACCGACTAACTGTATGAAACTGCTGACAATATGCACCGCAAATTATCAACTACAAAATCGGGAAATAAATAAATTCGATAGAAAACCAGTGAATGACAAATTAAATTGTTGAAATTTGTCGTCCCGCAACAGCTGCTGGTCAACTTGCCAGCTGCAAATCTCGCCAAAGGGCTGTCAGTTCACAGCATGAGCAATGGCAAATGTCTGTGGTATTGTGTGCTATGTTTATCAAGATAATGTAGTAGTCACAATCCGCCTAACTCTATCCAAGCAAGCACATAGCTTGCCAGCTTGACTGCACTCACATTACTCTCTCCCTGTCTCTCTCCCTCTGTCTCTCAAAAATCTCTTTCTCTTTATCTTTGTCATTGCCGTTACTGCCACTACAATGATTGCCGTTCTTGTCTGTTTGGTCGGGTGGTTAGCTAACTGGCTGGCTGCTGTCGGCCCAGAGTCATCTAAGTGCTTTTGCTCTTGTTGGAATCCTTTTCATAATTTGCTTGATGACGGCTGTGATACGCAGGCAATGCTTTAAGACTGCTTCCTGCCGTCGCCGTACGCTGTTTGCGTAACTTTGGTCGCCCCTTGCTTCAGGTGGCAGGAAGGAAACAAGTGTCTAACATCCCAACCCCCTTTGTGCAACGACCGGCACAAAATGACTTTCAATATTTTAACTTTTTATGGAAATGGCGACAACTTCCTGACTACCTGGACTGACTTCCACTGGACGTGCTGAGCGTATGCACAGAGTTCAGTTGAAAGGCTCTGATAAATGTGCGAACTGCATGCGGCTTATTAAAGCGTCTGAATGGGCTGCAATTAAAAGCAGTTGAATAGCTGCTTCTTCTTGGCAGCAGCTGCCAATTGTCATGAAATGCCCAAGAAATTGACGAGGGTTCATGCTGGGGTCACAGACGCAGCTGTTAAGTGCGGTCCACAGTCAGCAACCACAGTTCATTCCAGCCAGGATCGACATTGGCCACCGTAGCGACATTGAGTCCAATTTTCGTGCATGTTCATTTGTCAAATGCCACTGGGGCCAATAAGGTGGCGAGGTGGCGAGGTGGCTGGAGAGCTGCGTAATTGATGAAGCAGCTCGCTTAGACATTGACTAATAACGAGATACTGTCCAGCAGGCAATATGTTGATTTGGCGGCCTGTTAATGTATTTTGTCAATGGCTTAAAGCTTTTGCTTATGTAGTACCAAATTTGTTTTATGCCACTCTTGATCAAATCCCTTTTTAATTGAGTTACGCAAAAAAGTTGCAGCCTGTCTGCAACAAGAGATGAATTAGTTCACAGCTATGCCAAACTGAATGTGACACGTTGTGCGACCACACACATCCACATGGGATAACCATTTTTTTCACAGCCTAACGCAATATCAACTATTCCAAGCGTTGACAGGAATCAGACTTCAAACAATTTTTTTTAAATTGGCCGACTGATTGTTGACTGGTTGCTGGTCACTTCAACCGGACGACGTCTCCCTGACATAAAATTATGGCAAAGTGATTTAATAGAATTTTAGCGAAAATTATTTATACATTAACAAAATGTAAAAAATTATTTAAATAACGGCAACTTATAAACTTCATCGCGCTCTGTTGACCCGGGCAAAGTCTTACTTTTTATGATGTTTTTATATTCTTTTTATCAATATTCGAGCTAAATTAACCAGAAACAAAACTTATCTCAACAAATTAAAGCATTTTTATTGAGCTCTAAAGGAGTTATTCATACACTTGATACAATCGGTACGGCTTGAAATTATACCACTTAGATTTAACAAACATTTTAATCTGTATATATAAAGCGATAGATTTTTTAACGGAACTAGTTTCAGTTTCCCATCTCACAATTTAGAACATTTAACTTTTGTGCAACTCCTAAGGTCGATCAATTCGGTCAAAGTGTACAGAATATAGATACCACTTGGACTGAATGTTTTCGGGTCTCTTTTTGATATTGTCAACGTTTTCCCATTTACCTCAAATAGGTCTAAGTACTGCTATCAACTGGCATGTCCCGGGGCGTTTCCTGTTCTTTTCTCAGCCCAAGTCTGTTCCATAATTGGTTCAGCATGGGAAAATGCCAGTAAAGTTGGCCATCGTCGATTGGGTTTGCAGCTGCGCTCGTTCGCAGTCGCAGCCATTGCCGCAGCTACTTTCATAGCTTCGCCATATGCGAAGAAAGTGTAAAACTTTGTGCGTGCAAAATTGTGGCAGGCAGACAACCCAACAACGCAACCGCTGCTGAGATTCCAGCGGCAACGGGCAATGGGCACACACACACTTTGAACAGGGTTGCGAATATAACGCAGAAAAACGAAAATTAAACTTATATTGTTGCGTTTGCCAGGCTTCAAGGATAAACTTCAGTCGCGACAAGAGAGCGAACATTAAAGCCAGTTACTACCAACCAGCTGCAGCTGCGCCACCACAACTGAATAAGGAGCAGCCAACAGCTAACAGACAGCAACCAGCATCCATGGTAGCTGGCAAAATGTCAGCGCACATTAGTTTTACACACTCACCGACATTGGGCATAGTCTTTTATTACAACGCGTCTGGGGCAAACCGCATCGCCATCCACAGTCCGATTCGAATCGGGCTAACAGCTGCTGCTTAGCTTGCATTTGGCGGACATTTCTTGTTATTTGGCTGTAATTCGCTCGAAATAAAATTGTTGCACAACTTAACGTGGTCGCATTTGTGGGCTAATTAAAAATTTGTCATACTAGTTAAACGTACGCAACGTGAAAAGGCGATGGCTTAAAGTTGGGACAATAGCAGGTCGCTGAGGATTATAGTTAATCAGGGGCAGTGCTGACTGTATCAGCAGTGCTACGTCAAAATGTGCTAGAAATTTTTAATTATATTTGTGGCAATGAAGAAGACGAGTTGCTTTGGTTACCAACTCTGTTGTCATACCGCTCGTCATATATCATGTTATAATTTTAGGCACATTTGCATTTTTTGTAAGCTGCATTTTTTTTCTTTTCTTTGCTGCCAGACCCACCTGAACGTCATTGCATGCAAAACATTTAGAAAACTGCTGACTGAGCTGCCGCAACCGAGTCCGTACACATCCCCGCACCTTGAAAATTGAGAACTAAGGCAAAGGACGAACCAAGCCACATGAGCGTGGCACGCGCCTGCTGTGGCAGCTAACAATGCCAACAAACGAGACGACAGAATTTTAATGAGATATCTCTGGAAAGGCAGGCACAGCCAGAAGCTACGCCCTAATCCTTTCTCAGCTGTATCCCGTTACAGTTCGTCACCAATGGAATATGGCCAGAAAGCTTGTCAGTCAAATGTTTTTGATTCTATTTTATAATATTTTATTATCTTTTTTAGAGCTGTATGGAATTTTTGATAAGTTATCCTAGGGTGTCTTCAAGTAGAGCACTGTGAGATAGAATATTCTTGCTTGTTTAATTTTCTTTTTTTTTGTTCACTTTTTTGCACATTTACTGCAAGCAATTTCGCTAGTTAATGAAATTTGCATTTGTGCTACATGCAGCGCAGAGAACATTCGGCTCTGTTTCGGTGATGTGCGATAAATAAGAAAATCAAGTAGTTCATGCTAATGCCAACGCCCACAGACCGCACCCAGACAACGCCGCAACATACTTCCGTTTGAAAAGTTTTTACCAATTTGCATTTTTGCCCATTCGCCTTTAACACTTATTATTTTTATATTTTTTGTGCAGACTCAATGTGAACGAACAACTATTTCTGCAAATAAAACTAGTCATTCAACTCGTTTGCAATATAAATAAACGCTACCAACTTGAAGCTTAAAACAGAACCTGGAAATGATCCCAGACGTTTTGTGGACTGTGCGAGATGGTTGAAGAAACCCTAAGCAGATTACTGTGCGAGAAAATCAAATGAATTTGCTGCGTAAGAAATTCAGCTTCTTTATTAAACGAGAGCTGTGGCAACCGCCAATGAAGACATTGGCAATACGAAATCCGCATTGATTTCTTTATTGCAGTTTTATTTGATTGCTCTCATATAAAATTACGTATACGCAATGTTGAGACAAGCACTGTAGCCTAGCGTTAAGCTCACATCAGCGCTATCAGCAAATGGCATCAGCTTCGCAATCGTTCTGAACAACAACAGACGTAGCTGTTCCAACTACAGCAACAACAATATCCGACACACATATGTGAAGATGGAAAGGAGATTTAAAGCGTAAACGTCAACGTAAACGTTAACGTTACAGCAAATATCTAAAACGTAAATGTATCACGTAAATCGAGCGTAAATTTCAATAAAAATCATTTCAATTTCACCCAAGCAAAAGCCAAAAGCAACTGTGACTGCTTCTATCGTACGCCACATGGGCATACTGAAAATTTAGATAGTTGTGTGGTTGAGCGATGGGATGCTCGGGAGTTGGGCAGTTACTGCCTCCACAATTACGGCAGTCAATGCGCGTGCCAGCCAAATGTGAATGAAACGGTAATCTAGCATTGCAAGACAGGTACGGTGTTGGAAGACAAACACGAAGGTGAAACACTGAACAATATGTCTTCCGTTTCGGGGAAATTGCATTTTTCATTGAGCTTCCGTTCGTCTGCCATTAACAAGCGCATTTACCAACTCAATATTACTCACCCGACTTGACGGTGCAGCATCTCGCCCAGTGTCGGATTATTGGTTGTCACATCTGGCGCATTATCAACTAGCACATGTCCGTACTCATCGCTCAGCAGCAACTTCTGCAGATCCACATAGTGATCGTGCGGCGTTGGCTTTCGTGTGGATGGAGTGGAGCCAGCGACTACCGCCTCCTGGCCGCTTGTGGTGCCGCCACTCTGACTGCCCGAGGCTTGGGCCTGTGTGGATGCCTCCTTGGAGCCTGAAGAGTTACTGCAAGAAAGTGTGTTGAAAAGAAATAATTTAATTGACTTTGATAACAACTTGATGCAATTGCAGCTATTTGCGGCTTACAAGTGGCCAGAATTTAACTTCACAGTTAAATACACGGTCAACAAGGTGAGTGCATCTATTGCAACAAATGTGATGAAAAGGTAAACAGTGGCTCCGCATGTGCCCTAAGCGAAACAGTGGGTCTGACTTGGATAAACTTGTGCAAGCATAAAAACGGTTCAAAATAGCTGATAAGTAAGCAAATAAAGTTATGTGTTGAACTTATGCAAATTGAATGCCAGCTATAGAAATAAAGTTAAAAGGTCAAAAGTAAATTGGATATACAAATGAGAACACAAATTAAAAACAACTTATTCACTTCTGTCTACTCTGTCAAGTTTCTTAGTTTATGTCGTCTAACGCTTTGACTGTCTCTCTATAAAGCATATCCACATAAGATGCACGTTTCACTTATCTCAATTATTTTGTTTTACTGTTTTCGTTTGGCTTTACTTCAACTTGGACCCGGCTGCATTCAGCACTTGTCAGTATCTCGTTATCACAATATTTAGAAGTTGCTCGTGTGCTTTTCGTAATTTAAGTGCTACTCTCTTAGGCCATTAAAATGAATTTTTAATACACCTACGACAAGTTCTTCACATGAAAGAAACCCGAATGTTGCATCATTAGGGGCTGCGCCTTACATGCCGAAAGTTGACTCAATTCTGGTCTTGCAAATTGCTTTGCGTTGGCCGCACAACTTTTGTGCACTGTCGCTTAAATTTTTTAATTGTGCCTAAGGTGTGCAACAATTTCGGTTCGGTTTCGTACCCACCCGTTACCCCTGTCTGCGTGGGCGACCAAGTTAGATGTCTCTGTTATGGACTTGTCTGGAGGTGTCATTCAAAAGGTGAGCACATGTGCAGCGTCAGGTTAAATCTGAAACTTTTTCAATTAACAGTTGCCGCCAAGCTTTAAACTTTACAGCCACAAGAGGGCGTCGGACCCTTTCCGACCAAAGTCGCAGGTCCTATTACGAAAACGTCGTAACGAGGCTCTGTCGACTTAACGCAGTTAGTGCCAACAAATACATAAACACACGCACACGCACATGCAAGGAAAAAAATCATACCACATAATGCCATTTTATGTGGCAATGGGAATTAAATGCTTACTTTGTTGCAGGTATGTTTTATCGACAAAAGGCAACAGATTCTACATGCAAAATGCTTGCAGCCTTGCGCTGATATTTATGCAATATGCTAAGTTGATTTTGTGGCCAAAACGTATTACATGACTGTGGCTGATAAGTCACGTGGCTCCTCATTGAACTGCCACGTGACGTGCTTGACGCAGGCTCTGATTTGCCTTTTCTACTTTCGGTAACAGAGTATAAAAGCGGCTGGCTTGCTTACATAAATAATTCAAGCTGTATGTATAGTTATTGGCGTGCTTGAACGATTTGCTAGTCATATAGACCGGCGTCAGTGTTTAGTCTATGAATATATTTTCCGAAAATGACAAAAAATATTTTTTTGCAATATTAATAATTCTAAAATATATAAAAAAAATCATTTGGTAATTTTAAGTCTAGGTATAATTTCGGTTTCAGTGCGATTTTCTAAATTTCGTTTTACTTCTCTTACCGCATCTTTGCACACGCATTATAATCGTCTCAATTAAGAATTGTGCATGTTACAGTTATAATATATTTAATTTTAATATCTATATAATTCACAAAGCACATAATATTCCTTTAGAATGACAGCGTCATGCACGACATCTACAATAAAGCTTTCTATGATCTTACAATCAGGTTAGCAAAACAGCGTTTCCTTCCATTCATGCTGAATGAAATCACTATACAATATTATCTGCTTGGTGGTAAAAGCCAACAACAGGATGTAATTCAGGTGCTCAAAATAATTGTTGGCACAGCTCTGCACAAATAAACTCGCGATGCAATATTTAATACTTAACAAAAATATTATATATGTATTAAATTAGAATATATACATGTAACAAAAGTTATTTATAGAATCAGCATGTTAATTAAATATTTATCAAATCGGAGACGGCGAAAACAACGCAAGAAGACAGCATAATACTGACAATTTGTAAGTACAGAGCAAAAAATACGGAAATCATTTTGCAGGCCGCACCAAACAAGTTATGAATTAATTAAATATTTGCTGGCTAGAAACCGAGGAGTAGTAAAATCGAGCTTGGGCTTGCTGCACCTGAAAGCGTACGGTCTGAATTATAACTTTGTTGGTTGGAGTCCTGGAAGCGTGTTCTGCGTTTTGCACGTCATTCTAATGTTTTATTACTGGACTTCCGTCAGCAGCAGGAAAATGTCGGCGCACCCTGCACAGACCCACCCACACATACATATATATCCGCATGTACGATTACGCAGCAAATTATAAGGAACATCAAGTCGATCTCATCGTAAAAAGTGCAAAGACCAAAGGCCTGTTTGTATGTGCATGTTCAGAAATATATACATTCGGTGAGCATGAAGAGCGGCATTAACAGCCGTGTTACAGTTGGTTGTTATGGCCATTACCGTTGCCATTCCACGAGCTTGTAGTTTCCAAGAAGTTTTGTTCAAGTCGTGCACCGTCTTGAACCTTCTGCCACGTTGCAGCAAATTATGTTTTAATGTCTGGCAAACCATATCTTATTGCAACTTTTGTTGCATTTTGCTAAATTGAATTATGTACAACAGTCGTTGCTGGGTCGCAGGGTGTACGCCAGTGCCCGTCACTAGGACTATGCGGGAGCAACGGCCGGACTGTGATTACTTCGTAAGTTTTACTCACAGCTATACACTAACCGGACAATAAAATTACTACAATATATGTATTTATATAGGTGCGCTCATTGTCTGTTCACTACAAAACTGAATATATGATCATTCATAAATAATAAAATACAAAAGCGACGTTAGCCTGGTATATTTATGACCAGACACAATGTTCCTCTGTATTACTAGAAATAATTGCTGTTAAAGTTGAATAAATTACAATATTCGCTTTCACAAACCGTTTGTCATCGGTTGTATTTGCATATCCCAGCTAAAACAACTAATGTTTTTCAATATAATTCCATGAAATATTCTTTAGCACTTACCTCTTTTGCAGGAACTTGCGTTTAAACTCGTGCAGCATGCCTCCACCTGCAGCGGAGCCCACTTCGTTGTAATCATTGTTACTGCCAAGACGCAGCTTTTGATGCTGCTGTTGCAGCAAATGGCGACTTGCAACGCCATAGTCCATTTGTACATCCACAATTAGCAACAGGGTAAGCAGGACGAGCGTCGCTCCTAGGCTAATAGCCAAACGCTCCTTAAGCTTCATAGTTCGCAGGACGGCCATAATGGAAAAAGGACTCGTGCTCCTTTGACTCTGGGTGGTCTCTATTTGGCTTTGAGCTAGGTCTGTTGCTGTGGCACCCTGTGAAGTGCCACCGAAATTGCGCAGTCTTGATAGCCAGCCGGAACTTGAATTTTTTGGCTTAGCCTCCGCTGTGTTAGCCGCCTGCCTGTAAGGGGAGCCCGAGGTTTGAAGTACAGCCGAATTACGGACGCGTGTCGAGCGGACAATGCGCCGCTTGATGAGCACACGTCGTCGTGGCGCTCCCTCGTCGCTGCCAGGCTCCTTCTGTTGGGCCTCAAAGTGGTATTCGGACTCGTCTAAGCCGTCAGTCGAAGAACGCTTGGGAACATCGACTGCAACACTGGCGCTAGAGCGTCGACCAGCGGGCTGCCAACTGTTATTGGTATTGTTGGTGTTGCTATGATTATGCGAATTGGCAACGTTTATTTGCTCAGCTGATAAATCGGTGTCGTCGATATCAGAGCTGTTATAGCGCTGCTGTCGCTGCCGGAATCGCTGTAGGCGTTCCGCTAGCGGCGCAGACTGCGCGCAGCTGTAAAAAGAAAGGAGTTTTTTTTTATAATAATGGCAAATCGGAGTATATATCAGATTTCTAACTATACGACTGCTGTGCGAAATGTAATCAAACGGTGGTCATAAAACCAACTATACGAGTTGTAATCCAAAGATTAAAAAACAAATGACAGAAGATTGTTCGACATTTATTGCGCAACGATACTCATGGTTGATACTCATAGATAGCACCATCCAATTTGCACATAAACCAATCGACGCTCGGGTAGTCTGATAACAGTCAGGGCATAGTTTTTTTTTAGTTATCTATCTATCGGGTGTCAAATATAAAATATATCCAGACAAATATTTTAATATTTTATTGCAGATTATCACAACATGTTTGAAAATGTAGATTAGAATATTTATTGAATTTTTATTTAGCTCTTTTTTATGTATGATTTATTGTATTTATGACAAGTGACTTGCAAGTGCTATGAAAATGTTATTAAACTTCAATTGTTGAGGGCATAACAACGGGAACGGGCTTCGAAAATATGAACAGACACGGCTACTGTTTCAGTGTTCCCTTTTTTTAGTGGTGTCTACAGCGGCGTCACGACCATCCGCCATGTTGACTGCTGCCGGAAATGCGACAGAGACCATTTTTTGTGCCGCTAACTTTGCAGTTGTAGTTGTTTTCTATTGTCTGGCTGTACTTTAATTTATTTTTTTTTTGAATGAGACATATTTTTTCGCCTGCTCTTGTTTTGCCATGTTTTGAGTATATGTTGCTGGCAGACAATCAGGATTTAAACCATAGCTACAACAGGCTTGTGAAGGCTTAGAGAATGCATATCGTGTTGTTTTCGTTGTTGATAGACAGGTCAAAGTTAACAAAGCTTGTTGCTCTCCTACATGAGAGAGCTGACATGTGTTGTTTAACCCACGCTATGGACTATATTGTTCCTGTTTAAACAACAAAATGCCGCTCACAAAAATGGAGAAATGGCAGATAACAGCTACATGTGCAAATTGAAGGCAATGCAAATTAATTGGCATTTCAGACAATTGGACGAAAGTTACGTTACGGACCGCATATTTTAGCCATGGCGTAACTAAGCTTAAATATGTACATAGTCGCACCCGTAACGGGAATTTAACAAGAGTTCATATGCAGAAATTGCTGATTAGGGCCTCAACATGACAGATAACATGACAAAAGCGTCGTCAGATTGTAAATTGAACCAACTGAACTTTGCAACCGACTTAAGCGGGCCGCCATGTCAATCAAATCAAATATCGTGTCAATTGGCAAGGCAGCTTATCAAAGTTGCATATCATGACGAGACGGTTCGACAGCTACATCCAGAGAGAAGCGTATAACTGGATCTACTTGGCGGCATTTCGTGTACTTAAGTGCGATAAGGGGGCAACAGGCAGATTGACTGGCATGTTATCTGAGATACGTGTATGCGCAATGCTTGCAACAATCAAATCAATTGCTGACATCTACCAGACCCCAGCACTGTCAGTCAAATTTAGCCAGTGGTAAGAGCAGTAAAACCTCTGGCATTGCATATATAGAAGCTTGTAGACTGCAGGAGTGCGGGTTGCATACAGATTCCCCACATTTATCGGATGGCGACGACGGAGAGTGATAAGCGACAGCAGCAGGCACATCAACAACAACAAAACATCTGAATATGAGCGGGCAGGGGGCAGAAGTTCTGAGGTGAGTTAATAGCAATTGCTATCGCCGCATGTTGTTGTTGACAACGTTGCTGTATTTGTCGGTGTTGTTGCTGTTGCTGTTGCTGTTTGATAAAATTGCTGCGTTGCGTTTAATTCAACTGATGTGGTCTATTAATGATGGAATAAAGCTGCAGTGGAACGTTGAGTAGCGCTAAGTTAAATTTACTGCTGAATGCAGCAAAAGCAGTGCCTAGTGTCGGCAAAGTGAGTGACAGCAATTTCCCTTCCAATTTGTGCTGTGTTTTTATTAATCACATCAAACGGAAAACAGAAACAAAAAAAAAGGGCAAAAAGAGTTGAGGGCACGGGAGTTCAATGTGCACCCATGGAACGTGCAAAAGAGTCGATGCGTCTAGAGATAAGATACAGGCAAGTGCAGGGTGTACAAAGACGCAGCTCTCCGACATGAATTAATCAAAGGCAAGGCTTTGAATGTTATATCGAAATTTGCAATCTAAAAAGTTGGGAATGAACTTATTTACACAAATAGAGTATTCAGATAACTAGTGAAAAATATTCGGAAATTGTATTGTGGCTTCAATTCCTTTGACTGGCCTCATTATCGACCCCAACGTTAAATCAAACTCACTTTCAATCAAATGACAAATAACTTTCCGCTACCTTTCTCCCGGTCAATTAGCTTCAGTCACTGAACTTGCCAGCGCCGACAACAAGATTATGCATTTTCCCCTGCTCTAGTCTGCTCAGTTGCCCTTTCCTTGCAGCCCTCAGCCAAGCCAGCTGATACGCATGATTGATTTTCGGAAACTATTCCCAGACCCCCCAGTTAGCAATCGTTTGGCCCCGGGTGAGCGCTGTGTTATGCGAGTTTTTTGTAAGTGCGAGTGAACGCGTAACCCGCACAAACTTGACATGCAAACTCGGCAAACTAAAATCAAATCAGTAACGATTGAGCAACAGCCACTGCTAAAAATGACACGCTTGATGCATTCACTGGCACGTCTCTTGCACTTCCCCTCACGGTAACAGCAGTCTGTTGCCTGCCACGCATCAATGAGGTTGAAGAATGTTGTCCATTATGCTCTTGCTCGACCAGCCAAACAATATATATTGAGATTGGCTGGCAAACAGCTTATCGATTCTATATCATTGTTCCAAGCGGTAGCAAATGAGCCAAAAGCAACAGCCACACTGCAAGTTGGCCCCACCGACCAATCAAACAAACGCCATCTGATATACAAATGCTGGACAAACTGGTGAAGTGGCTGGTTGACTTTCGGTTTCCGCTTTGACTCGAATGTTACTTTTTAACGGGCACTTGACGCACGAAACTTGAACAAATTGATCAACTTAGCTAAATGGATGCCACAAATTAGAAAACTGATTGCTGCAAAGTTTCGATTACCAAATACTATTAAAGACCTTTTAAAACTCAAAGCTAATTGGCTTAATCTCCAGCATAAATTAATTTTCACAAACTAACTCGAAATAATATTTTGATCAGGGTTTGGCCATCAAAATTAATTACTTTTAAAGGTTTTTTGATATGTAAGCAATACTTAGAAATTCAAAGTTTATTTAAAATTGATTGTTTGTATGAAAATTAGCAAAAAATCATTGTTTACAAACTGATTATGAAGTTATTGATTGTATATGTGAACATACGTGTGGAGCTCTCATATCCATAGTAAGCCACAAATTATTATTAATACTGAATTAGTGATTCTCTTTCCTGGTCTTGACCTTTTAGTTTTAGTTTGAAAAATTGATTTAAATATAAATAAATAAGGGTAGAGCTTATCTTTGTTTCGTTCATCTATTTATTCTTGGCGATTTGCCTTTGCGCTTCGTCAATTTACCTTACGCCTTGCATGCCTTGACTCTGCTCCTGCAGATGCTCCACCAGCTCATCAGCGCCATCCTCATTGTGCACATAAGCAGGAGAGGCAGAAGAATATATTTCATGAGGGTAGTCCGCTTTGCTGGCCTCCAGCGATAGGGAGTCCTGCCGCATTCTCAGGTGATTCAATGGCTGCGATTTCTCTGTAGCGGTGCCCCAGGTTATTTCATTACCAAAGTCAACATTGTTGTTGTTCCAGACTCCTGCCAACTTAAGCTCCAAGGTATGCTGCTGCTGCTGTAGCTGTTGCTGATGCTGTTTTTGCCTGCTACTGTTAATAACATTTTCTGGCTGGCTTGCTTTTTGCCAGTTCTTTTGCTCCTGCCAGGACAACGAAGGACGCCGAGGCGAGGTGACAGCTGGGTGCTGCTGCTGCTGCAACTGCCCTGTAGCCAATTGAAATTCGCTCTGATGGCAACCATTGTTTTCTTTGTTAGCCTGGCCGCCCAGTGCGTGGCTCGTTTCATTGTAGATGTCGTCCTTGTTGTAGTCGTCGTTGGAATTGTTCTGAAGGTTATTGCCGCCCATTGAATTCCTGTTGACGCCATCATATTGTTTTATTGCTGATTGATTCCTACCCATTGCCATGTGATTTATGCCTGAGTTAACGCTCCCTTGGCACATGCTCGACTGGAAATCACCATTGTTTTTATTATACCTATTGTAGCTGGCAATTTGTCCCACAGAGCGTCTCAGCGCTTGGCTGCTCTGCGACAGGCCATTTCCCTGCTGCATTTGCCTCTGACTCTCCAACCGCTCCGTCTGTAGCTCCTTCTGCTCCGATCGCCCCCGCTCCAGGCAGACAGTGCTTTGGCTTCGCTGTCGCTCCGCTTTGCGCTTCGCCAGCGTTGCCGGGGAGGGCGCGAACAGATTCCGTATGTTGGCATTACGTTCGGTGGCGCTAATTTCAGTGCTGCTGCCAGCGTCTCCGCTACTCCGCTTAACCTAAATAATTGTAGATTGTTTGCAATTGGGTTTTCATTGCTTTTTTCGTCGGGACGCGGCTTTTGTTCGTGGCCGTTTAACATTGTTAATTGGACTGGCGCTGGGACAGTCCGGACGCTCAGGCAAATCATGCGCAAGGAAAATGAGCATCAAATATTGGGTTAGTTCAAAACGCAGCTGCGCAACACCGGGAAACGATAACGGTAACGATAATAACGATAGCTATTGTTATAAACTGGTTAACAAACTAAGAATGGGAATGAAGACGATTGGGGCAACTTTAGCAACTTTGGTCAACACAATATGCTGATGTTATAATCGGATGAGTTATTTTTGGAACGAATAAGAAGCGAGCCAACGCCAGAAATGGAAGTACTTACAGTGCTGGCCAGAGATATCCTTGACGCAAGTGACATTGAACTAAACGTAAGGACTTTGCCACAGTTCAGAGGGTCATCAAATGGAAATTTTGCGAACGCCTCAAATTCGACTCAATCTTTTCATCCGTGAAACACAGCAATCATGTGAGAAAAATTAGGAAGAGCAGAGACAACGAGAAACGAGAAAAACAAGAGAAAGGAAATGTGAGACGTAAGAGAGATTAGCATAAGCGGATAATATGCTAAGAACGCAATGGCAACAGACAGCAACTGCAACAGTATGTTGTGAGCCCTCTCAACTTTATATTGGGTGAGGAGTATGTGTGAAACATTTAAGTGCTTATACTGATGCCGATCCCGGTGCTGATGCTGCTGCTGCTGCTGCTGATGCTGTTGCTGTTGCTGTTGCTGTTGCTAAGCAATTCCCAAATGCACAGCCAACAAAGCAACAAAGAGACAAAGCCACATCAATACAAATGTGAACGACGCACAAGTGGATGCTTATGCTTCAGCTGTTCTGAGGCAGGACTAAGCCGCCTTTAAGTAAGCAAGTTGAGTGGCAAAGCGCACAACAATGGCAAGACAAACAGTAACATTATCAATAGTAACAACAACAAAAGGCAATAACGGGAACAATAATAAATACAACAAGCTCGATTTGCAGCAAATTCAGACAGCAAACTAATTTTTTGATTACACGCCTGAAAGGATAAAGGCAAAGTGTTTGACGTTCAAAATGTATGCTGTTGTATCATGTGCGTATTCAAGTGGCCAAAAGAAAAAGGCTTAAAAGCATTGTATCAAAACTTTTTAACTCTACGTACGTTTTTATTAATTACTGCAAACCCAATAAAACAAGTTATTTTTGCCTACTTTGCTAACTGTTTCTGCTTGCCCACAATTTATTTGAGAGTTTATTCATGGAACCAATGACGTTTTTGCTTATTGGAGTTTTGGCATTTTTCAAATGCTTGTGCAGAATGTGGAATCCGAGTACTTGAGTTGTGTTGGTTTCTGGGTTCACCAGGAAATTAATCAAAATTGGTAAGCAACAATAGGGATTAAAACACTCACTCACAAGCGCTCGTTCAATCTGCTGGTACTCTACGTGCACCGGGAAACGAAGCTAGCGCAGGAATACAGTAGCAGCAGCAGCAGCAGCAGGAGCAGAAAATATACACCTACACACATGTGTCCAGAACTGAGATATACGGCGGAGTTACTTCGATCTGCAGGGCTAACGATAAATTGAGATGAATGCCCGGCATCCAGGCAATGGGCGGCGCTTTGTATGTCTGGCATTTGGTCTGGTCATTCATTGTGCGAGAATCTATGCTGGTGTTCGGATCGGACATGCATTTGCTTTCGGCTCGAGTACATTTACCTGCTCGCTGTCTATCTGCCTGTCTATAAACATTGAGCTACTGTCGGGCTTCATAATTTAACATTTTTGACACGCCGATCGAAGTGTATGGCTTTAAGATGCTCTACTCTTAAAGTGTTCGAGGTTTATGCATATTATAAGTGGATTTTATTGTATGTACTGCAAAGTGGGGTGTGCGACAGTGAACACCCATTATAATGCAACACGCATGCGACGCATTGCGATTGCGTTGCATAATTTAAGGCGTCCGCGCATGCAGTCAACTGAAACAATCAGCAGCATGCCGCTGCTACCAATGTCATTTCCAGCGTCCATAAAATATTCATTTAAAATGCAACATGCAACACTTTGTATGTCATATTCGGCACACTCATCCGCTAGTCTCCACCCTCCCACTTTCGACGCATTATCGCTGGAGAAACATGCAAAAATGTCGACCATGTATACGTTGCATGCGGATGACAACCTCAACTGGACGAATGGACAGCCCTTTGGTGCGTTGTTAACATTTTACACACCACAAAAATTCTAACCCCTGGTGTGAGGCGGCATGTGTGATATTCGGTCAGAGTTTGACATTTTCAACAGTTCATGATAACAAACAAAATAAAACAAGGCAAACAAAAACGAACGAATGAGCACTTACCGGAAGGTTTCCACCAGCTGACAGTTGGATGTGGTAGCCCAGTTTTGTGCAAACAGGCCAAATAATCAACTGTAAATAGTTTTAAGATTCGTTTCATTAGTGCTATGAATAACAAAGCATTCACGCGCAATTCGAAACATGCGTATATTTGCTTATTGTAAAATCTGTATCTACAAGAAATATACACTCAGACAAAAAGTCGTTTTGAATTTTAAAAAATCGCCATACTTTAGGCGCTAAGAGTAAATCTTCTTATAATTCGGAAACTACATATTTCGAAAGGGAAAGTTATACTTTTTGTTTTTTAAATCAGGTGTTCTGTTTTCATAACTCCTGGGTACATTTTATCATATATATCTAATGTCCACTGTACTTTTCTTATAAGTATGCGCAAAACTCTAAAATTGGCTTTTGTATTGTACACTTTATTAAAAAGCATTTTGTAAATTTTCGAAAGAATATTTTCTTATAATAAAGTTTCTATTGCTACTTTTCAGAAATATTTGCAATAAGTAAGAAATATGTTTTTAAAACATTAAAAATAAGCTTATGTAACTTCAGTTTATTAAATTGCAAATATTTTGAAGCCTTCTTTTTTAATTGCGATTGATAACAAAAATATATTAATTATGAATACACAAAAAATAATGGGCCCATTCGTCGATGTGAATTATTAGTATACAATGCAGATGCCTTTATATAAGCCGCACAATAACATTGTCTCTTAAAAGCAATATCAAGTAAGATAGCAGATCGCAGAAGCACCACCAACAGCAATAAGACAAGGTAAATTCGGAGTTACGAGTGCAGGAAGCATGCGAGTGGCTAGCCAGGCCAATACAAGTATGGACAATTATCCAATTCACTCAAACGTGGCATCGTTATCGATGTAGTCGTTTTTGTTGTTGTTGTCGTCGTCATCGGTCATCAGGCCTCTGTATTTTTCTATAAGCGCGAGTTTATGCCTTAAGTGCGGGCTTTCAATAGCCGATGGCTGCCCCTAATTATGCTGGGGCAATAGGTATCAGATGGAGTGCCTCCCAAGCCAGATTCAGTCGTCGATTCACGAAGCTCACGTTTTGCTCGACGCGATCATGAGCCTTAGATTATGAGCTCAGCAAAGTCTCAGGCACTGCACGTTTTGTGTAGCAAAAGCGAAAACGAAAAGGGAAATTTTCACAGTGCTCACGTAATTGAATTGCAGTCAGCTAAATTGGCATTTATTATAATAAAAGCAAATATGCAATTTCGCTTTTGCAAAAAAACTAAAAGCATTAAAGCATCAAAAGACCTACAGTAACTAGGAAGCATAAAACAAACTGAAGAAACTTGTTTCAACCAGGAGCATGTGTTGTCGCCTTGAAAGGTGAGAGGATAACCAAAGCGAAGTTAACTTAAGTGACGTGCTAAATATAGTGTTGATTGAAGTGGTAATGTGACAGTATAATAAATATTATGTGATTGCAACGAATTCAACACACGTAAGAATTTTAAATGGTCACCCAACGTGATAACAACCCCAGACTCATAAGCAGCTTATGAGTACATTAAATACTCATAAAAACAATAATAATAATAGTATTATTAGAGTCATTAATAAGTAATTCGTTAAGTTATTTTTTTTCTATTTGCGGACTGAAAATTCTTTATTCATTTTCTTTTAACCTCTTCAAACAAATAATTCAATAAAGTAAATCAATTGAACACAAATTTTAATTAAACAGATGTATGCATTTTTGGATTCACAGTTATCTGTAAACCATTTTATTAGTTTATTAAACTAAAAATAAATCATTACAGATTGAAGAGCTCTAATATAGCCACTGACTTCAGTGGCAATGATCTATATGGAAATTTACTCAGCTCACTTAAATTTATAGTCTAAACTTCATTTCAATACGCTTATTTATTTCGAAATAATTTTTAGACATTTTCGTTGTATATATTGGCCGTGACAGAAATACGAAACACTTTAGTATTGTATTTATTATTTAAATGAGTTTGCATGGAAGTCAGATAAACAAAAAAATAAAAATAATAACAAAAGTACATCAAACGAACAAGAGAATTTCAACTTTGTTTGTTGCCGCTTTAATTACATAGTTTATAGGCGATGATTTTGATACCGTTGGCAAACCATGCTACTCTTATGCAACTTTGAACTTGAAACTGCTGGTAATTGGTAAATTGGCTTGCAGAGTTAATTGTATTTGCTGCCTGTCAACACTTTCATGCTCTGCCAATTGAAAGAAACAACAAGCACGACAAATATGTATGTTGTTGTCAACAATATTAACGCTTTTGCAAATTGTTATATACATCGGGCAATTGCCAAGTAAAACAAGTCTGCAAGTCTGTGTACACTCATAAAAATTCTTAATAAAATGAAGAAAATCGACCGAATATTAAAACTATAAAAGCGTTGTGGTTTTCAGAAATAATTGGTAAATAAGGGAAAGAAATTTTTTTTAATTATACGGAACATTTTACCATATTTCACACACATTTTTCAACTATTACGAATTAAATTTCTAATAAGTAGAGATGTAAAACACTTATTTTTACAATAAACAAGAAACAAGTAAAAAAAGTTAACTTTCTACTCACATAATAGAGTAACTAACAAATAAAGCTAATGCAAAAATAATACAAAACAGATACTGGATATTCGCCATATTTTTTCTAAATTTTTAAAAAATTTACACTGGATTAAGAAAAGACAAGCTCTGGTTTCAGAAAAACACAAGCTTTCGTCTTAAAAAAATTTGTTCTAAATGATATAGACTTGCAAAATGGCAGTTATTTTTTTCTTGCTCTGAGTGTATGTGAATTAAACAAAATCCATTAGCTCATAATTTTCTGGTATGCTGCACTTACCATCAGCTCCCTGCGATGAAAACAACAGCACCGACAATTGAGCGTTCAGTTTGTTAAGCCAAAAGGTAAAATTGTGCGCAATTTAACAGCAGAACGCGCTTTTCCACGCCAACAAAAGCGATGGGCACGTATCCGTGAAATATTGTGAAAATAGCAGCTATGTACAGTCAACAGCGAACAGCCGACAGCCAACTCATACTTGTGCTAGCCGGTTAAGTGCAGTGCAATTGCGACAACAAAAACATCTTCCAAAATGTTGAGGGAGCTCGTTTCGAAAAATTCACACGACACAACGTCGGCGTTGCTGATTATGGGAACCATTCAAAATGAGTAGGAATTTTGTTGTTGTTATTGTTGTCATTATTTAGCTGTTGCATGCGACTTGAATTGTGTTGGCTGTACTTCTGCATTTAGGTAAGTAAAGCATATGTACAAATGAGCGTATACGCTTTAAGTTACCCAATAAATAAGTCCACCATAAAATGTATAAAATTCATAAGTTTCTCAATAAAATTGAATGAAAATGTCAGGTTCAATTTGTGTGTAAGTTTTAATAATATTCATTAAGCAAAAACTGCTTAATATACTAAACAAATCTCCCTTAAATTATTAAAACTGACTAAAATTCAAATCGCACTGAACACTAGAATTAATTTTTAAATATAGAAAAAGAAAAAATACAGAAAGTCATTTTTGCTATTTTGGAGAAATGTAAGAAAATAGAGATGCAAACCATTATTTTTAGAAAATAATAATAATTATTGTAATAGGTAGTTATTTATTTTTATGTTCTAAAATTCTTTTGCTTTCTCCTTCTGAGAATGGTTTTGGTTACGCTTGCCAACAAATTTTAATTATGCAGGGTATTTTACGATCGCAGTTATGCATTATACAATATTGTTTTATATGCTAGATAATTGAATTGGTTTGTAATGCGATTTGTCTCGCGGTGCTTGGTTTCTGCATTTTTATTAACTGTAAATTAATAAATTATAAGCAATTAAATATAATTTCATTACAAGACACACGCTAACCACAAAGCGTTTTGTCAGACAATTTCATTAGCATCAATTGACGCTGGTTAACTTATACGCAAGCCCTAAAAATGCCTCGATTTCCTGACCCCTACAATTTGTTTAAAAAATTGTGTGACTCGATATAGAATGTGATGAATAATAAACATGCAAGCACATACACATTATATATTCAAATAATTTCAAGCTCAACCACCAACACACAAACTAATAACAACAGTAGCAAACGCAAATCGAGTTCGGGGAAAAATAAACAACTTTTTGGGCTTCGCGTTGAGAATATGCAATGCTGTCAACGATGGCAACGGACATGGAATGGAGATGTTGACGATGCCGACCGGAAACTAACGGAAATCATTAGACCCTGCACAAATGACTCGAAGTGCTACTGCTTTTCTTTTGCTGTTGCTTTGAGCAATATTATGTACAATGGAAGCAGCATACAAAATTATTTTAATATAATTTATTAAAAAAAAAAGAAATATATAAATACGTATTAAAACATACTTTTTTTATTATTTTGTGGTAATATGAAGATTATTTAAGAATTGAGAGCAAATAAAATTATCTTAATATACATTTCAAATAAATATTTTCGGCGAATCATTCTAAATATATTTAAAATACACCAATAGTGAAATTATTATGATTAAAAATTTGGAACGTTTAATATGGTGGCTAGTTGGCAGCTCTTATGCTAGAATAAAATGTTGCATAAATTGTGGACACTTTCCACTGTGTCGCTTTCAATGGTCTTTTGTTCGCCTCTGATATTTTTGCTTGCCCCAAACATAAAGGGCAAAGATGTGCCCAAGAGGCATTATTGTTATTGGTGCTAGTTGTTGTTAGCTGTGGGATGTTGGCCATTTGGTAGCTGGTAGCTTTTGCTCGAAACTACTCAAATATCCGGAATCATTATAAAAAATTGTACTTGGGAGCGGATGCACCGGCCAGGAAGTAATTAAAGCACTGCACATAATTGGTAACTTTTTAGCAGCGCCCGTTAAATTCCTTTATGGCTAAGGAAACGAGATGAGAGTTGGCCAATAAGCCAACTAAGCCAACTAAGAAGCGGGTGACGTTAATGAAATTAGGTAAGTGAAGAGGACAGGGCCACTCTTAGCGATAAGTTAGCCCAGACATGTTCCTTAAAAAAATGGACCCCAATAAAACCGACAGGGCTGACAGCAGGACGTATACGCAACGTGCAAAAGAGATGCCAGACTGCCAACCAACGACAGTAAAAAATAAACAGCAGATAAAAATCAAATTAACAAACGAAGCAAAGCGCACAAAAAAAAAATTATATGTATCGCACAAGTAAATAAAGCCACCCTGAGTTGAGTGAACCAGCTGATAAAAAAGAATGTTTCTGATGATGCTGCTACACCTGAATCAGACTGGGTCAGCAGTGCACAGGATGCCACAAGTCTAGTTTGGACCGAACCAATTTAAATTTATGTATATGCAGACATTTGTTATTGGGGCTGCTGCTGATTGTGTGCAAAATGAATCCTGCTGTTGAAAAATGTTTGTGAAGTACGGGCAAAGCTCTGATCTCTGCTGGTCCTTCAAAGTGCGTATGACGGTGCGTGGTGGTAGCAAAATCATCGTAGAAGAATCCATTGAGAGAAAGGACACTTACAAAGGTAAAATTTAATGACGTTGACCGTTGTGAGATGTTAAAGCCGTCTGATAAAAAATACAGAAAAAATCTGGTGAATTAAATGAACAAGCATGGAGAACGCGGCTGCCGAGAAATGTGTTTAATCAGTTTAACAGCGCAAGGGGCATCAAAATTAACAGCAACGAATTTAAAATGTAATTGACAGGCCAACTGACGGCAGCTCTGGCGGCAGTTATTAAAACACATATTGCGTATACGCAACGTAGATACGGAAATGCAGCATTAAATGAAAATAAAGCTGGCCGGCCAGCGAATTTCCGCCGCGAAAAGGACACGTTCGCTTTCTACGGACTGCTGGCGGCTTTTGGCCGTTTCTGTCGCCATGCACTCAACGTAATTGCTCTCTACGGAGGGCTTAGCAAGTACGCTTCAGACCGTATCTGTGTGTGTGTGTGTGTGTTGTTGTCAATGCTATGCTTTTTTTTAGCTGTGCGCTTATCTCGATCATTTCTTTGCCCGCTTTCATCCTGTTAATATGCCAATTTACATTTACATTATTTTTATTGGCGAAGCGGCGCAAAGGATCCCTTGAATTATTTGTCATATTTATAATGTGCGGTGCTCAACCATTTGGTATGCTTATCACTTAATTGCATTGCACTTAAGAGTTGAAGAGAGTTTAATTTAAACGCTGCCACAAAATGCCACAAAATGTCAACGGAGTTGAGAAGCCTCCAAGCCAAAATAGTTAAAGCCGTAGCGATTAGAAGCAATTGCTACTCAGCGTAGCCAGCAATTTCACTTTCCACATGCAACTTGACTGGCTGAGTGGCGACGGACCGCAACTGACGACTGCGTCAGCCACTGACAGCTGCCTGGTGGCATCATTGTAAAGGTAAACATTAAACGTAAATCTCATGACTGCAGCAGCTGAGCATTGCGAGCCGGAAGCATGCGAAAATTTCACTTTCTAGCGTCGACTTTATGTGCGGGTCTTACTTAGTTCGTAGCACACACAGATGTACAAATAAGCCAAAACAGCAACACCGACAACAACAACGAGTGTTGTCACAACAATGCGTTGTTGGCTAAAAACGCGACGGCAGAGGAATAACCAGCTGCACCCAACACGAAACAACCGCTCGTTGGTGAGTCTCGATCTCGTGTTGCACTGTGCAACACATACATATATGTATCTATGTATGCACATTTGACTTTTGCCTGTGTGGGTATTATGTGATGACGATGAGAATGCCGCCTTGTATTTGTCGTAAAGACAATCTGAGCATCAGCGTTGAGCAAGAGACTTGCATGTGTGTCACTTAAAATAAACAACAAAGGTTGCCAAAAGCTGCAACAATGGCTATAGCAAAATCAACATCAATAGCAACGACTACGGTAGCATCGCAACTTGCTGCATATTAAAAAAAAAAACAAACAGATCTCTCTAACAAATTCGAAATATCGAACAAACAATATATTTACTGTAGGGAGAAACCTACTGGTAAAAATTTCACCTTTAATGGAATTAAATTATTGATACATAACAAAATAGTTGTGCTCGTAGTACACGCAGTGAAAAATTGTACGTAAGACTAAAATCGTCTACAAAACTAAAAAAAAAAAAATGGTCTGTCTTTCTTAAACAATTTTGGAAAATTTCTAAAAATTATGAAGGCTTTTGTTTTTGTTGATATGTTTTCGAAATTTAAGGAGTTTTCATTTAAATTACAAGAATTTATAAATATTGTAGAAAAATTTAATGTATGAGTTCTTTGAGCAACTATAAAAATCCACTCTGAAATTAGGCATCTTTTTCTTAATATTAAAAAAAAAACTACCTATCAATTTAGAAAATAAATAATAAATTAATTTGAATGATAAGTAAATAATTTGTATTAAGTCAACCTTCTGTTTTACAAATATACCTTCCGAATAGTAATTTAAATTACTCTTGTTACATTTCTTTCTGCGTGCATATTCATTTCTAGAGTTGCTACAGTTTCCTAGATTTTATTATGTTCCCTATGACAAAGCGTTTAAGGAGCTGCTTGTCTACAGTAAACGATCGGAAACAAATAAACAAGCAACTACAATCAATTGCATCTCCTGTCGCATGATTGCTTAATAGAGAGAGCGGGAGATGACCACTATGCACCCTTTACTGCGTCCAGGCATATGGATAACAAATGGGTGCACAAAGTTGCCTTCTGCTGCAGTTCGAGTGCATTTTATTTCACTGCATGAATGACTTAATGCTTGGTTGAGTAAATGTGTGAGTGGCCAGTGTGTGTATAGATGAATGTTTTGTTTGCCAGCACCGAATGAAACGAGCAAATGGATAAAACCTACAACTACAACTACTTCCATCCCTGGCAATCTCAAATGGTCTACAGGCGACGAATGCAAATCAGACAGTTTTGTGCGCGATGCGTTGAATTACAATTGGGACTTTTACTTTGAGAAGGCCCTGGGCCATATTGATGATATTGATTTGCTGTCATTATTGTTAGTTTTTGTGACACAGCGCTCGCCTTTTACGAGCACTACCACCAGCCAGAGCGCCCAAAGGCAGACAACACAAAACTTTCAGCGAACGTGGCGCGTGTGAAAATATCTAGCACCGAGTGTACGCTGATTTGGACTGCGCTTGGGGCTGTAGCCACAAAATTTGAATTTACGCGATTCACTCGATTCACAAAATTGAAATGGTTATTTGTTGAGCCAAAAAGCAGGAGGTATGGAAGGGAAACAAAATGTAAAAATGTCTTTACTGGCTCGAGGCGCACACAACTCCTGTGATACCACCCAAAATTTAGAGTCCTATTTATTTTAGAGCGCTTTCAATTTTGCTGCATTTGGCGGGCAGTAATTGACTTTGGGTCTGCAACAGCTGCATTTTAATTGCGTTCACTGAATTTTGGGCAACACAAACTGTGCCCCATAGTTGATGGTCCACAACATAAAGTCGTTTAGCTGCCAAAGTAAGTGCAAACGAATTCAATTGTCAGTTGATCTGTCAATTTGATTGTTGCCTCGCTGCAGCCCGACAGCTGTCAAAGGAAGAGGGTGGAAATGACAGGTGCAAAGGTAAACATGCCAAAACACAAAAGGCTTTTAATGTGACTCGCTGCTTGCAACAAAATTGCAGTCACAGATCCAAAAATCGAGACAGCCAACAGGGTAGGCAGTAGCCCAACTGACGTCTGTCAGGGGACTAGCTGACTGACTGAAGAACTGGCTGAATGACACTCGCTGGCTCAAGTTGCGGAAAAGTTCAAAAGTTCGCCTGTCGCTTGTGTAAACAAATTATTTGTTTAAGTTGTTTTTTCTGCCAGGTAATTGGCCACGCGAGCTGGCCAGCACAAAGTCAACGCATTCAACCACTAAGATGTCGGCAATACCCTGTAGTAAGGCTTGAACGGTTGCCTAACTCCATGAATACTGTTATAACTCTTATAATAGTTAATCCATTCATTACAAAGACACACTGTTCAAGCATTCAGTAAATCCAAAATTGCGATATTGTGTCGATAGTTACGCATACAGGGTAGTTCGGCATCGAGTTCTTTCTATTGTTTCCTAACTTCTTTTGTAGCTAGCTTACATTGCCAAACAAATTATCGACTGGTTGGTTGGCCATTGTTTTGCAAGAATCCAGTTGCAGTCCTTTTCCCAGTTCAATTGGAGAAAATTAATCCAATTGTGTGGTGGGACTGGCATAATTAGTTTTCAACGTATTTTGTCCGTTGGGATATGACCCGAACCGGTCTCCGAAAAATCGCTGACACAGAAAAGTTATAACCTGATTCCCATTTTTAACATTATTAAGAGTCTCTGTTGTTATTTATGTGTCAAAATGAATACTGTATAATTAAATTATACAGTCGATTAATTTTAATCTTCCGAAATGTATAATAAAGCAATCAGTTAAAATACAAGTTAGGCTATAAGCTCTTTTCTGCCAACAACCCAATAAACTCACTCAGCACTAAGTTATGATAAATTATAAATATGCTTATATTTATTATTGTGGTTTAAAATTTGTGAGCAATGTAACCGATACTTTACCAATTTTCAATATACGTTATATTGTACTTTATGGGGAAATGCGCAAAAAACCCTGTACACAAGATTTCCTTCACACAATCTGTTATTACTTTTACTTATCAAAATAGATATTTATCAAACAGCTTCCAACAGTAAATTGGCCGGATCAACTGAATTCCCAAAATAATTTATTTCATTCTGTATTCTGACAAAAAATAATCATTCCGTTCGCAAATCATGTACAAACGCATTCAAAATCACGTCAACAGACATGATACATTTTATTTGCCTGGCTGTGCTGATTTGTCGGAATTTCGCCATTCGGAGCCACTGAAAAATGAATGTAATACATTCATTAGCGGAGTGTGGTTTTAGGTCTTATATAAATCTCCACAGGTTTTGTGTTGTCAAATATTTGACTCATTAAAATGGTTGAATAATGCAAATCCCACTTTTAACAAGTACGCCACTGAGAAGGTTAGCCGTAACTGATGTAAATGCGTTGACTGATTGCGAAACTGGACGTGGTCATTACATTTATGGCAGCCATGAACAAAGAACAAAGCCTACAAATTTCAGATTTCAGCGTTACACATATTGACACATATAATTAAATTACATGTGATGAAAGTCACAAACAAATTTATTATTGGTTGCACAATATGGAGGCCGTAAATGTTAGAACATAAGGCATAGTTAGTTAGACTTTGACCAATGGTGAACCTTTAGGGCGTTGCTGCGGCAGTGTGCAGAATGTAGCATTTTCCAATCAATTGAATTTCAATTTGCATAATTTACAAAATGTCAACGTAATGTGCATGTATGAAATTCAATTATTTTCCATTGAATTGAACTGGAGACATTGAAAGTGGACTATAAGTGGACAAAGGAAAAACCCATTCAGCCCATTCAATTCGGTCACCACAAGACCTTTGCATTGGAGTTGAGCACGCACACAAAATACACATGCAAAATAAGGGACGACAGTGGGTGTGTCACGAACAGGACCAACATTTTTTCAAATTTGCATGTTTGCCCAATGTGGCACAGAAGGGTAGACGAAAGAACAGTTCAACCCCAAACTAACCCAAAGCTCAAAAACATATAAAATGTCAATAAAATGCGTATGTGCAGCACAGTTGGGGGGGACAGAACTAAAACGAGAAAGTATAACCATTTCAAGCAATAAAAAGCTTGGCCATGAAATTCCTCCATTGGTTCGTTTCGCTTTTTGTGCGGAAGCACTTAGAAAAAACAGCAAAATATATTGAAAATAAAAAAGGCGAAAAATTTCGGAAAGTGGAATATCCTTGAAGATATTATAATTAAACAGTCAGTGTTTTAGAGAGTATTCAGTGTAGAAAAGTATTTTTAAACATTCGATTATTTTCAGAGTATTTTGTGTAGAAAATTATTCAACTTGTCAACAATTTAAATTAATATAATCAAACTGAATTGAAAATTTATATATGAATATTTTAAGCAAGTTTGTTACTTCCATTTCTGTGAAACCAATAAAGTAGCTACATAAAATCAATTATTTTTCCATCACACTTTAGCATGATAGTGTCCCTTTTGCGTTCTGCGCATTGTGTGCACCCACAAGCCAATTTCTTTAAAAGATAAATAAGAAAAGGGTAAATGTATATACATATACATGTTTACAGTTTCTTCGTTGCTTTATTTATTTTTATATTTTCATTTTTTCCCTTTTTGTATCATTTCTTACTTGAGAAATGCTGAAAACACGCAAAGCTGTCAGCAGTCAGAGTTGAAGGCAACCACGTTGTCCTTGTCCTGGGGCCCAGCCCCTGCAAAAGTAATATTCTAGTGGCCACAAAAAAGGCATTCCATAAACTTCACTTACGAGCATTGCGCGTTGAATGTTTGTGGCTGTTTTGTGGGCGCGTGTGTCGTAAAAATTTAATTAAAAAATTATTTTTGCCAACAGTGAAAATCAACACACCGCAATCCTTGAGTAACTGGTTGCTAGCTGGCTAGTCGCTAGCCAAATAATGATTAGGCATATGTTCAAATGGCAGCAGACGCTTCTAGCCAAGCGGCTTTTCCAGCTGTCACGCCCATTTGGCAAAATGTGCGAATAATGTGCATGGACAGCGTTCATTTATGGCCCATTATTCTGCCATACTGTCCGGCCAACAAAATTATGATGATGACTTATATTAGGCCGACAGCCATTGTCTGCCATTGTGCTTGACAGCGCCTGACGCTAAAGCGGATCGACCGCCTGAGTGTTTTGCCTCCTTCAGCGAGTCAATAAAAATTCAGTAAATCCCTGTCGACATAGGCTCAAGGACTATTATTGCTACTTTAGGACAGTTAATGTGTTTCAAAAGGATAAATACACAAACTGTAGCTGCATCAATTGGCTTGTCATTTTCATCAATGGCCCAACAAATGAAAATTGGTCTTCAATAGATTAGAATTGTATTAACACGGTCTATAAATGTGTTTTTAATGGTATTTTAACCATCTCTCACACAATTATTGCATCACAAAGCCATTTTGTTGACAATTTACTATGAGTTGTTCAAAAGTATTTAATAAGCAGAAAGTATATATATATACTTGATGTCAGAATTGCGATAAACCTTGACTTAACTTAACTGCACTTTCATGGACGTTAACAATCTTTAAACATCTGGTTGAACAGTCCACTTTAAATGTAATGAAAAGAAACTTAAAGATAATGAACAGGCTCTAACAATGTTGCCCAAAAACAATAGAAAGAAATGCAACTTAATTCTCACACTAATTAACCGCTGGTTAGGGAACAGGATCCAAATGATGTCTTCAATCCCAATGGTAATGAAGACTCGTCGCTGCTTTGTTCAATTATGGTCCACTTCAATGTCGTACCGTAAAATTTACATTTTTTTACACTTCTTGTAACTTTCATGTTCGAAAAAAATTCGACATGCTAAATATGTTGACACCTTTTTGCGGGAGCGGCTAAAAAACAAGAAAGAAAAAAAACACTCACAGCTAATTGCATGCGGGCGGCTCAACAACAACTTAATTGCGTTGTTTGTTGGTGTTGTTGTTTTCGTTGACCTTTTGACATGGCATAACCATTTTGAGCATTTGCATAATTGCGCTGCCTGAATTTACTGAAATTTCTGTTTCAATTTCCACGTAGCATTTGCATAAAGAAAATTGCATCAATGTCGTACAGCCAAACAGCACCATTTCCAAATAACATACTGGGACCAAAGTGCACAGACCTCAGTGAAACTTTTTTTAAAACATTACAAAAACTACTAGCTTATAACATCGAAAACATGAACTACGGAGCGAAGCACTTACGTTGATATTTGCTTATCAAATTAGTGTCTTTGCAACTCGTTTTCAATTTTTCGCATCGTAACGAATCACTCAGCAGAGGCAGATATGAATATAGTTCAGAAGCGACCTGACGTTACAAAGATGACATTATTTTAACTGACATTACAAAAATGGTGTCAATCCAGCAACGAAATAATATATAATTTAAATTTGCAGTAATCCAGTTAATCAAATAAGAAAGCTTTCGTCGATTTGGCTCGACTAATCGTAGTCTGAACAAAGCTGTTGAACATATTACTCTAGTTCTAAATCTGAAATCTGTGTGTTCATACAGACAGGCTGTTAACAATCATCAAGAACACATGTACCTTATGGAGTCGGAGATGCTACCTTATGCCTATTACTCACTTTTGCGGAAAATCTTTACACACATTTTACTACTTTTTAATAGTTTCAGGGTATGAAAATAAGTTCAAATAGAAACTTAGATTAGGCATAGCACTTGAATTGTATTCGCGGTTAGAAAAATGTTTGTTTTTTTACCACAGGTTAATAACATTTGCAATTACACAAGCACTTGTCACAACTTTTTGCAATTGTTTTGCTGGGACCACATTGCGTATATGCAATACTCGTGTGGCAGATGAAATATGCACAAATATTTACTTACCCACCTATTTACCTAAGCTGACAGCCGCTGCTGCCGATGACGAGCAAATAGACGGCCAATCGATTGGGCTTTGTTTACCATTGATTTCTATTAGTTTGCAATTGCGATACCGTAATTAATGCAATTGCATTTAAATTAAATTAGATTTAACTTTACCGATGCCAGTGAAAGTTGGCTAATTAGTGGGATTTCGTTGTGCTATTTGATCAATGCCTCCAAATGATAATTCCATTTAAAGCACATGTATTTTATATGTTGATACAAATTCACTTTATTCGAAATATTTGCTAATTCTTGAGGAATAAAATAAAAATGAAAAGTCAGGTAGTCTATTCAACATCCATATATCGAGTCATATAAAATACATTAGACACATCGATTGTCTTTTTTATCTTTGTTTATTTGCACAGTTTGAGAACCTATTTTGCGTTTCTAAAAATCTTGCATTGTACCAGACTGATAAAAACAAAGAAACTTAATGTTGGCAAATATTTAACTAACTTATTTTGGTATTTATTTGTCATACACAGTTGTACAAATGTACTTAATGCCATTGTCCATGCGCAATTTTTTATCTGCCCCTGACATGCTAATACCTCCGTTGATACGCAGTAAAGCCATGGCGATTACATGCGACCCGTACCCGAGCCCAGAACCGTAACCCAAACCGTACTCGGCAAACGGCAAATGGCAAACAAATTCAGCAGCTAAATGATAAAAAGCTTTTATGGCATCCATACATATCAAAAGTAGCACATGACCAATAAATAGTACATAACAATTTTGTATTAATGTATACTTATTTGTGGCTGCTATCAAATTAGCAGTTAGCTGCTTATTTAATAAAGAGTGTGAACCAAGAGGCAAATACGCACACATATCACGAGTCAGATGGGTCTTACAATTGCGAGAACTACAGCATTTGTCGTATCACAAACAAGCTAGTAGATAACAAAAAAGTTTACAACTGTGGGAACTATCCAAAATGCCACTTATGATAGTACCACAAAATAATCTGACGTAAATTCTCTGGCTCTATTTAATCAGTATGTAAAGTAACTGTTACAAAATTGTCTGTGTGAAAAGTTTTCGCAGCATTGTTTGTTTGCTTTTTTTTTACTTACCCACTTTATTCCACTATGGCGGTGATTGTCTGCAAAGAGAGCACAAAAGCAAACTTGATTAATATGTAAATTCCCGGCGATTTGATTAACTGCTCAACCTAGTTTTATTTTTAAGCCCCGCACACTTCCGCCAACAAAAGCAAACAAAATGCTTACCAAAAAAAAAAACTGTAAGACGATCTTAATACACTTGACGTGACATACACTGCGAGTCTAAGACCTCCCCATCCATAGCCATCCGTAGCCAGAGTGCAGGCCAGGCCAGGCATCCAAATGTCGGTTGAGATGTGCATACAATTTGGACAAAGCTGTCAAGAAGCCAAAGACAACACACAAGTCAAGAGCTAGTGTATAATGGCAAGAGTTATACTCGTCTTACCAGCTCTCATCATATTACGGCTAATGTTAAAATCGGCCCAATGGCCATTGCCCAACCAAATATGGCAAATGTTTAAAGTGCAATTCGCAAGATGCCTTGAATTATGATACGTGTGCCTAACTAATTAAGACACTGTTGATGTTGTCAGCTGAGTGACGAGTTGTGGGTCAACCTTTTGAGCTCCTCAAAGCCTTGCAAACACACAAACACATATATATTTATATGTATAAATATATATACGTGTGCGCGTTTGAGTACATAACCACTGGAGGCACTTAATGTTAAGCAGCTTAGTCGTTAATTGAATTAGTTTGCAAGTGAGGCAAGGCGTTCGCCATTGGGTCTACGGATTGCTTATTGGCGCAGAAAATGCACTCGTTCTCGTACACTCAGAGAGAAAATCGCGCGGATATTTAGAAAATCACCTCAAACTGAAAATCGCTCTGAAAACTAGAAAAATGTTCTAGTTGTTAGAAATAACAATTTTGTCGAAATATAGGAAAATAATTATTTGTTTATTGTTGGCGACCTCATTTTATAATTTTAAATAAGTTTATTGCTGGCTCCAGGTTAAATTTCCATAGATTTTTAATCCCGTCGGGAATCTGCTTCACGGAGAGATTCGCAGCGGGTACTGAACGGAAGCTATAAATCCCTCCCAGAAGACGAATCCCGACGGGAGTTTGTGCAGTTAAAAAAACATATTACAAAGAATTATTTATACTTTTCAGACATATATATTTATAATGAAGAATACAAGACAATGATTTAAGATCAGAAACTTTATGAAATTTTGAAAATAGAAAAAAATGCAATTTCTTTACTGCAATATTCGGCTTCAACAGTTGTCTGCCAAATTAAAATATATAGATTATTAAACTATCTGAAATGTTTGTATACGTGAAATCTTACACGAATAATGTTTAATAATTAATACAAGTAACCACAAATCTATTAGAGTTCACAACAACAAATCACTCTGGGAACTACACAAATTTTTTCTACATTTTACAAAAATATACTGGAAAAATATGTTGAAATTAAGAAGAGAAACAACCTGATTATTAAAAAGACACAACCAACCGTTTTAGAAATTCTTTCAGAATAATAAAGTGGATTGTCTTTGGTTATTTTATGAAATTCAGTACGATTTTGTGTGTACACATCCACCCAAGTCATATGGTTACACACACACAGTCACACCCACAATTGCATTTACCACACAGCTTTTGCACTTGATATACAATTAGATTCTTTGTTGTGGGCACTGTGGGACTGTCCACAAAGTGAAACAATTTTTATTCGTTTTGAGGCTGGCTCTCTTAGTGCAATTCTTTTTGCCTTAGTTTTTAATGAACGCTTAATTGTTGCATCTTGGCTGCCGACCAGCGGCTTGGATCCAGTTTCGGTCTGATGCTGTTGCGCTTGCAGCTGTTTACATAATTGAAGCAACGTGAATCTTTGAGTAAATTGTTTAATTAAGTCATTAAAATGCCATAAAAATAATTAGAGGGCCTAGGCGGAAATATAAGCCTGTTGGGAGCCTAGGTCTTGGTGCCAACCTAAATGAGCAAGAGTTCAAATGGTGTTTGACATGCGACTTTTGCGTTTAATGAGCTTATGTTTATTGGGCTGGTTCAGACCAGACCAAAATTAGTCTGGTAATACTTAAAAAGCTCTTGAGCAATACAAGAACAATGCGTTTGACATATTTAAAGCCAAAGGAAAATATATAGGAAAGCAGCTACAAACACAGTGTCTTGTATAATGACACAAGCACAAACTGAGAATAGAGAAAAGACAACAATAAACAACTGTCAAAATTACTATAATTCATGATAATGCCATTAATCAAAATAACTGAAAACGATAATAAACCATTAAGCAGAACAAACTATAATGAAGATAATCACCTATTTGGTCTAAATTAAAGTTACATTAGACAAAATAATGCCAAATCCAAAAACATTTAGCATGTATTTCAAGTGAATAGTAATAACAATGAGTAATTATATTATTTAAGTCCTTAAAAAGATTATTGCATTTGAAAACAAAATGCTGTTTGAATAATACCGCTGACAATTACAGTCCCGTAATGATATTGCACCACATAGCCAAACAGGCGACAATGCTCATTCATGTTTAACATTCAATTAAAACAAACATCTCGTGTAATGTTTACTTTCAGTGAAAACAGTAACAAACAGTGTTTACTTGTAAATTCTCATTGAATTTAACATTGTTATTAAGTCCAAATGAGATTCATAAAGCCCCAACATTTCGTATGCTCAACTTGCTTTATATTGATATTTTTAATTATTTTTTACACTCATTTCATTTTCATTTAATTTATACGTTAAAACTGTCAGTGATTTATATCATTTCTGCAGTCCTGTGCAAAATTCAACAACCAAAAAACTTTTTGTAAGAAAAATTATTTTACGGTAATTGATATTGATTTTCAAATATGCGACCAATTTGTATTTAAATATTTTTTAACGAAAAATTTAGAGCTCGGAATTTACATTTTATTGCTATAAATAGTCATTGCAAATGAAAACAGATAAGAATACTCTCATCCAAAGTGCTCAACTGGCAGGCATCCTGGGTTCAAGATCAACCAATGGTACTGCTATTATTGACCTTAGTAAGATGTTATTAACAATAGAAGGTTTATATGTACGAGATATACAAGAAACTATATTCAAAATATGATATCTTTAGCTCTTGTAGACTTTGTGATCAGCAAACATAGCTAGAATTGCTTTGAGCCTGATGCTGATCAAAAATATATTTGCACTATGGGATTGCAGATGTTATCTTTCGCCGTTAAAATAGTTTTACAAAATTTCATTAAACAAATTTCAATAATTTTCAATGGTTTCAAGGTACTTATAATTAAATCAATATCGAACTATTGCCAACAAATATTTTGTCCACAAGCAAGCATTGCAAAGTTTTGCCAAACAATTAAATCTCACAATAACAAAATCAAAATATTGAAACAGTTTCAACACACATAACCATAAAAAGAGAAAATTAAAAATATATATATCGAACCAATTTAAAAAAAAATATTCTCAATCGATAAGCGAATTTCGCACTCGCAAAGTGTCACAAGCATTTCGGTCATATTTTTTTTAATCGCAAAAAAATTGCATCGCTTAAAATTAAAAAAATAATAATAAAATAAGCAAAACAAAGATTAACAATCCGCCTGCTGTAAAATCAAATTAATTGTTGCTACGTTTGTTGCGGTTCTTTTATTGAGAATTTTTTGCGGGTGTATGTGCAATGTTTAAATGCTCGGAATAATAAATGCTCAAGATCCGGATTTAACTACTTGCACCATGTCTGCGTTTAGTGTAATTACATATGCCACTTTGAATTATAAGCTGTTTATTGCCGCAAACGTGTATAGTTTCTCATCTTTTCTCCTGCTTCCCGTTGTTATTGCGTCAACTTTCGCTCTGTGCACACGCTAATTGAACTTTCATTGAAGCTCAAGACTCATTAGAAAGTAAGAGCAGAACGGAGAGTGGAGGAGTAAGCGACAGAGAGAGAGAGAGAGAGAGAGAGAGAGAGAGAGAGAGAGAGAGAGAGAGAGAGAGAGACAGAGCTTAGAAATCTGTGCTGTGCTGCTTGAAAATGAAATTAAAGAACAGCAGAAGCAGAACAGCGTTTCGCTTTGTGCTTAACTTCTTCGCTCATTTGGAATTCAATTGAAATCAAATTAAATGAAATGCAATTATTTTATCATTATTTGGCCAACTACCCAATTGGGTTGAGTGTGCTGTCGCTTATCAGCTAGCGTGTGCCTCTGCCTCTGCCTCTGCCCTTGCCTCTGCCAGTGGCTTACAACTATGATTAATCAATGGATAATGGCACTGCTTCGGGCATGCACTTCAAATTAATTACCTCAGACAGAGATCATCGCGCACTTGTTCGTCTAATTCAAATATATTTTCTACTGTGCGATACAGAAGCTTTCAGAGAGCGTGCCAATGTTGTACTGTTGTTGGACGAGAAAGAGAGAACGAGCGATATTGTAGGCAACCACAATTTATTATTATTTGCGGCTCTCTCGCTGGCACTCTGACTCTCCTGAGGCAGATGTCGTAGCTGCCGCCAGTAGCCAACAACAACAAAAACAAAAACACTTTTGCTGTCCCCATCGGCCAAAGGTGCGAAAACAGAGGCAATAGCAAACAACGCCCAGTGCTCCCTGTGTGTGTACCGTGTATTTAATTCAGCTTAACTAAAAAAGCAAAAAGGTAACGAAAAAAAAGGCGAGCATGGCAAAGGTCAATATTGTAAATTGATAAACAGAGGCAGCAGCGCCATGGCAAAATAACAACAAAAACAAAGATGAACGGCTACATTTAAATAACGAAGAGCAATGTAGCCGTGCTGTCGGAGCTTTGCGGTATTATAATTAAAAGTAAACAATTTCAAAACTCGAAATTAAATGTTGGCAACATTATTTTCGCATTAAATTTGAAACTAAAACAGAATATATCAGCATCAACTGAGCATGTAGCATGCCAACCAAATTGGAGCATTATAAATAGAGGCGTCTATTTTTATATAGCTCTGAACAAATGGCTAAATGGGTGAGTGTTTAAATTTGATTTAAGCAATTACATTGGCCTACACAATTTACAAAAACAAAGTCCCTGAACTACAATTAAAAGCATTCAAAATAAGAACAATGCGCTTTTTGTATGTGGATATTGTAAAAATGCAAATAATAAATGAATTTACAACATAAAATGAGGCTTACAATATGGGCCAAGTTATTTCTGGCTATACATACATAAGTACATAAATATTAATCTACGAATGTGATGGGATATTCGAATATTTAATCTACAAATGTATTAATTCAAAAACAAATGTATGCCTTTATTAAAATTGCTGCACTGAATGAATTTGTAGTTAATTTTGTACACATTCAATGAATATATACCGATTGAAATCAATGAATACATATTATTGAAATTTTAATTCGTTTTTGCAACATGTATTCGGTTTTTCTATTTGTGAAAGCATTCAGTCAAATATGTTGCGTCGACTTAATGTCATGACATTATTTTTATTTAGCTTGTTTTAATCAATCAATAAATTAGTGTTTTTTATTGCAAAAAAAATGCGTTTTGCAAAAATGTGATGAATTTTTGCTTGATATGTGCTTTTTAATCTGTCACTTCTTGCCAGCGCCAACAAACACAAAGTTACAAGCGAAAAATATATGTGTGCAAGAAAACCAAAATGTGCGCAGGATTGCGATATATGTCTGTATTTATTCGTACATTTGTAGATTTGTTTGCTTGATTCACCCTCGCAAGAGCAAGCTATTTGTATCTCAAATAAATTACGTAATGCAATATTCTTTTCATTACATTAAATTGTTTTCAACTTACAAAGCGACAGATAATCAAAGCAGAGGCATTATGAATTTATACCTATTTGTTAATTCTCTGTGATCTCAAAGTAGGCATTAAGGCATTAACATATGTAAACGTTCGCATTATGTATATACTTATATATACAGATATAAGTTATATATTATATGTTCAGTTTAAGTAGCTTACACCTAAACGACTCACGTACTCATGTTGCATCAATTTGTGCCGAGCTGCGTGCCCTTGAGCAAAGGCTAAAAGCCCATTGTACAATGTTAACGGAGTTTTTTTTTTTTATTAAAGGTGTTAAATGACCGCAAACTGTACAAAATAGTTCAGGGTTACTTTAGCGGATCGACATTTCATATTTATTATTCCCAAAACAAAAAAGCGAAATATGCTAAGCTGGCGTGTTTAAATATGTATAAAATTCAGCGTAACAAGACTGACGCCAAAAGCTTGCATTTATAAATGTTTTTCGAAACTGACAAAAGCCGATTTCCGAACTCAATAAACAATAATTTATATTCCCAAAATATTAATGCAATTATCTTTGAATTGCTCTGTTAAAATGCAAATTCATAGCAATTACGAAAAATTCAGCAAAGCATTAGTGCCCAGTAAAATAATACTAAAATTCAGGGGCGTACGCAGGAGCGTAAAATAAATATACTCACTTTTATTATTTATTATTGTTATTATTAATATTTTTATTGTTATTATTATTATTATTGTTATTATTATTATTATTTATTGGATAAATTGTTATTTATTTACATGAATTTAAAAACTATCTTAAATGTTTGTACATATTTTTAATCTTAAGACTTAAGTACCAAAAGTATGCAAATTTTCTAGTTCTAATTCGGAGCGTACATTTTCCGGAAATGTGAAGATATAAATTGCAGCGATTTAAACGCTCTCTTGAAATTTCTATAGTCAACCACTGTACATCAAATTAAATACTGTGCGAAATCAACGCGCAATTAAATGTGAACAGGCGATAAATACAAAATCATTCCGTTGAGAGCACTGGAAAACGATTGACACAACGGTCGTTTGGGTATGCCTACAATTTGAAATAAAATCAATTGGAATTGTATCGAAATTTCAGAGTAGAAATCAAGAAAAACAGCAAAAATGCGCCTGTCAGCGTTGATAAATGTGCCAGATGCAATGCAAATAAAATGTGACTGAAATGTGGCATAGGTCGAGTCAAAAGCCGTAGGCAAGAATGTTCATGTTGCCACACATTTCGATCTGAGCTGTCCAGATAAGAAGGGTTAAGCCACGCCCTATTTAGCTGCAACTGTCACTGGCAAGCGATTATTTAAGGTTGGGCTTAGGCTGAGCGTTGAGCGTTTGGTTGCGGTTCGTCTGCTTCCTTTTTAGCTGCGAGTATTTCACATCCAAAATTGTGTTGCCCAAAAATGAACCGTAAGCGCAGAGCTCTGCCAGCCAACTCAAGCATGACCAATGTTGATGTTGTTGTTGTTGCTATTGTTGTTGTTGGTGGTGTTGCAAGACACACAGCGCAACAATTTGGTTGCTTTACTTTTGTATCCAGTATTCTATAAGATTTAATTACGTTGCCCTCTTTCACCTGCCCTCAGCAAAGCGAGTAAAGAAAACTTAACCAAAAAAAAAAAAGAAAAAAAAAGAAGCTAAACAAAATACAGTTACGCTTTGTATTTTCTGCTCTTGCCACCTAAACGCTGTCCCCCTTTTGCTGTCCCCCTTTTGCTGTCCCCCATTTGGCTTTGTTCTGTTCATAAGCTTTGCACTTTTGTAAAATGTTTGACACAGTTTCTGTGGCCGTTTTACTGCTGCTGCTGCTGCTGCTACTGTTACCAAGATTGAGTTTTTTAGCTTGATTCTTTAAATAAATGCTATTATAGTTCTGCGCTGAGATGTGTTTCGCTTGCCCCGAAAGCTGGCGTGAAATTTTAAGAATCTCTTTTTTCCACTGAAATGAAAGTAATGCCCAAAATCTACAAGTCATGTTCTGGAAAGCGTAACAAAAGCCGCAGAGCAAAAAGCAGAAAGAAAATTGTATAAATATCTCTATCTCTCAGTGGGACGAGTAAAGCCAAATTATCTCTGACATATGAAAATTGCACATACACATACACGCACACCACACACACACACATGAAAAGCGATTTTAATAATGCGTATCATTTTCAGTAAGCAGAGCGAATGGCATAAGTTTTATAACTCATTAACCTTCCCAAGCAGTCTCAGCCTGAGCAAATAGCCAGAAACTTCTCATCGACATCTGCTGTTTCTTTTTTATATCCATTTCTACCGTTCAAAATGGGTAAACAGGGTATAACGGTTTTTGGCAACAGTATGTGACAGCAAAGGGTATATATATTCTTCCTCATTATCAACAACCGACTCGATTTAGCGGTGTCCGTTTGTCTGTATGTATGAAGGCGTGGATCTCAGTGCCTATTAGAGATAGACACTTTAAACTTTGTATATAAGTTCTGGTATATTCCGCGTAAATCAAGTTTATTGAATTTTATCGATAAGTTATCGACACTTTTAGGAATATCAATACATCTGGATTTCCGATTGTAATGAATGCCAGTACCTTTTTTGATATACAATATACACTGACATATTATTAAGGAACAATTGGACGAATCTCATCAAGAATGGAAGAGTAATGTTCAAGGTATAGTCAAAAATGTATTGTCATATTAACAATTAGCGACAATATTGCTTATCGACGCGAGTGTAAATATGCAATTGTGTGTGTATTCTGATGTACCCCGTTATCGACAATTGTATATAAATGTATACAAAATGTGTGAATGCGATTGTCGCAAGTCGGTGATTTCAAATAAAAATAATGATTTCAAAATAAAAATAAAAAACAATTTCCTGAGTCGAACATAAGAAACGGGAGCCTTTTCACACCTGCTTCCATAAAGTAAAACTAAAGTTGCCATATTAAAAGCTGTTCAGGGTATATCGCAGTCGACCACAACATTCTTACTTCATTTTTTTTCGGCATGCAGAGTCTGTGTGGATTGTGCGTCTATCAATGTTTGTATCTGAATGTATTTGTATTTGTGTTTGTGTTTGTTTTGATGTTTGTTTTGATGTTTGTTTAAGTTGCGCCTCACTTCTGTGTCACTGGCACAGCAACACTAAAGGTTTCTATAAGATACTCAACACATTTGAGCTCCGTTTAATGCGCTTCATTAGCTTGAACAACCTAAAGCTAAGGGGCTAAATCAACAATTGAGTCGATTTGTGAAACTCGCAATGATTTTCATATTTGCGACCGACAGTTCTAATTATGTTTGTGATTAATCATGCACTTTAACAATGGTATTAAGAGCAGCAACATTTAATTTTCATTGCCGGCAGCACACAAAAGAAATAGCGGAATTGCTTACAAAATTAGAACTCCATTCTATTGGTGATACTTGCAACAATGGAAAAGTTTTTGCTCTCAACAATTTCACCGGAATGATGTTGCCGGCACTCTATCGGTACTTGATAGCCTAACGGCTAATGCAGTTTACGGGGGAAAGTGTGGGGCTCAGCTGAGGGTTTTAATGGAGAGCAATGACCGATTAAAAACATATCGTTAAATGCAACGGAAATGTTTTCAACACTGCAGCTTATATCATCATATCATAATAATCTGAATGGGCAGAGAAAGCCGATCCCAAAGCCAATCACACCAGCTTGCAATCAAAACAAACCTCAAGTGCGCTATGATACAACTAAACAAATGCAACCAACCAGTCAACACCCAGAGCATACAAAATAGATAAAGCAACCCAGGCAGCCCAGGCAACCCAGGCAGCCCAGGCAACCCAGGCAACCCAAGCAATCCAAGCAACCATTTATGTTAGACACCCACATCGCTTGGCATGTGCTGCGGCTTCCTGGTTTCTAGAGTGCGATGCGTTGCTTTGCATACTAATAGAAGACAAAATATTTTTGTTATTTAACAGCGCTCTCAACACAACCAATATGGTTAAAGAATGGCTGTCGACTCTTCTTAATGCGCAACCCTATTTTTTTATATTATTAAATAACGATTGTGATGACTAGTCTAACTAGTTTTGAGTTGATTTCAGATATCTGAGCGCAATTCACTTTAACAAATATATTTGAATATACAACAAGCTAATTGCTTATTTACTCTTAGATACTCGCTGAGAGTTGGCCCATCAAAACATCGGGGCTGGGAGGTCACTAATAAAAATATAAACAAGTTTCTGACTCATACCTTAAGAAGGTTATAATAGCTTCGAGCATGCTCCTATTAGACGCCGATCACAGCATACTAATTTAGCCATTTAATTTTTACATATAAGCAGAATTCAGCAAAAAACCGCATCTTTTTTATAGCTGAAAGCTTAAAGAATTTTATGTATATATTTAGTATATAAATTAAAATTTACAGTAAGCATTCAGCTAAATAAATAGCATAATATGCAAAAATAGTCTGTGATTTATGCATTGCGAATTGACTCGTCTGTATGACAGGGTATCAGAACAGTTGACAAGCCCAAAGACATCACACAGCATTTGTTGTGGCATTTTCAGTGCGCCCATTGCAATTTATTGCTCAAAAATTTCATTGACACACTTTTTGAGTGTGTGTTTGTTTTTATTTTTTTCTTTTCGATTTTTTCTTTAGTTTTTACTCTTTATTTTTTATATCAGCTTGTCTTCAACAGTCACTGAAACTTGGACGTTGTCTTTCTTTAAAAATATGCAAATTTATGTAGAACGCGAGAGTTGCTCGCTTAACATTTATGTGCATACTGAAAATTATAGAAATATCTAAAAACTGAACCGGTTTAAAGAAACAAATGCCAATGAAATTGTTTTTTTTTTTATTGCGATTTACGTCTTGGTTAAAAGTTCCCCGAACTTTTCAACTTTTTATGCCATACATTATAGCGATCCGCCCTTCAGGTATACAACTAAACTAATCTATAAATTATACAAATTGGAAGCAGGCAAATCCATCTTTGAATTGGCAACCGCAGTGATGCTGTCTCTCTCTCTCTCTCTCTCTCTCGCTCTCCTTCTCTCTCTGTAAATATAAACAGACAGTTGCGTATATAAATATATTTCGCTGCATCTTTCTGCCTACTCTATATATTTTTTTCGATTGTTCAGTCATTAATATTCAGTGCAAAACCGGCTCGCACGTTTCTGTGTGGTTTACATTTGGTCCGCAGTGTTTATTGTTTTGATGTCACTTTTTCATTTTATTTTGTGTTTGCATTCATTTTGGTATCGCTTGCAATATTTAATTTCCTGCTGCAGAGAAAACCAAAATTTAATGCTTTAACAATTGGCAATTGGCGATTGTTTGCTGTCGTCTGTTTTACTGCTTATGAGATTTCTAGGCAACACGAGATCATTTCAATTTTTTTCAAAATTGTACCCCTGAAACCAAATTCGGGATAGTGTTGTTACATAAACGTGACATTTGCTCACATTGCAGTTTTTCATTATAATGCGAAGCAGCGGCTGTTTTGCTCTTTCCACATGCAATTGCTGCAGTTTCAGTTATTATTATTACTACCTTTTTATTATTATTTTTGAGACTCCCGCTGTATTGTTTTTACCGTTCACGTTCACAGCCCACACGATTTGTCGAGAGGAAAACAATATAGTACAGACAGTACAGATGTATGTACACATGTACATACATATGTTCATACATATAGTCAACTGTATGTACTTACATATGTTCACATGTCCATACGTACAGTCGACTGCAGTTAGTCACTGCACTGAGGTCTCTTATCAGCAAAACATGCAACAGACTATCAGCAAAGCCATATTCCCGTTATTAACTGATAAGCAAAAGCAGACCACAGGCGAGTTGTAGAAAGAAGTTGCGCAACAAGTGCGCTGCAAAGCAGAGCTTTAAACACGCAAATTCTAAGCGTTGCCCTTTAAAAGCTCATAGGCAACGCCATCTACCCAAAATCCTGACAACTAAGCGAAACACTACTTTGGAATGTTCTCAAAGTTCGCGATAAGCTTTTTCGAGAATGAATAAAACACAAAAAAAGAGAAACGAAAATTCATAATAAATTGCAACGTAATGAGAAAAATTGTAACCTGAGCCGTTCATCGCACAAAAAATTTACAACATTTGTATAAATTTGTATGCTATGTGGCATTGCAAGTAATTTTTTACTTTCGTATGATTCTGCGTCGTTGCATTTTTTGCGTTATGTATGCAGTTTAAACAACAGTTACTCAAAGCGAATCAGCCCGAAACAAAGAGAGAAAAAGAGAAAAGAAATCGAATGCGAACACCTTCGGAATGATGCACACGCAATTGGGAGGCAATGGGAGGCAATTGGGAGGGGTCGCAATGGTCGCAGTATTTACGAGTTAACCCGTAAGCGGGCCTTCATTATTTCACTCTGACAGCAGCGACAACAATGTCGTGGCAGGTATTCAACGTCAATGTCAAAAAAAAAAGGAAACGTAATAAATCAGATGATGCATATGAATTTCCACTAAGCTGTTGCACTTAACGCGAGTTCATTTTTTTAAAATATTGTTCAAGTTTAACGCAAAACAAAGTGTACATTAACACATAACACACCTAGTCAGGAAAATAGGTGTGAATTTCCCAAATGAAATGTAAATATGGACAAAATTTAATATTTTAGTTTGTAAGTAGAACAACATAGTTTCTTAATAAGACTGCAAAGAAATGGAACCTTCTCTGGAATGATGAAAATCACATAAATTAGTTTGTTAACGATGCTAAAATAAACGTTAATCACCAAAATGCAAACAATTCCATAACAAATTAACTAAAAAGCTGTCAGTCTGTTTTCCTCATCTTCAAATCTACTTTATGTGGGCCTTGCTGGATTTAGAATATCTAACAACAATAACCAAATTTCGCTTGAAATCGCTCTTGATGACTCAAAAGATAACTTTTAGTCAAATAAACAATTTAATTATAGGTTGCTGATGAAGTTTTTTGTAATCCTCAGTTAATATTTCGCTTCATCTTATTAAACAATAAAAATCTCTGCAAAAATAAATGTTTTGTTTATTTTATACAACTATTTCACTGTTAATATGGACTTTAAGCCAAGAAAAGTGGTAAACAATTTGAATGTTCTCAATTTTACGCCGGAGACTTCAAAATTTCATTAAGAATTTTTAATTAATGTTTTGGTTTTTATTCTCAATTTTTTGTCTTCACGTCTATTTTACTGTCCAGGTGTGTATATATGACTTTATTGGGCAGCTCGTCAAATGCAATGCAATAAAATTTCCGTAAAAATCACCATGATGATCATGATTGATCAAAATGGAAATTGCCGGCAATAAGAGGCATGCATGACTCTCCGCGTGACACACAAAATTGAGAAATTACTAGTGAACTTCGTAAAATTGGCATTAACAACAATTTTCAGTTAGTGCTTGTCGCAAACTAACGTGAAAAAATTATATAAGCTACTCAAATTGAATTAAATTCGCATTCAGCTGAGCCATGCACGCATTATTCATCTAGATTTTTAGACTAACTTTTAATCTGTAAAATAATTCGTCATATTTTGGCTACGTGCATCTCATATATCAAGTTTGTATACATATATTATGCTTATTTAGTTTGTGGGGCGTATTACAAATAATGCAAACAAAGCAAAACAGCCCAAAACAATAAAAAAAAAAAACTAAAATCAAACCGAAATCAAATTGTAAATGTGAAATTGAAATGCGCTCAAAAAAACAACACGGTTTCATATTCGTGTGAAGCTCGGAGTCGATTGTAGCAGTTGATGTTGCTGTTGCTATTGTTGTTATAGTTGTATATGTTGTTGTTGTCGCGGTTGTTGTTTTTTGTTGATGTTTTTGGTTTTGTGGTTTGGCATTAGAGACTGAAATGTTTTCCGTTTGCTGGCATGGATTGCTTATGCGCTCGGCCACTTTTTTTTTGTGGCCATAAGCAAAGGCCAAAGGCATACAAAAATATGCTGAAAACGTGCTGATTAATGATCGGGACACAACAAAAACAACAACGGCAACAAATGGCATAGGTCAGTTACACTAATTGAAATAGAATGTTGCTGGTCAGTTTTTTTCTCTTTGTTAGTCTCGTTTACCGTTTATCGTTTATGCATCATGTGGGTGTTTTTCGAACTCATAAACGATTCGTAATTATTTGTGTGCGTGCGTCTGAGTGTGTGTTTGTGAGTGAGTGTGTGAGTGAGTGTGTGAGTGTGTGAGTGTTGTGAATGGCCACTTGGTTGCCAAGAGCTCTGTTGTTCAAGTTGTTCAATAGTAAGTGGCCATCGTTTAGAAAGCAACAGCAACAGCAACAATTTATTTATATGAATAAGTAGCTGCAGCTCCTTTCACTTTAGAATGCGAGCACGACGAGTGAAAGTGCACCTGGCTAATATCAAATGACTAATGGGGAACCAAGGGAATAATAACTCAGCGAATAGCAACTGCAATTAGCGGAGATTTAGCAAAGAAAGAAAAATATCTAATTAATTTATTTATGGCTACTTTGTGCTCAACAACGAGTCTATCTAGTCTGTGTGTAGATTTCCACAAATGCTTTGTTGAGAACAATGCGCATTTAAAAATATTATGTGCTGAAAATGACATCAACAAGTGTCAAAAACGCAGCCACATAAAATGCAGCAATGAAAGCTTCGAGGATGTACTTGGCGCTAGCTGGGCAAAGCTTTGAGTCAGCTTTTCTACGCCCTGCGGCTTAATGAGGAAAGTCAAAGTGCAGCTGACAGCGGAGCAGCAGCATGTGGAAATCACGTGTTTCTTTGCTGCTGAGTGCGCAATTAAGTGCAGGAGAGCGCAAGAGCGCGGAGAATAAGAGAGCAGAAAAGCAAGGATTTGCTGTGCGCAGACGCTGCTTATGCCAAAACATGCAAAGCTCTTTGTTGTTGTCAGCGTTTTTTTTTTTTTTTTTTTTTGTGGTGTGGGTTTGTTGTCAATTGTTGGCCTGATTAGACAAGAAATGTGAACTGTGAGGGACCATTCTGATTGACATGATGTAGTAGCAACCCAGCAGCGAAAAGACCCCCTTACAAATATGTAATTTGTGCAGGGTTGTCATTTATAATCTGTACCCAAAGCCCATATTGTTTCTCCACTCCACATCATGCATTACAAAGTAATGCATGTTGTATGCGTTAGCGAAAGCTTTTTTATGCGCCTTACAGGCTCGCATACGTTGTGTAAAGGATCGTAAGCGGAATATTGTACGACTCTATACATCAAGTTTATTCTAATGCAATTGCATTGAAACGTATTCATATATATAATTATATATGTACATATAATAAACATAAATAATATAATGACATTGCATAAGTAAAGATCTTGATGACTTAGAAGCTCCAGCAGACAACTCTGTACACAGGAGTGCATTACTAAGTAATCAATTACATATTGTGCATATAGAATGCATTCCGTAATTAGAGATCATTCACTAGTTCGCTGCTGGGAAGTGCAGCACTTGAGAGCACTAAGTCGCTTCGGGCAAAATGTCGGCAACAAGCAGAACCAACCAAAGCACCAAACACCAAAGGCAATGAATATGGGTCTCTCAGCGAAAGTATCTGATGCGTGACAAACAAGCGTCGCGTCGTCTGGGGACGAACTAATAAGGCGCCACAAAAACAAGCGAGGCACATAGAAACGATAAAAAAAAGAAAGGCGTGCCAAGGTTGGACGTCTGCTGGCCAGGATATTTTTTGGGGGATTGGTTCAAGGTAGGAGGTCATTTTGTCAGTAGCTTGTGTAATCAGCTGTTGCTAATGAAAAGCGTCGACAAAGAGCAGACCTGGGGCTGGGGCGGTGGCAGGTGAGGGACACTCAGACAAATGTCAGCTATCAACTCGTATTGATTTTCTGGGTTTCTTGTGGTGTTGGTGCTTGCGTGCGTGGGTTGTTGCTTGGGTTTTGGCAACTAATTTCCGGGAATTAACAGGGGGCACTTCGACGAAATAATGAAAAAAAAAAATCAAAAAATAAGTAGTTAATCAGCTAATTAGTGATCGGACTTACCTGTCGATTACTCGATACTGTTGCAGCTTTTATTATAACGTTTATCTTGTTATTTGTTTTGTTTTATTTGCTGTTCCGCTTTATTGCACATGCAATCTTTATACAATAAACTCTCTTATTTTTGTTGCTGTATTGTACTTATTATTATTGCAACAATCTCTTATTGTTGTGTAGCTGTGTGTTACTGTATCTGTGTGTGTGTATTTCCGCTTCAAACTAAATGCAATTAAAAATACATACAATATTCATTTATTTATGCACTCGCGATTTTCATTTACATACAATTATTGCTTTTACAAATGCGCGCACTTAAATCAAATGAAGACATTTTCGCAATTTTGCGTTTTGCTAAACGATGACAATGAAAAGTCTGTCGGCTTTTGCACACGCGAAAACAAAACACAAATAAGTTATTTTCACACACAACCCACACACACAAACACATCTATAATTCATATATAGTAGGTATTTGAATATTATAGGTATATACACACATATACCATTTAAGTGACCGGTGCTAGGGTCAGCCAGATAAGGCTGTGAAGAGCGAGACGCGACGAGACAGAAGAATGAAAGAAGGAGCTAACTGCCTTATCAGCATTGAGGGAATATAGACAGAGATAGAAATATAGATAGAAATAGAGATGGAAATAGAGATGGGAATACAGATCTGTACACAAATTGAACAAGTACGCAATCAACACACCTACAGCAATGCTTGTACTACATGAGTGTACATATGTACATATCTATCCATATATTCATTATGTACATATTTGTATATATGTACATTCATTCAATCGTGCTTGTCGCGCTGTATAATATCAATTGATAAGATACACTTGATAAGCGACAATCAGACGAAACCGACAACCGAACCGGCCGGTTGTTTATATATTTGAAAGATTTTGTTAGATTTCAAGATCCCTAACTGACAAACTGACTGACTGACTGAGTGACTGAGTGACGAGAGGGATACATTGATTTTTGGGCTATAAGCAATTTCACTGCGCCAATCCAATTTCACTTTGCGCAAGTACACACGATAAATTGTTGTTTTGACAACCAAAAGCCATGAACTTGAGTGATTTGGCTTCTCTCTATGAATATGAATATGAATTTATTATTATTATACTTGTAGTTATGTAGTGGAATTGTACACACACACACACACACACACACAGACACACAGGTAGGTAGAATTATTTTGTATTCGCAGCTAGGCAACTTAATTGAGACAGTTAAATGTGTTGTGTTTATTTTGAAAATTGATGTACTATATTAAATATTATGCACTGCACAGAATTATAAATATTATAGGATTGTTTCCTATTTTAGCACATTCTGTGTGGCCACAAACAAATATAATAACCAACTATATAATGTATTATTTTTATGATGTCGAGAGACACGAGAGACAGAGAGACAGAGAGAGAGAGAGCGAGAGAGAGCGAGCGCGTGGGAGATGTAAGATGACTGAGAGTGTGAGAGAGAGAAAGAGCGCGCGCGAACGTAAACCGAACACTAAACGAATAAGAAGAAGACAAGGAAAGGTAAGGCAATCAAGACCAGACCAGACCAGAGCAGACCCGACCCAATCAGAAAAAAACCCACCAGCCAACGAACCGTGCGCGTCTACGTCTCGGACATGACAGCGGCTGCAAGCTCCGATAACAACTGACAGCCGCACAGCAGCAGGCCAGTGAGTTTTGTTTGTTGGCTTTGCTTTGCTGTGCTGTGCTTTGCTGTGATGTGCTTTGCGATGTGCCTAGTAAGTAATGCCTCCGCATGTCTTTGTAGTTGTAGTTTGTTGTTGCTTGGCTGTGTTGGGGCCGCCGCACAATCAATTGACAAAAGTTTTGCAGGGGCTTAGCTTTTCATTTACAGCGCTCTCACGTGCGCACGCTCTCTCTCTCTCTCTCTCTCGAACTCATTCGCGCTCTCGCTCGCGCTCTCTCGCTCTCTACTTCGCTCTCACGCTCACGGAATCAGCTGTTTGGCCTGCAACAAAATGTAAACAGACTGTGAAAAAGCTTTTTGGTTGCTCTCACATTTAATTGAAAATAATTGTAATCAACATCAACAAAAACAAAGCCAAGGTAGACGGAAACGAGTTTCCAGTGGAGGCGGAGAAACGGAGAAGCGACCCTGCTGCCAGTGCCAAAGGCGGCGCTAAATTGCTATCCCATGCTTTGGTATTTCTGCCCCCAATCCAAAAACCCCATCACAGTCTATTTTGGCTGTCACATTCACAAAAGTCGTCACTTGGCAGCAAATTGTAATTTGCTTTTCGCCAGACCGACCAAAGACCCCAAAATTTGTGTCACACACACCAAACTAAAATGGCAACCAAAATAGACGTCAAAGAATTTCTCAGCTGGCTGCACACTCACACACACACACACACACACACACACACACACACACATAGAGAGCAAGCAACCACCGCAGGCGACGTCAACCTCTGTGCGGCGACCTAGACCCACATTTTCACATTGACTTGAAGCAATTTGCTGTCTTGTAACCAACACTGCTGATTCTAACGGAAGCCTCAACTAGTTTGTAGTTTATAGTTTGTAGTTACTATGCATAATACAATTTGCGGATCCGCCGGCCAGAGGCGTTATAAATCTTGCGCAACGGCTCATTGGCGTGGGCTGAGGTCTGTGGTCTGTGGTCTGTTGCCTGCTGTGAACACCTTAAGTGTGTGTGTGGCAAGTCAAACAATGGATTGGCTCGGACATAATAATGTATTTGCACAGCAGCATAATAATAGCCGGGTCGTGAACGTTTGTTCTAATATCCCATTGTTGGTCAGTGTGCTAATGTGATTAGAACTTGACGTCCACAACTTTACCACTTGTTGCTCAACGCTTCAGTGCCACTAGCCTTGCTACCCTTGCCACCCTTGCCACCCTTGCCAAAAAAGCCACCGGCCAATGCTCGTAAATTTCTGCGAGACGTTTCCGCTTTTTATCTGGCTAATAGACATATCAACATATCTAGATACATGTTTTCTCTTCTTACTGCTGAGCAATGAAATTAGACAAACAAACAAACAAAAGATTTGTGCTTTTTGGCAGCTCGAAGACAAAATGCGCTCACTTTTATTTTATTCTGTTTGAGTTTAGAAATGGGTTCACAGTTCAAATAGTGTTTTAAAATACAAAAATTAACATTTTAATCGGATCTTAATTAAATAACTGATAAGCTAGGGAAAGGATACTAGTTGGAAATGCAAACCTATTACCAACTGTAAGCTTTCTCTAGAAATAATGTTATCAAATATCATCTTCGTCTCTGAAAAAAGAATTTTTACTTCCAATATGCTAACGGTTGCATTTACACAAATTTTATAAATTTGGGAATAAATTACAATAATCGACTTTAAAAAAATAATAAATAAAACAGCATGGATCGTGTTTTTTGTACAACTTTCGGAAAAAATGTAGTTCCTTATAGACAAATCATAAAAACAATTATCGTTTTAACTTACATAACATAATTTCAAATACTTTTTTGATAAAGCCACAATCAGGAATAACTTTTTTTACGTCTTAAAAATAGATTTTTATTTGGTAACTTTGTCGGCGACATAGCTAAAATAATCTTCGTTAGGGTATGCAAAGCGACATGCAAATAACAAATAGCAAATAGAAAAGGTCGCTCTTTGTATTTAGCCTTTAACATGTTTAGCAAGTGGAGCAGGCATTGTATTTGCCTCCCATAGAACATAGCCAGCGTGGCGCTCTCAAAATCCAATTAAGAAAAATAAAACAACTGCTAACCATCGAGCAGCAGTGCCCTACTAAGTCGGTATCAGTCAGCGTCACACGATTAGTGTTCCATGCTCCCAATTTGAGTCAGCTGCTATTTTCGAAGTCTACCACAAAGCAGAAACAAGCAATTATCTGACAATTATAAATTAGACTTCACCTATCTCTCATTTACACATACACACACACATACATATATATATATATATCCATATGTAGGTGGCTTACACCCAGAGGCGTTTTATCTTGCGTCAGTGGGCCCAGTTTGGATCGATTTGCTCATATTTAGTACACTTAGAACAAAAATAACCTTGAATTGTAGCAGTTTTCCCTAAAATAAAGATTGTCCTGACAAGTACAAGAAGTTACTGATTTTCTTAAGTAATTTGTAAGTATTCGAAAAAACATTTATTTTCACAAATATATTTCTTAAAAATTGAGCATATTTAGCAAATAGTTCGAAAAAAAAGCAATTAATATTGCTCTTTCGACTGCTGACTGCCTAAAAGTGATATAACTAACAGAAAAAGAAAAAATACAAAAAACGCCCTGAAAAGTAAACATATTTTTCCAATTTTTAAAAAATTGTACCTGGAAATAGGAAAATAAAAACACTTGTCTTTAGAAAAACACAGCCTTTCTTTTCAGAAGTATTCTTTCCCTTGGAACCATTTTAATTTTAATTTTTTTCGAGTGCAGCTTTACTTTACTTTAGTCATGTCATGTTAAGTAGGTGTCGTACTACGCACTGCACTTATCTGCCCAGTCAGATCTAATTTATGATTGCGTTGTTCAGTCAGTCAGTCAGAGGTACAGAAAAAGAGGTGAGTAACTGAACTTAAGTTTGCTTCATTCAGGTTATTGGCATCGGAACTAACTGTTTTCACTGCGATTGCACCGTCCAGCAACAAGTGCCATAAAAAAAAGAGTGCTTGCTTCACGTAACGTGGCTGAGATCAAAATGGCACTTAGCCGCAAGTGAAAGATATGAGAACCAGTTTACCAGTCCAGTCTGCAGATGCGAAACCGATTCGTGCTGATGTTCTGTCGATTGCTTAAGATGCTTAAGTGGAACTCGCATATTTTTATGCAACTGCTGAAATAAGCCAGAGAAATTGAGAAACTGTCGAAACCGACTATGACAGCTGCGCACATCGATCCCATTGAATGTCAAAGTTGAATCGCTGCCCAGCCTCAGAAGCAATTGTTTAGGTGCCGCCATCAGTTGCATATACCACATGCACCTTGGCTGTGGCTGTGGCATCATTTAGTTGGCGCATTGTTTCGGCTTTGCGCTTTGGCTGCTTGCGGCACAACTTTGCTGCTATTAATACGCTGCAGAAGGTGTTGCACCCATATTGATAACATTATGCAAAAGTGACTCAATTTAGGCAGCATTTTTAAATATTTTTCGATTCGAATATGAGTCGCCATTGTCCTTAACGTATGAGTGACAAAATTAGCAATTGGTTTAAATAAAACAGTTGATCGGCTTATTTTAATTGGTATTTTAATTGTATATATTAGCAAACAATTCAATTAAGTATTATAACAAAAATATAATTAGCAGAGAAATTAATATATTAAAAATAATTTAATTTGAATTTTAATTTCATCATTGTCAAAATAAATTCAAAATGAAAACTTTTTTGCTCTCGCAAATTTGAGCAACAAATGAAAACGAAAAGCTTTTCCGTTTTCTCAAAATGTATAATTGTTTTACCTGCCTTCTGTTTATGCCATATATTTTACCAAAATATTAATAACATCCGTTCGAAATTCGTTAATCATAGCAAAAATCACGAAATGCCATTTTAACTTTCGCAAAATGTACTTTACATACTTGTGACATTAATGAATGAAGGAAATATTAATATTAATATGTAGGTTATAAATTATTTAATAACTGCGACAATAAATGTTTAAAGATTTTTTTAAAATTAATAATGAATCAGCTGGCAGCTACTATCTTTTTATGAGAATACCCTAAGATATCGCATGATGGTCTTGCAGCGCATTCAACAGTCGACAATTGCCATAAAATTCAATCTGTTCGTTTTTATTTGAGGTTTGCACGCAAACCGAAAGACAGCCAAGTCGCTGCAAGTCATCATGTAACAGCCAAGAAATATGGCGATGAGGCAAGGCCCGGCTGAGTTATGCCAGAGTGTCAGTCAGTCCGTCACTTATAAGTGTCGGCACTCACAGTCGGCACTCAGTGTGGCATAGAGAATCAGAAATTGACAATGCCGCTGAATGCAGCGGAAATTAGGCATTTAAAGTGCCAACAGCCAACAGTTAGAAAACACAGCATCATTTGCATAAGACGTCAGCTTAGCGGCGCACACTATTGATACACATATATACAAATAAACATATATATTATGCCCAAACACGACTCCAGACGTGCACCGAACGCATCGAATGGAGCTTAGAGAAAAAGATCGTGTGCATTAACCGCCAACCCCTTCCAGCGCCTAACGGTTGGCCATTCCAACATCTTGTGAAACTGTCCATCAGCTCTTTTTTCAGTTAGCCAAAAAGCATTGGTTGCGGTGAAAGAGAACCCGATATACATGCATATTTTGTGAGCGGGAAAGTGCGCTGTGACAGAGCAGATAATATCTTCCTTGCAGGCGAAAACTGGTCCACCGTGACCCACAAAGTGCGGCATGCGAAGTCGCATTGAAGTCGAAGTCTTTAACACTTGCGACGCAAATCGGCGGAATCAACCCATATTGAAAACACTGCTGTTACCAAACAATTAATATGTTAAAATCAGTGAGTCAAACCGGAATTCGAGCCGCATCTCAGCCGATTGCAACACTGAAACCGAATCAAAGTCAAAACCACTCCAAATTGTTTTAAAGCCCAATTGCCAGAACTAATTTTATTTGTCTCGCAAAAGCACCGTATCGGAATGGCCATAATGTTCCATCAAGCCGTGATCAAGCTGGTGTTCAAGATGTGTTAAGCTGGTATTCGAGATCTTTTATTCTCAAATACAAGTCTCTAGCCCTTATAGTCTCTGTTATTACAGTGATATCAGAGTATTCCACAGTCGGGAACGTCTCACTTATTTTTAAGAATCTGAATACCAATTTGGGTTTGGAAAATCACCGGAACGCTTAACGGAATTTTTATATACATTGCGTACCAGAATCGAAGCCTGAACTCGTTTTGGTTTAACACTCTGGTAGAAAATGTACTCGTTTCAAAATTAATTTCGATTTAATTGTTTGCTGTGAATTTACCAAAGATACCTCAGGCATTGTGTGATGATCTACTTAAATCCCATTGTTTGTCCAATGATATATTCTAATTATAACTTAAGTTGATCACAATCGTTATGCGCAGCAGCAAGCAAAAGGGTTAATGTCCATGACTTACTCGTTTTTCGGCAAGTAAACAAGATCAACGACAACAACAACACCAACCACAGCACGATGCTATATATATGTTGCCATTGTTAACTGGCTGTTAAATGTTGCAATGAGAAACCAGAAGTTTTTATTTACAGTGACACCAGTGATCGACTAAATGACACCCTGTCATTAGTCAAGGGTAACTGATCTTATTATTCAGAAAGTATATTTCCAAAACGGAAAATTGTGTATGTCTAAAAATCTAGATTGTTTTATTTTAATTCCAAGTTATGTTTTTCTAAAATTAAAAAAATACTAGAATGAACAGTTTTAAAAATAATCAATATTTAAGCACTTGTTGAGTGTTTAAAACCAGGGCCTCACAGCAATCTTCGAATTCTTACGTTATCTTTTATTTCATTTTCATTATTAGTAAAGATAAGGCAAACTTCTGACAACTTCTAAAAAACTTCCTTGTAGTTTTCAGTTGGATTTTACTTTTAAGAAGCTTTTCTAACTTTCAGAGCAATTTTACATATATCTTTAATTATTTCATTGGTTTTTAGTTTCGTCTTACTCCCAAATCCGAACTAAAGTTATTTTCCAAACTCTCTTCAAGCTCACTTTTCATATGCACCAACATTCCATTTTCTTACATTTTATTTTTTCAAGAGTAGAGTCGGATTCTACATTGCTGGCACAGGGTATAGACAGAATACAGCACTTGAGCAAGCAGCAAGCAATACAAGCGACACAAAAGCAACATAAAGCGAGTCACAGCAACAGCAACAGCAAGAGCAACTGCAACAACAACAACAACAAACTACAAGAACAGAAACAACAACATCCACAGCACGAATGCAAATTAGTAATGGAGACTGTGGAAAAGTGAGAAACGGCCACAGAAACTGGCACAGACAACACCAGCGAGATATAAAACGATATTCGTGAGGCTGCCTGGAGCCGTGCCTGGGCGTGCAGATTCAGTTGCCGCCCAATTGGTCGGCAAACGCAATTTGGGTTAATTGCAGCAGTGACGCATTTGGGCTCGGATTCGGATTCAGATTCGGATTCGGATCGAGTTCGCAGCTGAAGTCGGAGTCGAAGTTGGATCTGGACAGCAGCCAATTAATGTGCGGAAATCGGCACGGCGTCTCATAAAACACTGTCACTTTTTGTAGCCAAGTCGTATTGGTCGGCTTGGATGGCTGTTGGTTCATGGTGCCTCTCAGCTGCCACTTGCTGCTTGCAACCCAATTAGCCCGGCCAGTCGGGCGGCATTCTTGTGCGCAAACCTTGACCATGAAACACGCACCATAAATGCTTCTGACAGCCATTTGAAGAATTCAGAGGCAATTAAAGCCATTGAAAAATAGTTAGAAATTGAAATTGGCCAAGCTCAGGCCGTGGTCAATGCCACACGACCAATGACAGTTACTCCTTTTGTGCCACGCTCAGCTACGCGTGCAAGCAGTCCAACTGGTTTTCTGCTGCCGCAGATACCGTTCCGATTACACAGGCCTTTGCCTCCAAAATGGAGCTGTCTTTCAATTAGCGCCGGCGCGACACTAAAGTGCACTGAACTTGTTGCCCATGAAGTCTTCACTGTTTACGTCTCGTTAATGTAGACTGACAAGGTGCACCATGGACACACATAGCTGGCCATTAATATGCATGGACTCTACCCAATCTACAAACTTAACCCACAACTGCCGTTATCAACTTTAAATATACTCGGACTGAATTATTTTTCCAACTTGCCAACTTGTCGGGCTGACTGCTTGTAAGAAGAGATGGCCGCTTTATATTTTAGAACTATTATTTTATTAATTCAAATATTTGTAAACTCGGACAAAAAATCATATTACCATATTTTATATATATTTTTTAATAACATAAAATATTTCCACAAAGTAGAAATGCAAATATTTATTTAAAAAAAATAGCATTAAATTAAAATAATAAAATAATAAGTAATAAAAATAATCGACTGATAGATAAAGTTTAACTGTTGTCTGACTAATCAAATTGTGTTCATTTTGCCGATGACAATCTTTATTTTTTTTTATTTAAATAAAAGAAAATCAATTAAACGGCTGACATATTTTGGGTCAATATGCAAATCAAAAACAAACATAATTGGGTAATTTTCTTATCGATTGGTTTTCCCCAATCAATGCAACAGTGTTTAATACTCCGCGATATCTTATGAATATTTCTTATCTTTTAATTTGAAATTTTATTGAAATGGACTTGTTCCACTGGGTAGGCTGCCACCCTTTACGAAATGCAGCTCCCCTCTCTCCTTCGCTATTGTTTGTTACTGGGTTAATTGACGAGCTCTTTAAATCAACACACACACACAAACACACAGCCAGATACACATAAATACATAAATACAATCGCATACATGCAAACAGAATTCGTTTTAGATAACAAAGCACAAACATATGGGCAACATTTGCATAGGGGGAGAGCATATGATGATTATATAGCAATTGCTGTTTTGCGGCAAAACAGTTGTGCTTTATTTGTGAAGCTGTAAAGAACTTGATCAGTCGCCGCTGGCAATGGATCGGGCCATGTGGATTCTGTTCCCAGCGTTATCGCTCTTGATGTTTTCAATAGCTGGCAGCTCCGGTCAAACCCAGTTGACAGATGAAACAACTGTTCAAACGCCCACTTCTGCAGCCCCTGCGCCCAAGCAGCCCAAGCTGCCATTGGCCATACACTATGAGGCACTCTGTCCGGACAGCATATTCTTTGTGCGGCGCCGACTGCACGATGCGCTGCTCGACAACGATTGGTGGCCCCGCACCGAACTAAAGCTTTATCCATTTGGCAAGGCGGCAGTAAGTTTATACAGATCCGTTAAGGCTTTCGAGTGAAATGGCTTTCATGTGTGCTTTCTGTGATTAGTTCTACAACAACACGGAGATCGGCGAGCTGCAGCTTTATTGCCAGCATGGCAGCGAAGAGTGCGAGCTAAATGCTCTGCACGCCTGTGCTTTGGAGCATCTGGAACTGCGAAAAGCTTTTGATCTGATCTACTGCATGCTGCGCTCCTACACCAACAACATTGAAGCCTGCGCAGCCCGCCTCAGTCTGGACGTGACTGCGGCCAAGGACTGCAAACGGACGCGGAAGACGCCTGAAATTCTGTTGCCCTATGGCAGGGAAACACTGGCACTCGGCATTTCATTTGTGCCCACAATTGTCTTTGACAATGTAAGTGAAAACAATTAACTAAGAAAACGATTTTTTTTTATAAATTTATATCATTATATTTTGCACAGAACTTCGAGCCCTACGAGCAGAGCAGCATCCGTTATAATTTTGAGGCTCACTTTTGCAGAGAGTACAAGAAAAAGTTTAACATCACATTGCCCACTTGTGGCTGAAAAGGGGCTCAAAAAATTACGTCGGTTTTTACCAGCCCGGTTCAAAGCTGGTTTGAGTGATTTTCAAATCACCGCTTAATAATAAATATACAAAAAATCAAACAAAATCATTGGTTTTAACATTTGGCACACATCAATAGTGCAAGAATTCGCATATTCTAAAGTATCTATTTCAATATGCTGTAAACAGACGTGTGGAGCAAAGTCTGTTGAGTTGGCGGACTCTGCAAAATTAAAAATGATTCGTTGTGTGCGGAGTAAATACGACTTGCACATAACGAAAAAGCTTTCCAGTAATGTTTAACGAAAAGCTTCTAGTCAAGACATACACCTTCGTGTAGACTTAAAATGCAGAATGACCTTAACGAAAAAGCGTTCCCACATTGAACAATCTGTAAACTTAAATTTCCCCTGAATATCGTAAGTTCTAAGGACCTGTATTTATGCAGCTTACAACCTGTACGAATTTGTAGATGGCGCTCAATGGTAAGGTGCTGTAGTAATTAGCTTTAAGTAGCCATGTATAATCATGAGCAAAAGCCCTCTGCTGTGTGGTATATTTCCAAAGATCTGGTCACTCATGAAATGAATTTGCGCATGTGGCAACCAAGAAGAAATTTAACGGTCAGATTGTAACGGTTTATTTTTAACGCTTATTTTAAAAGCGTTTTTCCAGTGTATATAATTCAGTTTATTCCACAAAATATAAAACAAAATAATAGTGATAACTTAAACCATAAAATAAATACACATAAAATATTATTATGTACATAAATAAAGTTGATTCAATAAGCATTTTTGGCATATCAAAAGTAAACAAAAAGGGTTGCCATATTCCCTTCTAACAAGATAAGTATTGATCGTGCGACGATAAAGGAATAATTTATTAAATATCAAGTATCAGAACGCCCCTTTTGAATTCCGACACATCAGTATTTTGCAATTTGCGGAACAACACCTCGGGCCAGCCATTCATTCAACATGCAACATAGACCCAGCTATCCAGCTATCCAGCTATCCACATATCTAGCTATCTGTCTATCTGGCTATCTGGCTACAAAAGGCCAATACATAATAATTTGCCAATCGATTTGTGCGCAAATTCACTTTTCCGATGAATCGTTCGACCAACAAGCTCAGCACTGTAGTGAATATGAGAGCGAAGGGGGCGGGGGACAGATGGCTGGAAAGGCGAGTTAATGGCGCGGCTACTGCGAACGGACAATGCCACTATGGAAATGTACACATGTATGTGTGTGGTACGTACACTCCTGGTCACTAAAATAGATGTGAGTTTCAAAAACAAATTTTGAATTTCATATTGGAATAGCAATAAAAGTAAGAAGCACATTTATTAAGATTGCGTGTAGTCAAATTGATAAATTTCTTTGTTAAAAGTCTATTTTCAGGTGGACAGGCTGATTATGTAAGACTTGTACGTGGGCCATGAGATGAAGGAACAAGTTAACAATTGCTCTCAAGTCAGAAAAAATCATTGAAAGATGGTATTGGCTAAAAGTGATCCCTTTCAGTTATCAATGCGATTGCTGGTGAAATGTTGTAGTCGTTGTTAGTTAGTAGAATGTCCCCTTAATTTTCTTTGGTTAGAACAGCATGGATGGGGAACCACTGTGCATTGGCTTACATAATTTTCTAGAAACGTAAGTTACCAAAATGCAAGCAATTCCAAATTAAACTAAATAAAAAAGAAGTTGTGCAATTTGCTTGCCACTAAGTTATTGCCTTCACACCTATTTCACTGGCCAGATGTGTATGTATTGCCTGGTTATGTTCCAGCTGGGTTTTCTAAACAATAACGCCAAGTCGACGATATAACTGAAAGCGTCCACTTTGAGGGAGACTCTCTCACATCGCACGTCTCGCATGGAGAGTCAATGGTTTGAGTCGCGCAATTTGTTGCTGCTGGCTAACGCAATGCCCAATGGGGCAGGTTTCGAGCGTGTGTCAGCAGCAGCCGTAAATGATGTCCACATCGAGACCACCGCCGGGCACAGTTGGTCGGCGGTTCGGCGGCTCGTCTGCTGAGGTCGCCGCGGGGTCAACGCTGGGCGTGTTGGCAGCAAGTGTATGACAGAGTGCCCAGACGGTCGACTGCCTGCTGCGCTTTGATTTCGAGTTATTGCCAGATATAGCAATCGGCACAGACCAAGAACCAATACAGATGCAGATGCAACAGCAGTCAATGCTGTGTGCAACATGCACTCTGAATCTCAGTTGGCCAAACAGCTAAAAAAAAAAAGGGGAACTTAAATTTGCGCACAGAACAAGTTTAAGTGGCCATCAAATTCGAGTTGTGAGCGAAAAGACGCGTTTTTGCTGCTTGTTTATTGCCCTGAACGACTACAGCTGCAGTAACAGCAGCAGCAGCAGTGAGCACCACCCACTGGCATTGCCTTGGCCCATCCCCGGGCTATTTGGCCAGTGTACGCCAAACTCGTTTGTAATGCAGCAAAAACAAAAACTGTTGCATTTCTAAAGGTTGAGGCAGCAAAACAGCAAAAACAGCTGAAACTACAGCAACAGCAGCAACAGCAGCAACAACATCGACAAGAACAGCAGAAGAAAAATAGCAAACAAATTTACTGCCAATTTGCTGCTCATTTCGTTTAGAAGGTGACATGCCCATGCAACATGCGTGGCATCTGTGGCAGCAACCTCGACGGCAGCGCAGCAGCAGCAGAAGCAGCAATGGCAGCAGCACCGATGGAATCCCGACGAGGACCACAAATAGCAAAAGTGTTGGGAGTTGGTTCTGTGTGCACTTTGAGCGTATGTGTTTCGCATTTTTACACTTAATTGCTCCGTTTTGCTGCGAATTGAGCTGGTTGGCGTGGTCGAAGGGAGCACAGGCGGAGGCGGGGGCGGAGAGTGGAGGGTGTAGGGTTGGAGAAGAGGCAAGAGCAGGCCAGACCAAGCATCGACCCGGTTACAAAAAGCGCCATTGCAACTGCAACTTTTGGCAGGCACTGGGCACAATATATCCTCACACACACACACACACACACACACATTCAATACACATATAAACAGCAACAGACCAACACACACAGAGGGTCTTATAACTGTTTGAGTTCACACACCCACCTGCCCACACCCAGCCGCCCACTCGCACACAGCCACATGCTCTTATGAGCTTACCAGGGCTCGATAGTTTTAGAATTTTCGGTTAGTTTTCGATAACGTTTAAAATGGCAATAGACCCAGCGAAAAAGCAAAAACGTTGAACAAACAAACTAACTATTTTGCCGCGCGATAATCGACGTCAATTGGGATGCATTGCAGTTGGTGTTCGCTCTGCCTTTTTGCCGAATTGCGCAATTTGCGCCAACTTTTGTGAAACATAATTTTTGGCCAATTTATTGCGTGCCTTATGTGGGCGGTGTAATCTCTGCGTTCCTCGCTTTTCGCTCATCATCGTAATCATCATTATTATCATCATAATGGCTATAGTCATCATCGTCATCAGTTGGGCCTGGAGGAAACGACTTGGGAGCCACATTTCCCACATTCAAATTTATGCACTAAAACTTCCGCTCATTTGAAGTATAAAAATGGCATGCGATTTGATTTGGCACTAAAGAGTGCAAAAAAAATCGCTTTTGGGTTATTCATTTAAATTATAAATGCATTCGGAATGTTTAATTTTTGAATGGTGTGGCCAACAGCAGCAGCAAGGACCTGCAGACACTCTCTTCCACACACACACATACATACACACACACACACACACGCACACACACACACACATACATAGCTTGACGGCCACATTTACACAGGCAGCACATTCGATTCGCATTAATCTTCATTTGTTTCAGAATAGACTGGCTCTACTGCTGCTGTTCTGCTGCTGCTGCTGCTGCTTTGGCTCCAGCTGCAAAAGGACAAATACAAATCTAAAGCACAAATGTCTGCGGCATCGATGGACGACGACGACGACGACGTGGCAAGAAAACGCAACGAACAGAAAAGCCATAGGTCATAAATTAGATTTTCCATTAAGCATATAAAAGCACCTTTTGGTTATCCTCAAATGCGTTTGCTCGTCCCAACCAACCATGCCACCGTCGCGTTCTTGCCCCTGATAAAAGGCAAAATCCAACAGTGCTGCAAAATCGAAGAAAAGCATTGAATAAACGAATGAGCCGACGAGCGATGAAGGGCTTACGACGAAGGGCAAGTGGCAAGACGAGGTGAGTTGAGGTGAGGTGAGCTGAAGTGAGGCGAGTCGACAGACAGGAAGGCAGGCGGCAATCCAAGAATGCTGCCGAAGTGTTCAACAGAAGCAGCAGGAGTGGCCCCTCAGAGTATCCTGTGCAACGACAACGGCAACGGCAGCCATATTGAATGGATTTGCACAAACGTGCAGAAAACTTTTGCTAACACAAAAGATGCAAAAAGGTGCAAGACGCAGCGGGACAGATGCAGCCTGTTACCCAACTTGGCCAAATTCTATTTAGTTCAACGTAATATATATAGATATACACACATATATATATATGGGTGTAAATTTATAAATTGCCAACAAATACTAATGCATATAAATGAATGGTATGCGCATAAAAATATTAGAGTGCCCCATTTGCTGGCTTTTACTCAAGAATTATTGGTGCAAATTGCTTTAATCAGCGGTCGAATGAGGCGAAAACGTTGGTATTGAAATCCCGTAAATGTAATGAGCCTTTTTGGCAGCCCATAAAAAGTCATATAAACATTTCAATTAACGTGGTGCACACGTAGCCGAAACTGGCTCAATTCGCTTCGAAACGACAGCCACCGTTCTCCGGTCAGTTTCACGGCCACCTCCAATTCCTTGCCACTTCCACCTGACAGGCATCAGGGACGAATGAGCCGCAGCATTTGATAAATTGAAGCAACAGAGTCAAGACGACAAATGTAGAGGGTTCCAGCCTGTAGCTGAATAGCTGGTCGATTCGTTTCAATTCATGCCATTGCCTGGCTAATTTAGTGAGGAAATGAACACAGCCACTAGGGCCACATAGGGCAATAGGACAACAGGACATCAGGCAGGAGGACAAGGGGACAGGAGGACACGAGGACAGCAGGGCAGCGATGGTGACGACACAAATGTGTCGTATTCAAGGTCATAAAACGTGCGACACAACCGGTAATCAAAGCATGAAATTAATTTCCAATTGATTTTGGCCCCTTGTTGTTGCCTTGCCAATCGCAACAGGAAGTTGACCAACGGAAGTGCGAAACGATAAACAGCAACGAGAGGAGTCGCAAAGGCAACAACGGCAGTCGAGTCCCAGCACATACTTCAACAGCAGCAGCAGCAGCAGCAACACCAGCAGCAGTAGCAGTAGCAGTAGCAGTAGCAGCTGCTGCTTGTAGAACAGGAAGAGGAGGGAGGCCAGAGTTGGGGCATTAAACGATCAAACGTTTAATGACACCCGGCCAGTCATTGATTTGCCAAATACATGCGAGAACTGGGACGAGAGAACGACTCAAGCAGAGCAGTGGGGACTTCGACTATGTTGAGTCAACAGAGCCGCAGGGACGACAGTTGACGACGCTGGTCAGTCAAAGGACACAAGCCTTATAGCGAGGGTTGTTGCAACGTATTCTGTAGTGGCCTGGACATGTACTCTTGCACCATCTTATGTGGACAACCTTCTGAATAGTTCTTCAACTCACCGAGCGACACTCGCATGACCATAAAAATGCCGCAGCCGCTGTTGCTGTTGCCGTTGCCGTTGCTGTTGTTGCCAACGTTTTTGGGACTGTAGCGACCGTGGCGCCATGACCATCAATATGAGACGAATGCCAATGGCCAGCGCATAGCCCAGCTGGCAATGGTCAGACGAGCACTTGGCTTCCACCACAGGCACAAACAGCTGAAGCGGGGCATTTAATGTCGCTCTGGCTGTCATCACCAAAATCGAAAAACAAAGCAAAAAAAAAAAGAGAAAAAAATAAAGAGAAAAGGAAAAGAAAGTGACGAGTGAAGTGGAGAAGTGGAGGCTGTGGAGGAGCAGAAAAAATATGCACAGCATCCTTGACGTTTGTTCGCTCGTTGACGCCCGAGCAAGTTCAATAGAACGGCCGTCCATGGCTGCTGCTCCCCAAGTGGCGACCCATGGCCGAGATGTGTTCATGTCTAATGTCGAAATGGTTAGTTTCACTTTTTGCGTCAGAAATCGTAAAATTGGATATAAAATTTTACGAGCGTATGCCAGAGCCACGGTCCCCGTCTTGTCTCGAGTGCTCTGCTTTCTGTTTGCTCTCAAGCGTTGACGATGCCGTTGACATTGGTTGGTAGCTGCTGCTGTTGCTGTTGCTATTGGTGCTGCCAGACGAATTTGTCCTGGGCCTGTATTTGGTCACGGCGCAAATTTTGATGCTTAACTAGGAATGGCAGCTGAAGTGGCAGCAATGGCAAGGCTAACAGCTACAACAACAGCCACAACCACAGCAGCCATTTCTTTGTGGTAATAAATCATTTATGCAAGTTGCTGTTGCTATTTGCGTTGAAATAAAAATTCAACAGAAATTTGTTTGCCAATTGTGCTTGTTAAAAATTTAAGCTCAATCGACTCATTGTCTTGAATTTTGTCTCTTCTCTGCTTAGTCTAGCAATATGTGTGCGCTTCAAGGGCTTTTTTCCCCAGATGTAGACCTGTAAAGCTTATAATACGCAATAATCTAAAATACACACTAACACGCATTCACTGAGTAGAACAGGGGGAGGGAGGTGGTGGGAGGGGGGTGGTTTGTGCACAATGTACACGCATACATATGTCAATATGTATATTCATGAGCAATATATTTTATAAGCATCATTGTGCATATTGGATAAAAATAAGCTTAAAATACAAAATATTTCGATATTCTCTGGCAGGCAGTAAAAGCAATCAGACGCCAGCCAAGAGCAAGTTTGCCACTGGTGCAAACACACACATACACACACACACAGACACATATATATACATACAGATGTAGCATAGCCAAGGAACTTGCTCAGCCATTGTGCCAAATGCCCAGCAGAGCTGCAAACATCCTTTTTAAATTGTACAAGTATACATGTATTTGTAAGTCTCTTGTCAGAGTGTGTGAGTGTGTGTGTAAGTGTAAGTGTGTTTGTGTGTGTAGTAAAGGCAGCAGTGGCAGAAGCTCAGCCTCAGCATTGGCAACAAAATATTTACAAAAATGTAATGGAATATCAACAGATCATAAAATCATGCACATTTTATTTGTCATAGTCGTAAAAGAAATATATATATATCAAATAAAAAAATAAAAAAAACAGAGAGAAGGAAAACCCCAAAAGAAACAAAATGGAAAGTATATTGAAAATAAAATGAAAATACTCGATGAGCATGACAATGTCAATGGTGAGCCAATATACTACGAGTACATGATGGAATATTGTGGTACTTATTGAATGGCTTTGGCAGCGCTCTGACACTTCAAGTGCATATCCATAGCATGCTGGCTGAGCATATTAAAGGTTTGGCTCCTTTAGCTAAGCCGCATTAGGAAGTGGTCAATTTGTTAATGGTCAAAGCCCACTGGGAGCTACTTAAAGTTTAATTTGAAAATTAGGCTTGCCACAGCTACAAGCAAACAAGAAAGAAGACAGCCCACAAAAACAACGACAGCAGCCACAACATCAATGACAGCAACTTAAACAAATGTCGCTTCTCACTTGAACGCTGAAAGTTTTCAGCTAATTTTTTGATTTTAACGAGAGAGTTTTTAGGCAGCTACACCCGGGAAAGTGGACGTAACAGGCTGCCTATGAGTAGGACATGGACAATGTCCAAATAACTTGGGAGCCAACAACTAACGAGAAAATGTCTGGCAAACACTTAAAAGTTTTACGATGAGATGCAGGCGAAGTCACTGCACCATGGAATCAAATCCGGAATGAACTCCTAACCAAACCAACTCAACTTAAATATAAAATTGGTTTATTTTTTAGTAAGGTTCTAAATACTCACAAAATTCTGTAACGTTCCTGATATTATAATATTGTATTTAAAGTTGAATCTGCTTGATTTGCAAAGCTCATTTCAAATTAAAAATAATATATTTGCAGGAAGTCTTTATTGATTGACCAGAACGGAATGGAACTCGGTCATATGTACAATGTTTCAATCTCAATTTTGACCACTGTGCGTTATTAGCAGCTCGTGTCGACTGGCTTTCAGCTGCCTGACGCTGTCATTGACTTTGGGGCAGTACACGATCCCCACGGTTTACTTACCCACTGTCCAGTACTGTCCAATTTAAGGGCGTTTGAAAACAAAACTCTTGACAAACATAAGAAAATGAGGACGAAGACCAGCGACGAGGATGAAGCACCAGCAGCAACGGTTCGTCATTGGATTTGCACTTAAAAGCTGTCTAACTTGAGCCTAAGGTAAACTATAAAATTAATGATAATTATAGGCAGCACTCGTGTTTGCACTCACATTATCTGGCCATCTGTCCGTTGGCGTGTTTAGTGGAACTGTAAGCAAGTCCGGATATTTTTGGCGAATTGTCAAAGCTGGCAATTTTACTTTACTGTCTATTTTATGGATTTTCGTCGGTTGAATGGACTAGAGAGGACTGACCGCAAAGGAAGGAGCACATAAACCACTAAATAAAAAAATTAAAAAAAAAAAACAAACAACCGACAACAGCAGGAAAAAAAACCCTATGAAATTGAAAATGACTGACAGTAGTCATAACCAGGCAGAGGCAGTGAGGCAGTGAGGCAGTCAGCCAAACGGCTCATTGCCGGCCCGACCAGAGGCAGGACTAAGGAAGCGATAAAAGCGAGATAAAACGCTTTAATAGAGGAGACATAGCCACAGCCCCAAAAATGTAACCATAGCCACAACGCAACTGAAGTGAATAGTCTTGTTTTATGGTTTATTTAAAAGTCCGCTGCAGGGCAGGGGGCTGCCTTTGGGGCGATAAAGACGACAGGCCAGGCCAGGCCAAGCCAAGCCAGGCACCAACATTTGTCAATTGAACACTATACTACCTGCAATTGGTGTGGAGAAGCCGCTAGTAAACCTGTCAAAACGATTACCAGCACGATACGGCACGGCGGGACAGAACATGAAGGGGCAGTGTAGTACAGCATAGGCAAGAGTCCCGGCAACCCAAAAAGCCAAAAATTCATTTGCCTGAAATTACAAATTACGGCACTTGCAGTTACCACTAGCAGCGTAACGGCAAAAACACCAGCACCACCAACACTAGCACCACCAGCAACAACAACAACAACACCACAAGTCGAAGTACGCAGTTACACAGAGGTGGCAGCCAACTATTAACTCAACAAGCATAAAATGAAGCAGGCCAAGAAGTTAGTAAGCGAACGCCAGCCAGAACTGAACTAAACTGAACTGAAGCGAACCGAGCTGAACAGAACAGAACAGAACTGAGGATGCCAGTGGCCGAGTGCTAATGTCAGAGCTAGTGCCCGGGTGCGGATCGGATTGTGGGCGACAATGGCACTTGAGCACTCACATTCACGTGGCAGCTGAGCTGGCAAATAAGCTGACAGCAGATATTGTCAACGTGTGCCGCAATGACGCACTCCTGGGAGTGGGCTGGAGTGCCAACCTCGTCTGTGACTGTGGCTCGGGCTGGGGCTGGAGCTGGGGCTCAGCCCCCAACTCTATGTTGTGCTGCTGATTATGTTGTTGGCATCGCCAGGGTTGTTACCTTTTGCATGTGCCTCATATTTCAAAGCCGTCAACACTTTTCAGGCTGTGCACAAAAATACTACAAGTCCAACCGAGTCACAATTATGACAAAAGTATGGCTGGCATAAATTTTGCACTTGTTTGTGCTGATGGCTGCTACTGGGACTGTTACTCGTTTCATTTCGTCGTTTTCCTCCTGGTCGTGATCCTGGGATGGTCTCGCTGCTCGCAAGTTTATTACGTAGTATGAAGTGGACGGGGGGTTGTTGTTATGACATTTGTTTGCTGTGAAATAAAGCGCCGCATTAAAGTTAATGACGCCCAGGAAGGTGGCTTAAAGTGCCAGTCACTCAAAGGCCACAGCAGGCCTCAGGCAACCGCAGTCATAGCCACAGAAAGCAGCAGCAGCAGCAACCCACCCATCGCCTACTTACCCTCCTACCCCACTCATACCCAATTTAACTTCACCGTTCTCAGGTCACAAGCTCAGGCGGAAATTAGAAATTAAGTCGCTCGCCGTTTGAATATAAATTTAATTAATGTTACACAAATGCTTAAAAGCATGCATAGTTTGTTTTCCATAGGCCAACGTCACAATAACAACAACAACAACAACAGCGCCAACAATAAGAACAACAACAACAGCGACAGTTAAAACAACAACAACAACAACAACACCATCATTTGGTCAGGACCAGCTCAACTCTGACAGGCAACAGCGCGCGCCTTCCGCCCCTGTTTTCCGCTTGTGTTATGTGAACTTTCGGGCGCTGTTTAATAGTTTTCAAACGCTTGTCTAACTGACGCCTTCCGTCACTTCTATGTGTACGAACATAAACAAGCAGTCGAGGGTTGATCAGTAAATATTATGAAATAATTACATAAAATAACAACAGTCACGCCAAGTATATTCGACGAGCGGATTCCCTGTATCCATTTTTAGTACGAACAAATATTGACAAAACGACTACTCAACATTTACAGATATTATAAATAGCTTCTGAGATGCGTATATTTTTTCAGTTTAATTTCGTATAAAGTTTCAAATATATTTTATCGGTAATGCCGAAAGTCACAAACTATTTACTGCTATTGCTTTTGGCTTATAAATATAAATACTTGGACTGGAATTTATAAATATATCTAGGTAAATACTTGGACTGAATTTTAATAAACTATGTTGAGGGCTTTTCTAGCGAGGTCAACTAAATATTTATTTATTGACATTCTGATGAAAAACTTTGGCCACAATAATAAAATGTGCCTTGTTGGTTGCCATGCAATAAGTATGTACATATCTATAAATTTAATAAAGTTGCCCTCTTCCAGCAATGAAGAAGGGCCAAAAACGGTTATGCGGTTGGCATGCTTGGTTCTTGGGAATGAGTAATCAATTCGAGTTGGTCAGTATTGTTGACATACAATGGCGGAACTGTATCCGTAGTACTTGCTTGCGTCATGTGTGCTTTGCCATTGGAGTGGGGGACGAGTCCTGGTGCAGTTCATTAATTATTTGGCCCTCCCAGCGGGTGGTTCGTCGACGGCTGCGCCTGTAGACAAGTCACATTTTTTGTACTATTTGACAAAGGAAGTTGCTAAATTAGTTTTAGTTTTACGAGCATATCAGTTGATGTTAATTAGTAGGACAAACTTAGAAATCGTTAACAAGACAAAGTCATTTGGCCTTCTATCGCCATCGACGATGCAGCTACATGATAATGCTTTTAATGAATGGATCCAATGCAATTCTTTTCGCTGGCGTAAAATCCGAATAACATTTTAGCCATGCGCATTGTGATTTGCATCTTACAATGCTTCGCCAGCTTTGCATTGGATTTGGACACATAGCGGCCCCCGCAGCAATGTCATTAAATCATGCTAAATGTCACTGACTGTTGCTGTCAGTCAGAGTTACGCCAGCCCCACCAGTGGTTGCCGGCTATAAGCAACCACTCTGAATTGTTCCGCCTCACACCCAACCTCTGTGTCTGCCCCTTCTGATGTGGTTGGCAAATGCAAAGAGCAGCAACAACTACACAAGCAGCAGGAGCAACAGCAGCAGCAGCAGCAACTGCATCAGCATGAGCAATAACATTTCCATGGAATTAGTTAACGTTTACCAACCAAATGCAGCAATAACAACTACCCAACCAACTCAGCGACTGCCTGTCGCCTGTCACCGTTGTAAGCCGGACAACAAATTGACAGTGTTAAATTAATTTGAAAATACATTCAACTGTTCCAGCTTCAACTCTAACTGGCCACTACTCCATTTCCATTTACATAACCATGGGCTGACCTAGGTAAATTTAAATGCACAACCAAGCCATTGCTCAGGGCGAATCCGCCCATAGACTATTCACCAGACCAAAGGCACTGGACACCAGACAGCGTTGTCACCTAGATGCGTTTCACCGATTTTAATTAATTCATCTGTCAAATAAGATTAGTTTTATGGTTTACATTGTACACATAGCCCTTGTTTACTGTTGCTCGTTTTGTGTTCCTGTACCGGCTATTGGTATTGACACGGTTGTCTACTGCGGTCGTCTACTGGCGGTGTAGCCAGCCAATAGTCAGTACACATAAGCACAGTCACAGTATTTTCGCGTTGCTATTAAAAATAACAAATTTATCGCAAGCGTAAAACAATGCGACAAACATGTTGCCAATTTCAGCGGGAAAACGTCACTTTGAAACAGGTCGGTGCAATTTACACTCACTAATTATCGCTTCAAGTGTATGTTTTCTACCCACTTTACACCTAATAATTGTCGGTGGAAGTGTATGTTTTCTACCCTAATCTTACTTCGGCAGTGCCGTTAATGAGCTTTAATAATTGAACAAAACTGAGGGCAGTATGAATTAACCTGTTGCCTGGCGTCTGTTGTTCGCCAGCCTGTAAGGCACACGTACGTTTTGACATTCAGTGCAATGAACGCACACCAGTTCATCCTTAAATGCACTCGTACAGTACACAGGCATACACACACACACACACACACACACATATACACATTCAGCGAGGCATATATCCAGCATTGTTGCCCACTCCAAGCAGTCAAAGGGCCCATCAGGCACAGATTTTGTAAATTATGTCAATAATTCAATACAGAAATGCCAACGCTGCTGCCATTTGCCACATAGAGCCGCCCCCGTCAAAAGTCTACCCGCCCACTATTAGCCACCTTAATGACAACAACAGCAGCAGTAGCAGTAGCAGTAACAGCCGCAGCCGCAGCATTGATGTTGACTTCGTGTCAAACTTGTGCGCAGCTTTATTGTTAATCGCCCGGCCGTAAACCCAAAAACAATTAACTTAATCAAATGCAATTGAGCAATGTCATTTGTGATTGTGATGCCACTTGGCTGGCACCAGGCTTTTGACTCCGTCCTGGGTTATGAGGCCAGCATAACCTTTCTCCCTACACTATATATACTGCTAATGTATGCCAGCGATGCTGCTGCTTGTGCTGCTGCTCCTGATGATTGCTGTTGCTGTTGTTATTAATAGGATTGTCAATCGCAAATTGTGCCTGGTCTTTGTGCGTCTTCCAGTCACCCAAGCAACCAATCGCTGACGCCATGGCCCTGTGTCGTCGCCTTGTCATCATCATCAACAACATTGCCATTGCCGTCGTCGTCGTTGTTGGCTTTGCTGGCAACGCTCGCTTTTTGGGCCTGGATCTACTATCCATGGTGTTGTGGCTGAAAATTATTATAGCGGTTATTATTCACAGTCAATTACATTGCCACAGCGACACAAACACAGACACACGCACATTCATTCACACATACACACCACACTCGCTGTATTATGTCTGCCACCAGAAACCGCACAACAAGAATCGCGTGGCCTTCGCAGCGCGTTAAGACAGCTAGCGACATTTTGACAGGGACAACTATCTATCTATGTATTGCACATAATGACAATTATAATAGCGACCACAATTATGAATGCCTGGCGATTAATAACGCCGACTGACGGGCACTAACCAACACGCCAACAACAACGCGATATCAATTTACAGCTGTTGTTGTTGCTGGCGCTGCTGCTGATGTTGCTGGCGCTGCTGCTGTTGCTGTTGGTGTTGGTGTTGGTGTTGCCCAAAATATGTATTCAAGTGTATTAAAATTGCCGGCCCGGGTTTAATGCGCTGTCAATTTAACATCGCTTAATTTCTCATTTTGCCAGCATCATTTCAAGTCATAATTGGAGGTTGGAGACTAAATGCTCTTGCCTCTTGGCTTGAGGGATTTGCGCGTTGCCTGGATGCCATATGCTGCTTTTACAACACTTTGAGAACACATTTTATGAAAATGAAAATATCCATTGAAATAAATGCTGATGAAAATTCTTTTATTAATAAATTGTCGAAACGCAGACAATATTTAGCCATACAATAGGTGGCGTAACGTAAGCTTTAATCTGGCGCTTACCCACATCATTGCATTTGCAATTACTTAAGATACAATTCAGCGCTCACTGTTTTTCCATTGCGTTTAACGAGTCGGCACTTTATTTATTTACCAGATATTTTCTTGAGCGACAGCCAAGCTTAAAATGTAACTCAAGTCTCGTAATTTCGCTGCTGCTGTTTTTGATGCTGCTGCTGATGCTGCTGCTGCTGATGCTGTTGTTGTTGTTTTATACTGCTGTTTCGTGCGCCAAATCGTTAGCGCATTTTAATTAAACTCTAAATTAGTCATTTTCATTGGCCTTTGGCGCAAAGTACGAGTACCCTTCTGCCGTTACGTTGGCTGCTTCTTATACAGCATTTGGCTGCCTCTTGCATTTCTTTGAGCAAATGAAATTTGCGCCACATTGCGAACCACAGTGTGTGTGTGTGTGTTTGTGTGTGCTTGTGTGTGTTTGTGTGTGTATATGTGAATGTGAATGTGCTTGTGAATGTTAATAGATGCGCTTTTTGCTACTATGGCTGATGGTGTGCATTTTCATTTCATTGAGACGACAGTTGCTTTCCCTGTAGCGCTTTGGATAACTGTCAGGCCACTTCAGTCTCACAAACTAAATTAGGGTTAAGATTGCAAATAAAATATATTACCCAGATATCCCCCCTTTGTCCCTTTCCATGCGACTCATTTGAATTGCATAAACAACCTACAAAGCAAAAAGTTCAACGACTGTCGCTGTCGCCATTTATCTCTTTTAGCTCGGCGCTGTCTAATGACACGCCCACCAGCACACGCACGCCATGGCTAGAAGAGAAGCAGAGGGACAGAGAAACAGTGAGACAGTGAGATAGATGAAGAGTAAAATTCATGGGAATACGCCAAAGCGACCGCAATTTAAGCCTAAATGGTGTGCGTTTAAACAACGTCAGGCCAACGGCTGCGGACGTTTGCCGACATGCAATGGTTCTCCAACTCCAACTCTAACGCCCAGCTCCAGCTACAGCTACAGCTGCAGCTTCTCAAATTTAGAAATAGCCAAGTACAAATTTGCCAGCAGGCCGTTGCCTGGACGGGCTTTGTCTTTGTCTCGCTGTCCGCTGTCCGGCATGTCCGCACATGCTGGCTGTCAGCGCTCCTCGGGCTGTGGGCTGTGCCTGTTCAACACGCCGTATGCGCATTGCAGAGCAGTGCCCAAGTGCACTAAATTTAACTACAGTTAAGTAAATTCATGAAATTAGTAATATTTATGTTACATTATTACAGTGACGGCAACTACAAATAAGAGGAACAGCAGCAGCAGAAGCCGCATCAGCAGCCACAACAATAAAACTGGCGTGCGCCTAAGTAACCGCTCTTTATCTCTTTCAATAACGAGTCTAACGACATCAGCAACAATAAGAATCGAGGCAGTAACAAGAACAACAAGTATAACGACAACTACAACTACAACTACAACTATAACTGGTAGTAGTAGTGCTAGATTCGGTCATCAACTTGGTCATTGTTGCTGCGCTTTTGTTGTCCACGTTGTTGTCGCTCGACTTGAATGAATGACATAATGGTGGAAGACCACAATTTCAAAAGCATACTTAACAAATATTACGAAATACTGCGAAAAGTGCATGCAACAAAAGAATAACAAGCCAAGCCAGACGAGAGTCCACAAGAGCAGCCGCCTAGGTGAACCAGACAAAGGGAACTAAACAATGCGAACGACCCGCCATGGACAACATGCTGCAAGCGAGGCTGACAGACTGAGAAACTGAGCCACTATCAAAGCACAGATGCCAACGTGTCCACATTGCAAAAGTTAAATAAATGACATAGCACGCACAAACCTGTATTTCTGATGATTTGGTTAATTAAATATCTTAAAATCATAGATTAAATATTATAATTCTCTTAAAACACATGCAATGTCTGCATAAACCGAGAGCTCCTTGCTCAATGAGTGGCTGGGCATCGTGAGCGGACTGTCACGTGCTCAACTCTAGATGTACTTATGTTGGAAACTGTTGCTGAGCCGGCCATAGTGTTGTCTGTGTCTATGCTATTGTTGCATTAAATAATAATAATCATAATAAGTAATGTAGGTAGGCAACGCTTTCAAGTGAGCAGCACGTGCTCCAGGGCGAGACGTGGCAGTTGCAAAGGTAGTGAGCCGCACTTGGGCCAGCTAAACGTCAAGCAAAGTGCGCCAAAAGGACACTACAGGATGCTGTCGCTGATGTTACACTTCCTAAAACTGTGTGGAGCAGTCGAGTTTGCGACCTGCGTTGCCTGTTCATTTGCCAGCCTGCCAGCCAACCATCCAACCATCCAACCAGCCAGCTAGCCAGACAGTCAGCCAACCAGTCAGACAGTCAACCAGCACGTTGGCTTTGTTGGTCTAAATTCCATAGTTGCTGCGTTTAGTTGTCGCACTCCTGTTGGCTCCGTCAGCACTCATCAGAGCCGTTGTTCTCGGCCTCGTCAGCACGTCTCGTTAAATCCTTTAACAGAGGATGCTATATATTGTTATCTGCCTGCAGCCCACAAGCTCACCATTGTTTATACATACTACTTACTCGCATGTGTATGAACCAAGACCCGTCGGCCTGGTCTGTCTTGCGCTCTAACTATGAGCTTAGCCTACTGCAGACAAATACTTTGAGTTTCACATGCTCTCAGGTAGCTTATCCAAGAAGCAGGAGCACCATCACCATTGTTGGCAGTATAACGGCCGAAACAAAACAATAGCTTGTCGAGTTAGCTTACGCAGATTTTGCATTTTACCGTTGGCCTTACTATTTCTGTTGTTGTTGCACCGGCTTCTGTTGCTTTTGCCTTTGCCTTTGGCTTTGGCTTTGGGTTTGGGTTTGGAAACCTTGCCTTTACCTTGCCTGAGAATTAAGCTCAAATGATTTAATGAGCATGTTTACCTAAAATGTAGTAATTGTCACGTATTACGTGCTCAGCCTGAAGATTTTGTACGTATAGCAGACAAATAGCTAAATCTTTACCTAGTTGCCAGGCTGCCTTACATCCTGATTACCCGTTTGCGGCTCGAGTTTAGAATATGTATATTTGCATATGTAATTTTATGGTAATACTCGTTAAAAAATATATGAATAGCGGTATATAAACAAGCAAAGAAAAGTATTTCTATGTGCGTTTCTAAAGCTTCTCTCTGTGAATGTGTGTGTGCGTGTGTGTTTGTTTCCTAAAACCAAATTAGAACGTTGGAAGCATCTAGGAGCTTTTTAGCTCAGCAACCGACGCACGTGGCAAACGAAATTTGTGGCTGTTTGTTGCTGTTGTTGTGGTGAAACTCTTGGCGAACAAATTTTCGTGCTGAGTGCATAAAAGACTCTAAAAAATTCATATAAAACCAAAGAACGCACTTTACACGCTCCGTCAAACACACACACACACACACACACACACACACACGGACACACACACATGCATAAGGGAACACATAGAGAGAGACGCTCGCGTATGAGTGACATGTAATAAAAACGAAACAATATTGTATGATAAAGTATACGCCCAGTGGGCAAAAGGTTTCGCCTCCGTACTTCCATATGCACATACAAGCATGTGAATACATATATGAAAACTGAATTAAACGAACTACGAATGGGACCATAATAACAACAACCACAAAAACAAGAGCAAGCAGTCTCAACAATAGCCGGGCAATGAGAGCAACAAAAGCAATAGCCAGCGTAAAGCAAAAGATAATAATAACAGCAACAACATCAACAGCAACAACAACAACAACAACAATAATATCAAACAGTCACCAGAAGACAAAAAACAGCAACAGCAACAGCAGCAGCAGCAGTCACAACAACAATGGGAATGCTCAGCATAAACAGAAAGCACAATAGAGTCAACTTTCGACGAGGTCACCAACAAACAACGACAGTTACAACAACAACAACAACAGCGACAACAACAGCAGCAACAACAACGGCAACGACGATTGCAGGTCTTACGGTCGGTCACTTAATGGCATAGCTGTTGCTGTTGCTTCACTTTTGAGCTGTTTTTTCTTGGTTGTTGGGGGCAAGCAGCAGCAAGCAGCAAGCAGCATACTTTATTTGATGGTCATAACTTTTTCATTAGAACAAAAATATATATTCGAGCACAATATGTCCCGCAGCGCCGTAAACTATAAGTATATAAATAAGTACGGCACTATGAGAAGCAGTAGAGGCAGCAGCAGTTCATACTTACACATATTATGCCACATGTGTATATATATATATATTTATATATATGTATATCTGTGTATGTATGATGGTTCATTCTGCTCTGCGTGGCATCAGAGTAACAAGAGCAATAGCCTGAGTTGTCATACTTTTTGGATGACCATAAAAGTTGCTGTGAAGTAGCACGCTTTACAATGCCATTGCAGCTACTTAAACAACCAAGCCAACAATAACGAACAGGGAGTCGGCTGCTCCTGCCCACTGAAATTTAACGTTCAGCCCCAAGTCGCTCACTGGGGAGCTAGCTCGAGCGTTAAAAGTCTAGAGAGCCAAGCAAGTCAAGTTTAAAGATAAACAATCATGCCAAAGCAGAAAACAAAAATCTGAACACCGACCAGTTGCCACAGTGGCAAAACGAGGACTGCGCAGCGCTTAACAAATCTGTACAACGCAAGTCAACAATTATCGCTTAAGTGTTCTGTCTAACTACATTATAAATATATTCATAAATTTAACAAAGCACGTGAAAACCGAATTATTCTATATAATTCTATATAATATATCGTATTACCATTAATCAGCTTAACCGGATTTATTCCGATTATTTACTTGAAACTTGCATTTATTTTGCAATTTACTTAATCCGTTCAATCCTCTTCAGGTTTTCTTTCCTTATACCGATTTATTCAATTGCATAATTTGATGTTTTAAAAATTTATAATGCGGATTGGTATTTAAGTGCGACGCTGCAGGCTATTTCTGACTCCGAGGTGAAATCAATTTTTGCAGCGGCATTGTTATGTTGTGTTGCGTTGTCCTAACGACGTCGCAACATGCAAAGCTCAACTGCTGCTCCATCGTTTTGCCTGCTGTAACATTCTTTCAAAAGTTTTGAATTTGAGTACCAAAATCAACAACTTACAGCATTGTCGGCGCATACTTCTGTTGTTTTCAGTCCTGTGTGCAACGCACAGGGCTTAGTTGGCGGCCAGGGTAGCTTGCCTGAATAGTTGTGTTTGTTTGTTGCCGCTGCAAAGCCAACGAAACTTTTGTCCTCAGTTGCACAAATACGACCACACAAATACGACACACAAATTCACAAATACATACCCACCCACACACACACAAACACACACACAAACACTCACAAGTGTATAAGCACTCGTGGCAAAAGATTGCCTGGGGAAATAAAGACGTCATCTCATGCAGTTGAATGCCCCAAAGAGAGCTTACTAAACTATTATGCTCTCGCGCAAATGCTGCAACAACAGCAGCGCCTAACCGAGACAACTACAATAATAGGAACAACAACAATAACAGCCAGAACACTTACAAAAATATGACTAATAGCACCAAAAACAACAATCCGGCCAACACTGCTGCTGCAGTTTTGTGTACCAACACAGCAACAGAGCAGCACCAACTGGCATATTATATCATACGGATACCGGGACTAACTGCAACTTCAAAAGCCAAAAGCTGACGCACACAGCTGCAAGCCCTGACACACAAACAGACAACACACATTCCCACCCACATGCCGATAGATGAGATTGTTGTCCACTTAAGCGCTGCTTGTCGGTCGCCAAACAGAGACAAAAGGCAGCGGACAACAAAAATGAAGCCCTAAGTATACCCTTAAGATATTTGCAGCATGTACTCTTTTTATTCTCTCTGCCATTAAATGGCTAGAATAGGGTATAATATTGTCCTCTTAATGTATGTAACTGAAGGAAATATCCCATAAAGTACATAATTCTTAAAGTATCTTGTCAGTCCACCCAAAGCCAGTGAAATTGACGAAAATACGAATGCGCTAGCTTTATTGGCCAAGAACCGTCTAAAGTAAAATAATCCAAGTAGATTCTTGCTCATCAGAGCTTTATCTGATTGTCTAAGGATTAAACATCTCCACAGATATTAATCATAAAACAACTTTTGGTTAACAGGGTATTTTTTTGTTAAGATCACTCAACAAAAGCTTTCATGTTTTGTTGTTTTTTTAATTTAGTTGGTTGCTTTATCATACTCGTTACTGCTGCTGCTGCTGCTGTTGCTGCTGCTGCTGTTGCTGCTGCTGCTGTTGTCGTTTCAATAGTTCTGGTGTAGTTCCTGCTGCAGTTCTGTTGACAATACATTCAAATGAATGTGACTCGCATAGATTTGCTGAAATGGACACGAAAATGAGAAATGCGTTGAACGAACCAGCAAAGCAGCTGAAGATGCCCCTCAGCGCTGAACAAAGACGATGGCTAAACCAAAATATGTTTATGTGTGTATGTGTGTGCGTGTGTGCGCGTGTGTGTATTGTTGGGCATGTGTGTCTGCTTCACTAACAAGAAACAAGAAAGTATAGCTCATATAGCAAAATCTTTAGCTGCAGTTGCCGTTACGCATTCAAAACTCATCACCGTCCGCTGCAGAAGCAGCAGTGGCAGCAGTGGCAGCAGCAGCAACATAATGTGCTCTGGCTACGGTATTAACATCGGTACGCAACTGCAGTTCTGCCACTGACAGTCGGTGGCACATTGCATTGTTTTTCATAGAAGCAGTTGAGTGAAGAGTGGCGGCAACGCTCGCTCAGACACAATCATACGGCTGACTTATGCACGACTAATGCGGAATATTCCGTACATATATGCTACTAACCAAAATACGTAAAAGCACACACTCACACACAGTTACAGGAAACTGAGATAGCCAGATTGAGAAACTGCTTCAGTGTTCCTGCATACCCTCTTGAACAAATTGGCTTGACTTTTGAGAGGATGCGAAATTTCTGTTTCCTTTCACTAACGAATAATCCCAATAGTCGAAATTGTAACGAAAAGTGTTGCATAATTATTGTCTGAAGATAAGATTATCTGGCGGGCTGAATCAAATTATTCCTAAAACGGATTTACACCTCCAAGCATTTTGAGAGTCAGATACGTATTGTAACGGCTTGTTTATTTTATTCAATCGTTGAATTCTGTGTTATTCAGTTTGCTAACCGCATCCAACCCAGCATGCTTATTGTACTTTTATCACTAGCTGGTGTCAGTTTTCCAGCATTATCCTAGTGTATCTTCTTCGAAATTGACACATTAGTAGAGACTCGTGGGTTTTCCAAATCTAAGATATTTGATTTGTTTTTAATGAAGATGAACTTTATGGCACTTAATCTAGCTGAGAAATGAGAAATGAGTCATTGTTATATGCCCATTAGCCATTTTATGGGTACAGGGTATAAACCCAAATACAAGACCCTAAATAAAGAGCATTGCATTGTTAAAAAGCAGAAAATGTGCATAGAATCTGTACGAGTGCGTGAGCGTGTTTGGGTTTGAGTGAAAAATGTATGACATTGAAGTTAAAGCCAAACATCAAGCAAAGCGCATCAACCTAGGAGAATAAGGCAAGAGGGCAAAAAGCAGACACAACTGAAATCTTACATCTAATGGGGATATGTGTGATATGTGTGCTTTTGTGCAAGCATCACGTAATCATTGCACAACTACCTAAAAGGCAGCCATTATTATTTGAATGGGAATGTGAATGTAAGAGTGTTGCGAACGTAACAGAAAATTACAAGCAAGAGATGTTGGCATTTACGATAAAAGCCTTGGTAATGTTCTACTTACGACGCAACAAGGCTGCCAGCTTGCAAACGGGGTCATGGACAAGGGCAGGAGCAGAGGCAGGGGCAGTGGCAGTGGCAGTGGCAGGAGCAGGGACAGAGTCAAAGATGTAGTCAGCTTGTTGCTTTGCTTTTAGGTTTCAGGTTACAATTTGTCGAATTTGTTTTTTTCAATAATGCCACGAATTGCCACGCATGAGAATTGCTCTGTGCCTGCACATTGTTTGCAATTAATTTCTTTAATGAATGCATAATTGCATTTTTGTGCGCGCCTTGAAGCCATTTTGTAAAAGAATTCAAATGAAAATAAATTAACGTAAAGCAAAAGCTCATTAAAATGCGGCAGACGCAAAGAAATACGTGCAACACACATGTGCACACACTGACATAAACACATCTACTTTGTACATGTGCATTATTTTATTTCATTTGTTTGTCGGATGTTTGCTTTTTTTATTATATTTTGCGTGCTGTTTTTTCACAGTCGTCCGAATAATGAATTTAATGAACCATTAAGATGCTTGCCGAGTGATAAATTTCAATACACTGCATAAATTAAATGAACCCTGGAACGTGGTCCGTGGCTTTAGTAATTTTGATTGCAACGCAAGAGCCAAAGAATTTCTGTGAAGTACACGAACAATATTATTTATTTAATTCACAATTCGCATTTCTGTTTCTCTTATTTTGTATCACAACATGTTTCGATTTTATTCCAGTTTTAATTTGTGTAATTGCACTACAAATAAGCGAAATTACGGTGCTCCCCTAACGCATGACTTTCGCGAACTTTCAAATGCGACTTAAGACGGTTGCCGCAGAAACAGAGGCAAAAAATAAAGAAATGAACAAGAAAAAACTGAACAAACTGTCTGACAAATTGCTGCAACACAATTTTTTTTCATCTCCCTACTGGTTTTGTGTTGGCTTTGGGCGTAACAAAAGTGTTTTACATGCCAACAGATTCATGGTATTTGCACGCACGGAGCTTAATGTCGCACCCTGAAACCGAGCCGAACCAAACCACACAGTCCCACAGTTAACGGTACACAGGCTCCTTTTCAACATCACTCCGTCCACACATCAGCATTTGTTAGTAGCACGTTGTCTGTTTGTCTGGCTCTGCGGTAAAACTTTTCTTATATGTATGCAAGTACAAGAAAGCACAGCAGAGGCATCGCAAGCGAAGCCCGAATCCCTTCTTCCATTGCATACTTTTCAGGTTTCGTGTGTGAAACAGAAAAAGTTCTTAAGCTGCTTTAATGGGTTTGTGCGTAAGCCTGTGCCAAGTTCAAGCCGTTGAAAGTGCTTTTAAAGTCGCCTGCCTGCTTATTGCATACCCCCTCCCAGACACCCACACACACTCACACAGACACACACATTGAGGAGTCAAAAAATAAATAAATAAGTAAAGTTAATAAAAATAAAAGCAAAAGTTTGCAACTCAACTTTAATTACATTCTGTTTCAGGTGTGTTAACGTTGGTGCGTTTGAATGTGTGAGTTTTTGTGTTTATGCTTCTGCATATGTGTATTTGTATGTGCGTCAATGCTTATTTAGAGGCGCTTGCTTCGACGCTAGCAATAAAGAGCACAAAAACCAGCAAATACCTGAGAGCAAGCATGAAAAAAGAAGTAAATTTAGTTGTTGCCAGTGACTGCAGGCAGGGTTGGCTACCACCGCCTTCATAATGACTTCATTCAAATGCCAACAAACTTGAAATACCAAATGAAATAACTTGTGCCTGGGCACAGCCATGTGAAATGGCAGCAACAACAAGTTGAGTTATGAGTTGGCATATGACTTTCATTTTGAAAAACAAACGCACACACACACACATACACACGCACACACAGAGAGAGAAGAGAAAAGAGAAATGCTGTTGCCATTTACAAGAAACACTCACACATCCTGAAACTGTGAGACGACTGGTGCCTCGTCTGTTGCCACGACCATCCCCATCCAATGCCCGCAAATGTTTGCATTTTTGCACATTTCTCCTGTCTCATTATGCTAAATACATTTGCATTGTTTGTCGTTGTTTTTCTAGCTCTTTTGATGCATATGTGCTGCCATCCATGGTCTTGTTTCGTTCTCACTCTCATTTTCGCTCTGTCTCTGGCTCTGTCTCTGGCTCTGACTATGGCTCTGGCTCTGCTTTTGGGTCTGCCTCCGACTCCCGAGTCCTCACTATGTTGGTGAGTGCGTGGCTGCCTTGGCTTTATGGTTGTTTGCTTCCGCTTTTGGTTATTACGCATTCATGTCTTGGCAAGTGCGCTTCAAAACTTTGCAACGCTGCCAGCGCAGCTAAAAAGTCAAAAAGCAACAAATACCAGATTTTCAACTTCACAGTTGTTGCAGCAGTAGCATAACAGCCAGACTATGTGCAGTTTTGCATATGAAGTGCCGACTCAACAATCGAAAATTTGCTGAACAGACGCGTTAGGTGAGCGCTTGCATTGCGCTCAATGCTGCAGCATACTCTGGAGCTGTATTTATGCAACTCCTTAATGAGGCGACTGTCAGCGAACACTGTCAGCAATAGACATCTGTAGGCAAACCCAATGTTTTCAGCAAAGCTAAAAACGCTCAACGCCCACGCATCTCCATAGAAATATGAAAATTCAAAGAACTTAATCTAAGCTCGTTATCGCCTTTGACTTCGTCTGGTCTAATTTATGCATTACAGTTATAAATAGGGCCGATCAAAAGCGCTTCACGCACACACACACATACATACACACACACACACACCCCTATTCAGATAGCTATTATACGCAGTGCCAATGGCAGCTAACAGCTGCAGTCGGGTCACCAGGCAGGCAACGGTATTAGCAGAACAATATACATAACAATAAGCGACGATTAAAAGCTTTACGAGTCCAGCATAGGCCAATTTACATGCCTGCCGCATATTATCTATTAAAAATTTATAGCCAGACAACCGACACGCCACCAAAAAGGCGCGCCTGCAGCCAAACAAAAGCCAACAAGTATGCACCAATTTACAATGCTGGCAAAAAAAAAAAAGTAAAAAAAAAAACAAAAAACTCGATGACTACGGCAACGGCAACGGCAGCGACAGCGACAACGACAACGGCAACAGCCCAAAAACCAAACGCAAGAAAATTTTCAAATAAAATTCACAAGCATGAAAGCGCCATTATACATATACTGACAGGAAGACAGACAGACAGACACAGTTTTGAGAGTTCCCTCTGTCTCTTTCTCGGTCTGTCCGTTTCTATGTCTGGTTTACTCACTCTTGCAGCAGTTGGCTACATGAAAGAAAGTTGGCCCACAAAACCCACCAAAAACAAAACAGCTTCTAATCATTTTTAATGAAATTCCAAATAAACACGTAAAAGCCAATGAATGTCATTTCAAAAAGGTAAAAGCTTGTGGCATGCGGTGTATGAGTGTGTGTGTGTGTGTGTGTGTATAAGTGTGATGGGCACAGAGGAGGAGAACTGAACGTGCTGCTGGAGCAACAAGGTGTACCATCGCACAGGATGTGCGATGCTTGCCGTATGAATAGCAGCAACAATAACAACAACAACGCCAACAACAAGCGATTGCCGCTGGGCAGCAGCAGCGCAAATTGAGTGGCTGGCGGAGACTGGAAGCGGGCGAAAAGTGAGGGAAACAAGTGCCGCAACAACAGCCAACAAAATTTATTAGTCCGCACAATTTGACTACTTTTAGGCGCAACAACCGCAGGACAGGACACAACTGAACGGAACAGCACAGGACGCCGGTCCGGTCGAAGGGCGATGGGCGATGGGCGAATGGGCGCAGCATCGTAGCGCTCCAGCTCTCCGCTCTCGACTTTAGGCTCCAGCGTGTGACATTCGCCTGGCTGCAGGAAAATATGTTTAGCCTGGGAAAAACAGAATACAAAAAAAAAATAAATAAATAAACAAAAAAATCGAATACAAAAAGGGCGCAAGAGAAACAAGAAGAACAGCATCATACAAATAAACAAATTTATAGCACAAGCTGGAGAATTATTGTGAACGCAGGCGGCAGACAAAGTGCGAAGGGCTCGCTGGCCAAGACAAACAAGCCAACTTGAATGCGCGTTAAAGTAACTTGAAATTTATGAATTTCGTGATAAGGTAAACAGGCTACTGCTGACCTCACAAAATGTTTCGCCCGTACAGACGTGCGTCCGACATTAAAATACGGAAAAATAAAATGTCTAATTTAAGTTACGCTACAGTTGCACAAATTTTCATTATATGCCACTCAACGTTGTCCGCTACGTGCGCCCGACAATTCATCAAAACCAACACCGATGGTGGAATATCCCTGAAAATAAAAAGTACTTGGCACTTCCAGAAATTTGAGCTCTAATTCTTGGAAATATTACCATTTTATGAACTATTATTATTGTGGGCGAAAATAATATTTTATTTTCGGATAAATTCCTTGAAATATTCATATGATTCCATTTGATTTCGATGAATACGACTGGCATACCCTGCGATAAAGTTATTATACCCTCTACAATAACATAACAAATAACATGGCTTACCTGCCACCGCGCTCTGATGGAAACAGACTTAAAGTTACAGTTATCATCTGCCTGCATTTTCCAGTAATTTAAATAAGTTTGGCGGTTTTCGTATTTTGCTTGGTTTGGATGCCGGAAAAGTTTTTTTTATAAGTATTTTATTTGCGGGCAACCCTCTGTGTGTACACACATTTTGAAAAGGTGTTTGACCGGCAATAAGTCAATTTTGTTTGCGTTTTATTCACGCCACACTGTGGGCGGTGAACTGTTCCCTTCGAGCGGCAAGCACCTCGCATCGGATCTCTGGGGAGTTGGCCACCAAAAATTCAATGATTAATGTGCGTTGGTGGAGTTGCTGAAGTGGGCGCGTTGCGAATGGGTTGCAGACCAGAATTAGAATGGTTATGGCCACTGAAAATGTGGATCTGTGCTCAGCGTATTGCTCGTAATGGCAACGACGCAAATGGTGGCACCAACGCTCAATGACCTCAGCGTATTTCAAAAGTTTATTAATTTATTGGATTTATGAAGTCATTGGGCATTATGCGTGGGGAATCGCATTTCACTTTAACATTTGGTCGTAGTTTTTTGATAGGGATATTCATTTAGCGAAAGTATTCAATTTCGTGCATATTGTGTTAGTCAAACAAAGCGTAGGCGAAAAGGTAATTTGATTTAACAAGCCCAACTAAAGCTTATATAGAGTTTCGTATTTGCATAGTGTACATCAATTAGATTGGATCAAATATGCAATTTTAGAACAGGAAACATGTTCCAAAATATATACATATATATATGTGTCTATGTGTCGTCTCTACGTGTCTGAACGATACTGTATTTCAGTTCAATTGTGAATGCAATGGTAAGGCCTCATTAAAATATTCATCTAAATTTGAATTCAAACTCATGATTTTTATTACATTGCAATCAAGTCTATTCTATTTCTATCGATTAAATTTCACATGTTTGTAAGTGAACGCCTAGAATGTGAATGCAATAGTCAATGAATTAAGAGATTGATATTCCGGGCCTAAAGCTGCCAAAGTGTCTATTTAAATAAACAATTAAAGCCGTGATGCCTTAAATTAAAGGATTGGTTTGAATGCACATTTCTTTGTGTGTTCAGCATGGGGCAATTGATACATTAATTAATCCAAACTAAATAAAGCATGTATGTTACAAATTGCATTAAAATAATTGAATCACAAGCTACAAAAGCAATATGTTTAATATTTGACTGAGTCTGCATTTGACTAATCAATGTGAATTTAAATAAATTTGCTCACTGTGCATATAATGGCTGTTTTGGTAAGCATTTCATACACAGATGGAGCTACGTGTCCTGCGGTCATAAATTGACTGAAATTCTCTGTTTACAGAACAACGTGGCAAAAAAGTGGGAGCAATTAAAAATTACGTAGTATTTTAATAGCAAAACTTTTCCCTTAAATGGTTATTTGGCTTGTTTTGTTGCTGTTCTTGTTATTGTTGATTTTTTTTGTTTTTGCCGCATTTCATTAAACAAAACTTCATCCACAGAACAGCAGCAGCAGCCAGCAACATTGGCAGAGTGGAGTCTCGAATTTAATAGCTACACCTAAAACTGTAATACGCTCCATGGTAGTTAGTTACAACCTGTGGCAAGAAGGACACCCGGCCATGGACAGTTGAGGACATCGCTACTGCCTTGCATTACGCACACCCACACAGGCACAGACGGTGCGTCTACCACCCACTCACGAAAATTCCATCAAAAGTGCCAACCTTGAGCACTTGGTTATTAAAATGCATTCAACCAACATCAAAAAACTACCAAACTTACAAAAAAAAAAAATAACGACGACGAAGCTCCTAAAAACTAAACAACTTTTGCAGGCAGTTTAGTTTTGGGGTGGATGTTGCGCTTAGGTGCTGGGCAAGGGGAGGCTGCTTCTGTTTTGCCATTGTTGGCAGTCGCCGGAGGCGTATGGTGCGCACATTTTTGTCGTTACACTTTCTAGCTAGCTTTTTTTCGAGTATGCTACGGCGGTGGTTGGCTTGCGAAAAATAATTAATTTGCATAATCCTTTGTAGCACTTTGCTTCATTCATGCCCGGCACGTTGGTTGCAGTTGCCGACGACAACGACAGTGACTACAGCGTTGCCTTGGCCAAGCTCTGCAAATTCTGCAATGCAAATTACCTTAAGTGCGGGCCACACAACACATCACCCACAAAAAACATAGTGCACAAGAAAAAAACACCAGCTAACCTGAGCATCCGCACGGCTGCATTGTACATGGCACTAAACAACCTCAAATCCTCGTAGATCTTAAGTTATGTATACACACACACACACATACACACACACATACACACGCACATACACACGCACACACACGTATGTGCGTATGAGTGTTTGTGCGTATTTGTTAGTTTTCTCGGTTTTCTGGTAGCACAGCGAAGGTCGGACTAGCATCCAATGCAGCTGTCTTCTTTCAAGTCGCGAGACAAGCCAAGAAATGTGTAAAAAAACACCTGCTGCCAGTTATTTAAGCAGCAGACCAGGCAACCAATGCTACCAGCTTGTTATGACGCGGGTGGCACGCCGCCTGCCTGGCAGCTGGGCTGGCTGCACTTTATCATACAAGTTGCCAGCAAGAAAGAGAACAAGCCGGTGAACCGATTTGGTGCTGGACCCGGACAGCGACCTGAACCTGAACCTGGTGCCCCTGAGGGCCAATAGCAACACCCAAGCACTTGGCTTCAACATTTTAACATTTGGTTAACACGGAATATCTTGCCGCCTCTGATTTGTGTCCGTGTTACTTCTTTGTTGTTTCTGCTTATTTTATTTTATTTTTATTTTTTTGCATGCTACAGCTGCAGGCGCATCAATCTGGCTCACTTCAGCTCAGTCAGCGAGAGATCACCGGGATGAGGATGAGCGAATGTCTTGGCAAATTAGTGCAGCGTCAAGCGGCATTCGAAATTTGTCTGCTGTCAGTTTGTAGCCTGAGCTGGCCGCTGATTTATGTGGCACGTAGCAGCAGTTGTGGAAGCAGCCCCACAACGCCTGGCCAGCGTCTCAGCCTCCAATTGTTTTTTTCTTTTTCTTTTTTTTTTGCTGTTTTGGCCAGTATCCGTGCCAAGTTACATAACTCACAACGCGGCCGACTCGCTCACGACTCGAGGGTATTGCCAGCTTCTCAGCGGCCAAGTTACTCAATTTGCCATATATAACCGCAGCCCGCAATGCAGCGGCATCATCGTCGACTTTTTTTCGTGTCTGGTTCTTCATTTTTCTTGCAGTTCACTTCTTAACTATTCTTAAAAAAAAAAAAAAACAAAAAAATTGCGACGGCCCCCCTTAAGTAATGAAGCAAACGCTCGCAGTTTTGTGGGTGCTGCTTCATTAAGTATGCCATAGCGCTGTACCTGGTACGTAAGTATTTACATTTGCACACTTACATACACATTAAATATATGTATGTATGTATGATGATAGCTCTGCTTCTCTTAACTGGTCGTCTCCCTTTCTCTCTACAGCTACAGTTTTCTCATTCTGTCGCTCAGTTCAGGTTCATAGACCTGGGCTGCACTATAAAATTTATGCTGGAATACCCGTTTGTCCTTGCTGCGGCGTCTGCCTGGGCCAAAACCCTGGGCGACCGGTAAAGTAAAGTAAAGTAAGTATTTTTGGGTATTTGCATAAATTTTCTTAAGTGCATCAGGCAGTAAATTGCAATCGATGTTGTTGTTGCTGGCGCTAGTATGGCATATTGTTGTTCTTGTTTTCTTTTACGCTCTCCAACCCACACTATGCAGCACGCTTTCTATTTGTTTTTTTTTTCTTTTGTTTTTTGTTTTTTTGTTGTTTTTTTTTTTTTGTATTTGCCTGCTAGCATGCTGCAAATTATATAGCACACTTTCCTCACCTGGACAGGCCGGCTTTCACGACGCCGTTGCCGACGTTGTCGACGTCGACGTTGCCGTTGCAGGCCACTAGTACAACCTACAACTCAACACCCGTACGTTGGCTCGCTTCCGGCTCGCACACTTGGCCACCTTTCAACATGAGCCTTGGTGTCTGGCAAATTGTTTTCAAGGAACATGCAAAGCGCAAGTATTTAATTAATTTTTGCATATTTTATCTGTTTGAATTTGTTGAAGCATGTAAGAGTGCCTTCCAGTCCCTTTCCAGTTCGCATATCGCCATCGCCATCGTCTTCGTCTTCGTCGTCGCTTACGTTTCGGTCTTGGTCTCGCTCTCTTGCTAATATCTTGGCTTCACCCTTGTGTTGAAATGCTTAAGCCATTGATTGCATCTAAAGTGGCGGTATTTATACGTTCGAGCTCATTTAAATAAATTCGAAATAAAGCAAGACCACCGGGTGGCACTGGCCATTGCAAAAGCTACGCTCACAACACTCGCCCAATTAAGTTTGTGCACGACAGCATGTAAATGACACTTTGACCTATCACACATGACCTTTTTCAAAAAGGACATTGTGCATTTGAAGGGTTTTCCTCAATATTTTTACTGTACAAATAATATGTATAAGTTTCGTAAGGTTCACCATAACCGATTCAAAGAGGGGGAATAAATTCAAGAGATAATATAAATTAAAAATAATTACAAATTGTAATACACAGTTGGATTATTGTACTGAAAACGTTCATAGATCGAATCAACATTTTACATTAAAATAACTAAATTTAAAACCATATTAAGAAAAAAAAGAAAGTTTCAACAGAACAAGTAATGCACGCCATTCTGATAATTCGGTTAACAGATTTACGTAAACAAAAAAGTGTCATTTATATAAATCTTCTACATATATTTTTTATATTTTTTAGTAAATCACATTTAAAAATAATAATCGTAAGCTTATTAAATTGTTCACAAAGTTTACATTGTGCTATCCAAGCGTAAGTAGTTTTGCGTGTTGTTTTGTTGTCCGCAAACTTTGTTGGCCAACTGTTTGCCCACTTCTACAGAAAAATATGTTTGCAGTAGTATGCGTGTGTAGGGACACATTCACATTGGTATGAATGTATGTGTGTGAGTGTGACTGTGAGTATGTGTATGTATTGCATAGCCAGTCAGTTCATAAATTGCTTCTCCTGTTGTTGTTTTTGTTGTCTTTGCTGTAGCTTATATTGCTGTGCCTTTTGTTCGAAAATCAATTATGCTGTCATTGTCATGCTTTTGACCTGCCCTCCCCCCTTCCCCATTCAACCATCCTCCATCGACCATCCCCCATCCCCCATTACCGCTGCACAAGCTCCGAGCCGACCACAACTGTTATCACACCTTGCGCTCTTTCAAAACACGTTGCTCAAACATTGACTGTTGGCACCCCTAACTGACGATAGCTAGAGTGTCTGGGAGAGGGGCTGTGGTGGATGGGAAAAGGCGCTAGCGTGCGCCGCTCTCAAACTCCTGTTTACGTGCCTATAATGGACCCTCATCAGTCTCATTATTTATGCGACGTGCGGTTTCTTTGGATTTTGTTAGATTAAAAAGTGCCTGAGGGTTTTGCCGAGCAGCTTGAACGTCACCGAACGGTCACCGTGGTCAATGTGGCTATGCGAGCATAAAGGTGAAGCAGGTCAGACCGGTCAGGTATTGTCGTTCTTTCTCGACGTGGCCCTGGCCGTGGCCCTGCTTGTTTATGGCCCATGCACAAGCCCCTTTTACTCAGTCGACTATTTGTTAAATTTATAAAATAAAATACACTCGCAAAAGCGAAAATGCTAACCAGTCCGACCCAACCCCGGCCACGTCCTTGCCGGGCTAAGAGATTGGCATTAGCAATGATTTTTTTACGACTGGCCCCCAAGCTAGCCCGGCCGGCCTTTCGCACTCTTTAAAGATTAATGTGACAGGCATTGAATATTTATTAGTTGTTACTTTGCATATAATTTGTGGCCCTCGCTAACTGCCATTGATTGGACCAAGCTGCATATTTAAATATGCCAACAGTCAGGCTGTTGACTCTGCGGTTTTAATTTGTCAAAGTGCGCTAATACGAAATTAATTTGCCCGAGTCAGGCAGCTTGCTGCCTGCCAGGAAGCCTGCCAAGTCGCTTGTCCACTTTGCGGCCAAGACAAATGACGTCTGCTGCTGAAATATTAAAAAAAAAAAAAAGAAACAAACAAAATTCGTTGCTTGCTTGTTGTTACTATTCGCCAGCGCCATGTGGCGCAGTGCTCATGCCCCGGCTAACTTCGAGTTCGTGTCCGTGTCCGTGCCGAGTACAACTATGGAAGCAATTACGTTAAATAAAACAATAACAAAAGCAAAGTGTAAAGCAGACAAATAAACAAAGGGCGAGCAAAATATACACGCATCCCGGCAAGACAAATTGTTGCAGCAGCTGCAATGTTGAGCCAATAAACAAAACAAAATATGTGTTATAACAAGGCTGTGTCTTGACCAGAATAAGAGTCAAGCTTAAGCCGAAGATGCAACAATATCAAACCCAAATTAAATAAAATAGAGCAAAATAATGCAAGCAGTTTGCGCAAACAAAGTAAACCAAATAATGAAAATATTGCATTAGTTTGGGCGAATGCCAATGCTCGAGTAGTCCAGTTAAGAAAACTGGCCGTTTGTCGAAGTTCATGTTTGAGCATTGGCTAAAAGCATTCGCCGCAGTGACATCACAACAACCAACTATCTGATAACACACACACACACACACACACAAGTGACGCTCAAACACTTGACTGCAGCGTTCAGAGCAGAAGCTGACGACACGCTTCCACAATGCATTGCAATGGCGACAACATGTTGCCACAGTCAGCAGCTGCAGCTGCAGGAGATGCCGTTGCTTGGGAATTGCTTGCCCAAAAGTAAAATGTTTTTACACTTAAAGACAAAACCAGAGATTCACCCAGAAAACTACTTGGTCCCTGTGCATGTTGAGGTTTGGGGCCAAAATCTTTTAGCCCACTAACGCAGATGAATACCAAATGCTGTCCTGGACTGAAACGTTTGCGGCTGCGGTTTGCACTTTTTGGTCTTTGAAGTTGTGCAACTGTATTTGGGTGACTATGTGCCACTGTGTGTGACTTCATGTGCCTCTTCTTTCTATAGCCATGTTGGCGACTCGACAATAGCAGTAACAACAAGAATAGCTACGCCAATAGCAACAACAGTGGCAACAACAAGAGCATCATACATAGGTCTTTGCAAGCTGTTGTCGCTTTCGTCCTCGTGTTGCATTGACAGAAGATTAGTGTGAAGCAACAATGTGAAAACAGCGCTGTAGGGGTGCACAACATGCAACCAAATACTCACACACACACACACACACACAATTATACAGCTATTGGCATTGGTGCAACTACTGCAATAGCGGAAACAGATGATGGGGGGCCGCAGCAGACATTTTTATTGCTGCACGCTCACTTTTTAAGTTGTTCCGAATTGCATTTGGAAATGTTGCTGTGGCTGCTGCTGCTGTGCGACTTTTGCTCAAGACTTGCGTAATTTAATGAAATTTAATAAACATCAACAGCAACTGTGTAGTCATTCCCTATCTTTCTCTGCGTTTTTCTTAGGGAACGACTCCGGCAACTCTAGCTTTATTAAATTTCATGCATGCTACGCGCCCCGCCAAACCTGAAAATGAATGCACATGCTGGCTGGCATTGCCCCTTCAGCGTTCCACGGACACCATCCCCGGCTGACTGACTGACTGACTGACGATGGCTGTTGGTGTTGCTGTAGCTGGCGACGTCGACGCGAATAGGGTGCAAAATGTTTGCACATCTGCATATAAATTCCTCTTATTTCTGCCAGCACCCAGCCAGGCAACGGCTTACACACTTTTTTTTTGGCGCTGTTGCCAATATTTGCATTTGCATTCTATTTCGCGTTCCTTTTTTTTCTATTGCCATTGTCGGTGGAACTACTTATTCTACTACTGCTGGTGCTACTACGACAACCACTGTGACTGCTGCTGCTAGTATTTTTGTTGTTGTTGCTGCTCACTTACACTGTTTACATAAACATTTTTTCGACACAGCACATTTCGTTGCACAAATTTACATTTAAATTAAATTTTAAGTGCTTTCTGAACTAAACTAAGCTCAAACTTGCAATACATGTACAAGTATGCGTACCTGTGTATGTATGTGTGTGTGTCTGTTTGTGTGTGTGTATGAGGCAATCAGAATTCAATGCGTGCACTTTACGTTTATGGCCATGCAGGCACGAGAAGAAGGCCAAACTGACAATGACAGGTTAAGCGCTGACAACAAGTTGTGTAGTGCACATTGTTGCGGGCCCCATGTTTGTGACAGTTCTGCTCTACGGCCGACAACGACAACACCTGCACATGTCCATAGCCATATTGATTGTTATCAATTTTGGTTATTACATCGCCAAAGCACTGCCAATTTACACACCGATTTTTCACTGGTAACGTTTAAATATTAGATATTTTAGACACCCATTTTAGTTTGGACTATAAGCTGTATGTGTGTCTAAATAAAAAGTAGTTTTCATCTCATCATTTTATTCAATTTACTTGTTGTTGAAATAATGGGAAAAAAGTATAAGAGAAGAAATTAGTAAATTCAATATTTATGATTTTAATATTTACATGAAAATTTACATTGAAAATAAAAGATATACGTGCATATAGAAAAACGCGAATATTAAATTAAGTTTTTCACTATTTACAATAATTCGTGTGTCGATAAGAGCGCAACACAACTTAACAGCAGAAATATACAATTGTATTTTGAGCTTCCTTCCCTTTTTATTATTTTCGTTTCTTTTAGTCTTTTTTAGTCAATTTCGATGTGTGGATTTATGCTTTTGATTTTTATTGTGGCTGAGTACATATATTCGACGTACAGCAAATTGAACTAATAAATGCAATTTACAAATAGGTGCACTCACACATATTATGGCAGCAATATAAGCAAAGTGACGCCCAGAAACACACAATAACACAAATTGCCAAATCAACTGCATATAAAACACATTTTACATACACATTCACATTTTTTTTTTTTTTGTCTAACTTAATATGTAGCAGCACTATATGTTCATAAATATACAATAAACAAATTCATTTTATATTTTCAAGATCCACCTTAAATGTGCAAATAGAATTTGCAGCAGTAAAGCTGACTTTCCTCTGGAAGTACAACTTATTGAAAATTATTGCAAATTTAATGTGAATGGCAGAAAAGCTGAAATTGTAACCTTGCTGCAAGTATGACAAGTTTGTTTAACACATTAACGAAAATGTATATTTATTTAATGTGGAAAACTACGTCAAAAGGGGCCCTGTTGGATTCAGCGTATTGCGTATGCAAATATGCATGTATATATATATAGCCAGGCCATACAAAAATAAAGACCAAACTTAATGGGCACTTACTGGAGTGCGTGTACTTACCCATATTTAAGTATGCATCAGAGCTGCACACACACTCACACACACACACATTCACACACACAAACACACACACACACTAGCATGTTGTAGGCCTGTTTACTTTACCACGTGCATGTTTGTTGTCAAGGGCGCAGTGCAAAATTGTAAGCGACAAATTTACGAGCAGCATGTAAGAAAGCCAGAAATCGAAGACTTCGAAACAAGTGAAATCAAGCCATACCTAATACCTATTGCCTAAGGCTTTCCAGAGTTCAAAGTTTTGCCCCTCAAAAGACTTTGAGGTAATTTAATTGAATAGTTATTTAAGATTTTATTCCACAATTATCAACTATCAAAAAAGTTTCGATTGGAGCTTATTCTGGGTCTCCCAAATCGTTGCAATGTAAGTTGAACCTTGTCAAATTTTATTACCCCAGATTTATTATATATTTCATTTTCTTTTTTTTTTTAGTTCATCACTTTTAATTGTATATCATTTACTTTCAATTTTGACTTAACTCTTCAATTTAAATATTTTACTGCATTTTTAGGTAATGTTTGGCCCGTTGTGATACCTTATGGGATCTGTGGGGAATTTCGTCTCTGCAATTTCTAAACATCTCTTAAATTGAGTTTTTTTTTATGAATGTGGTGCTTAGGACCTTGGAATTTGTAACTCATTAACTTGAGAATTCAAGATGCACTTAAGTTTGATCATAAGCATCACGACAAAATGCAAAACAGCAGCTTTTAACTACGCAAAGCTTAATCCGTTCGTTTCGCAATGCGTTACGGAAAAACACAATGCAGCCCGCATCACAGCAACCTGATATTTTCTACTTACTTCGTCGAGCTGTTTTCAAAAAAAACACCGCAACATTTTTAATTTACTGCACAAACACCAAGCAAGCTCTGGATGCTTTTTGGGTCGAATGCGTGAGAAAAAATATTATTATCATTATTTATTTTTCTTCTGCTTAAAACAGGAATGCTGGGACAACATAAAAATATAAATAAATAAACCGAGGTCGAGTGCACGGATTCATGTGCACTACCATCAACTGGGTTGCCGCCTCTGTTGTTGTTCTTTTCTTTTTTTGCTGCACTCACGCACCGGCCCAGTCAGTCAAGTCACTTTGTCAATTGGAGTGGAGCACCAGCTCCAGTTAAAGCTCATGGTGAAGCTGAAGTCGGAGCATGCTTACACATATGCATGACGTCAGAAGTCGAAAGTAGTTGATGAGCGTGGCGGTGCGTGCGGGTTGCGGACTCCGGCTGCGGCCTGCAATATTTCCCAGCCGTAATTTTTTTGTAGGGAGCAGCAGAGCCAGCAGTCTTGTTGGTTTTGTGCTGGCAGCGTGTATATTTAATTAAAACAGGATTAATCTAGCAGAAACAATACTTCACTTAATGCAGCTCCAGAAAAGGCACATGGCTGGCTGGCACCAATGTTGCTTTTGCTTTTGCTGCTGCTGCTGCTGCTGCTAGTGTTGGTGAAACTGAAGTTGTGGCTACTGGTTATTCTCCTGCCTGCGGCTACTGTGGGCTGGCTAACAGACTCGTTGGCTTGGCTGCCAGGCGGTCTGCGGGTCTGTGGAATGGGGAAGCAATGCCTGGATGCTGGCTGACCCAGACTGAACACAAACAATGGCGTTAACTTTTCTTACTCCCACACACATACATATACATATATATCCATACATATATATATATATTATATATATCTATATCACGTGAGCGAGTGCCCAAAATAGTATGCTACGCTTTTTGATATGTTATGCATATCCTTTGAGTTCGGCAGCTTAGCGCGCGCCTTCAATCACTGAAGGTGGCCAATCAAGGAAATTGCGTGCTCACATGTCAAACAGAGGCAGCAGTAGCAGCAACAGCAACAGCAGCAGGAGCAGAAGCAGGAGGAAGACCAAGACTGATGCCAAAGAAAAACAAACGAATAAAACGTTTTTGGCCATTTACTATCGACTTTAATTAATATTTACATTTGGATAGCTTTGCTGCTTTACCAACTATTAACCAAGGCAAACAGTTTTAACAGCTTTGGCTGTCTTAGCTTTTAGACCGGACCCATCAAAAACGTGGCTATCAGAAGTGGCAGTCAAATGGAGGGCAAATAAACAAAATATACGTTATGGCAGCAGCAAATTTCGTTTGCTTCTATTAAATATTTTCAAAAAAAAGGAAAAAAAAAAAACAATAACAGTAACAACAAAATAAAAGCAAAGCAAGAAGCACAGCAAGCGGCAAACCCAGCAAAAATATACACCAGGAAGTGCTATACACAGGCAATGCCAACAACAACAGCAACAGTAACATGAGTCGAAATTGTAGTTGTACAAACACGTCAGCTTTTAAATTACTTGGCCTAAAGGTAAATTGAGCGGAAGTTAAAATGTTGGAAAAGCCAGCATGAAAAAAATAATCCCAGCCAAAACACTGGCAGGAGCTGCTGCTACAGCTGAGACTCGTGCCGTAACGAAATGCAGCGCCAGCGAACGGAGCTGCTACACCTCCTGCTCATACTGATGGTGGTGTCTATAACAACAAGAGCAACAACACCAGTAACAACAAGCAGAATAACAACAACACACAGACGGGGCAAGGCGGCACACGGCAAATTTGCTGGGAGTAAACGCAAGAATAATAACAACCGAAGCAAGTTTTTGGCTCAAGTTGATGTTGTTGTTGCTGTTGTTGTTGCTGATGTTGCCGCTGCTGCTATGAAATTCAGTGGCACACAAAACGTAATTTCAACTAAACGAACCGACAAACAAAAATAAAAAATACAAAAGAAGAAAAATATATATGTATCAAAACAAACAAAAACACAAACAAGGCAAAACAACTGCAAATGCAACGAAATATTATTTTTAGCTTGCTGCATCCTTCCTGCTGCCTTGCGGCGGTCAACAGGCAGATCCCCAAACCAAACCAGCACCCACTAAGATTCACATGCGCACAGGATAAGTTGGCAGAATTTTGCAATAATAAAATATTTGCAATGTACTCGAAGCAACGCTCATCGCCATAACCATGGTAACTCTTACGGTAGCGACGTTGGCGAAGGACGAAGGACGAAGGAGGTTTGGCAACTGCATTTTCATAAAGTGCAGCTCATAAGGAAGCGGCGGAGGTGTAGGTGGTGGGGCCGGAGGTAGTAAAGGCGGCAACGGTGTGCACGCCACGGGGCCAAAATAAAAACTCAAAATAAATATGAGGCAGCAGTCAGCAGTAGCTGCAACAAAAACAACAATAACAAGCGGAATCAAACAAACAAACAAACAACAATGGCAGAAAAAAAAAACAAAACAATAACAAAAAAATAATGGTAATAATAAAAACCCGCGAAAATATTTGCAGCGGGCGTTGAGAAATGTTGAGCAATAAAAATTGCATTTTTATGCTGATGTTTGAATTTTGCATGCAAATGAAAAACGAACAGCGACCGACGCGTCGGCAACAAAATGGCTTGGAAACAAAAGGGCAGCGTTCCCGGCTTTGTGGGGATCACTCTCCCTCTCTTTCATCCTTCCTATTCTTATCTCTCTCTCTCTCCCACACACACTCTCTCTTTCTGTCTCGCGGCCTCCGTGTTGCTCTTCTTCTCCAACTAACTGGGCAGGAAGTGCTGGTCCTGTTGTTGCTATTGGTGCTGTCAGTGGCAGCGCCTGCTTTGCAGCTTAGCTGCGACTTTGCGCCCACGCTGCACGTGTTTATGACTTTGAATTGCAACTTCATCCGCCGTGTTGGCCGTCGTTGCAAACGTTGGCGGCGTGTGCCGTTGCCTTTGCTTTTGCCGTTTGCTGTCGAGTGCAATGATGGCGGCGCACAGCGCGCATTGTGACGCGAAATGGCGTCGAGTTGAATAATCCAACATGGCGTTTTGCCACCGTAACGACCGCTACAGTTTATGGCTGTGTGTGTGTGTGTGCGTGTGTGTGAAGGGGTGTCTGTGTAGGGGTGTCTGGCTTTCTGGATGTATGGGTACATGGGTGTATTGCTGTGTGGGCGTATGGGTGTTGTGTTGTCTGCTTCCGGCAACCGGATAAAAAACTTGGCGTTAAAGTGTTAATATTTTGAGTTTTGAGAGTACTGTCGTCCTCGGCAAAGGCAGAGCATGCAAATACCATACTAACACAACTACAGCTCGAGCACACCCAATGGAAAAGGGTCCCCGACTCCGACCCTGTTTCCCCCCGACGCTGACACTTGTTCAATTCAAATAGCATGCTATAGCAACGACATTGATGTGCCGGCACGGCATCCGCCGGACTGCAACAGCAAAAAAAAATGCAACTGGGACTCAAACTGCAATTGGAGCTGGCAGCTTGGCGTGCCGTGTTCCATGTCAGCACAGGCGCATTTATGTTATCTTTAATTTTCGAAACGTTACGAAATTGGTCGTGGGAGTGCATTTCCAATTGCCAATCTACAAGTATATTAATATTTATTTATTTGTATTACAACATCCCCAGGGCCCAACAAGAACTGTCATTACGTGAGAGTGCCAGCCCACTAAATGCCAGAACTCGTTAAATTTCCGCCATGCTCATGTCCATAAGAATTATTATAAATGTAATTTCATTTACATTTAAAAAGCCTGCTATTTAAAAAAAAAAAACTAAGGTTCAAATAAGTACTGACAATGATAAAATTAAGATAAATATGTATACATTTATCTTTTCCATATACATTAATATAAACAATTACAGCTTAAAATTTAACAGAATATATTTTTAAGCTCTCGGCTATGCTAAGACGCTTTTATTTGGCCAGTGCTACAGTAATTGGTTTTCTGTTATTTTAAACAGAAATAAAAATAAACAACTAAGCAATACTCTATTTTGGAGTTTGTTATTCTACGACTGTGACTTTAGGCAGGAACATTTTATATGTCACTTTAAATTCGAATTCCATTTTTTTCTTTGCAAATTTTAAGCTAAGAAACTGCTGATAACTGATAAATGTATGTCTCGGACTAACCTTAACCTGTGCAGCTCATCTGGTATAAAAATTACACAACGCTTATTAATGTTCTCAGAAGCTTTAATTAACATCTCCAAATTCTAATTCATATAAATTCTAATATAACTCATTAAAATCATGTAAGAATAATTTCAATTCTACTGTTTATACTGAAATATTATAAGCTAAACGTGATCTTGTGTCATAAATGTTCTTAAGTTTGAGCAATAACTCCTGAAAAGTATTTGAATTTACCGAATTGAAACCAAAGGCGGAACAGCAAGCATCAAAACAGACCATCTTTTAGAAAATTATGAACTGTTCCACTTATTAAGCAGGCAAAATATTTGTGGTGTTTTCTTTAATATAATCTTTAATAAAGTTGAATGAAAACATTTTGTTCAATTTGAACAAAAACGTTTAGCTCAGTCCATTGCTATTAAGTAAGTAACTCGCAAGGCTTTTCACTTAAATTTGCTTAACATGTTTGACAGCAACAAGCCCAGAAATTAGAAGTATTTTATTCGGACAGCAAATACAGTCTCGCGTTGCAGCTTTGAGCCGTTATTCAAATTCGCTTAAGACCAATTGAATGCATTGTACACACAAATTAATTATCAGCATGTTGCATCTTGTTGTTGATTCTGCCAGACAGACAGGCTGACAAACGACCATGCAGCCACGAACAGTCTGGCTGGCAGCTTGGTCATGTCACATTAACCATACGCACTGTGTGCAGTGCGCATAACTGGAGGCCATGCCGCATTAACAGCATCGCCAAACGAGACATTCCGACAGACAGACAGATAGACGGGCCGACAACCGGACAGCTACATAGCCGGCCTTGCAACTTAAATTGTCAAGCTGATATTTAAAACCAGTTCTCATCAATTTCTGCGGGCATATGCTTAACTTAACTTGCAGTGATTTTTTTTTTTACTTGGTCAGCAAAGTTTCAGGTGGTTTGTTCATAGTTGACTGTTTGCCGGCTTGGCTGTTTGCCTGGTTGCTGGCTTGCTGGGTTGCCTGATTGCTGGGTTGCCGGCTTGCCTGCCTGCCTGCCTGCCTGCCAGCCTGAGTGGAGTGCTTTGCACATTGACAGCGTTAATTAACTTTTAATTTAATTTCTCGTAAATGAGTTTTTACTGTCAGCGAACTCTGTTGCATTCAAGCTGATGCTGAATCCGGACGTATGGACGCATCATGCTTTCAAGCGTGGTTTTCAAATGTGGCTGCTGCGACTGGCGATGGTGACGTGACAGTACTGGTGACGGTAACTGAGACTTCGTACGCAGTACACCAGTGTCAATTTATGCCACCAAAGTGAAAATCCAAACTGAAAGATTTATGAATGTGTTTGCGGTAGATGCATATACGCTTTTATATGTACATGTATTATTTATTATATTTTTCGTTGGTAAATGTGATTTATATGAAAATCTCAGCATCAGCCCCGCCAACTGTGAACAAATATGCGTGCGAAATATTTTGTACCGTTTGAGATTTATAAATTCAATTTCCAGCACCGAATTCTGAAGCCTGTCCCGGGGCCAGCTCCAACGCCAGAGCCAGAGCCACAGCCACAGCCAGAGTTAGCAACAATGCAAGCGGGAGCGGTGCTGCCAATACCGGAGGTAATGCCAGTGGCAACCACCACACAGCCAACACATCACTGTCGCGTAAATAAGTGCTTTAGACCACTGTGCAGCCAGTGGGGTAAGGAGGCCAAGGAGATGGTCGTGTGAGCATCACGGAAGGTGTGTGTTTTATTAATTGCCAGAGCCATTGCCGTTGCCAATGCTGCTGCAGTTGCTGCCACAACAGCCGCTGACGCCGCAGCAGCCATTGCGAGAAATATTCCAGCAATGTACGCAATGTGGCTTCTTTTTTTATTTATTTTATTTTTCCTTTTTTCGCCTTAACAAGAGCGAGTCCAAGTCCGGCCGCGAGCGCGGAATATCGTTAATGAAAACTGATTCTAGTGCCATTAACGTACGAGCTCTTCAGACCAATGGCAACACGTTCAAGTGCAACGCCACCGACCAAGGCCCTTAACACCCGCAAACCCCCCTACGGCAAGCTGACTCATTTTTCGTGATGCGTCACCGACTGAGTGAGCCACTGATTGCGTCCTGGGGCTACGCGCAGCTTGCTGCCCTAGTGTTCTGCTGCTGTGTCTGACTCTGATTCTGGTTAGGGTTCAGGTTCTCGCTATTCGTTTCTCATTTCTCACTCTTGTTGTGCGCGCTGACGACTTAATGACAGGCACACAAAATACAACAACGGCGTGAAAACTGCATGCCTGCGCTGTTTTCGATGATTACCTTTTAATGCCAAATATACACATATATGTACACACATACGCACGCACACACACACACACACACACACACACACACACACGCAACATATATATAAAAATAAAAAACCTGAACAGAGTCAGCAGCAAAGCCAAAAGCAAGCGAGCCAAGCGGCCGCAGGAAGGAAGCGGCGGGCGCAAGGGGTAACTGGGATCTGGACCAAGCTCTGTCATGGCATGGCATGTGTAAATGACGCTTAAAATTGAAAAATTAAATGAGAAATTATTATGTGTGGCGGCAGAGCCAAAAGCGAAATGGACTGAGTTGGGGCTTCAAGGCAATCGGGGTCCCAGCGGGACGTGCGCGTTTATATATATAACGTGTGTGTTTGCATTTGTGTGTGTGTTTGTGTGTGTGCGTTTGTGTGTGTGCGTCTGTAAGCGAAGCGAGGCGTCGCGTCATTAAATTAATTTGTCAAATATGTATAAAATAATAAATTACCTTTTTGTCAGTTACTCGTTTATTAATTTGTACATGGCAACAACTTTTCGGTGTTGTCCTGGCGCTCGCTTCAAAATGAATGACTGCACAAAAAGGTTTTAAAAAAAGCAACAAAAAAAAGGTGGCAACAAGAGCGGCTAAAAGTCAACTAGCATAAAAAATTATGATGTGTAAAAAGCGAACATGTAGCATACAATGTGTGTGTGTATCGTGTGCGGGGGCGGGTGCGGGGGCGAGGGCGTAAACGTGAGCGCCAGCTGAGTCTGAGAATGGGCAGCAAATTGGCGCAACCTGCGACGTGGCAATGGCAACAACCATCAACCGATGCCCGACGTCACATGTTCTCTGGGCATTTCATTTTCATTTTTTTTCTTCAGCTTCAGCTTCTTCTTCTTTTTTTATTATTTATCGTACGTTCATAGCGATGTATTTATTTTTATTGTATGCCAAAAAGCTGAATGATTTATGATTTATTCAATGCAATGACGGGCTGTTTGTGTGAGTATCAAGGCGGCTGTTTGTCTGTTAAATTATTTTTTAATGTGTCTATTAAAAAATACAACAGCTGCAACAACAACGAAAAGCCGGCGGCTGCAATTCGATAAACTACATGGCTCGAACGTGTACCAGGGCCAGCGCCATGACCAGGACCAGTATCAACACTACAGCCGCGACCAGGCCCACTACCAGGCTCAGCATGCCAACGCCTGCCGTGTTGGGGATTTTCTGCCAGTATTAACATGAGCCAATACAAATGGCATGCCAAATTGTTGTGGATGAACAAATTTGAGGCTGCATATGCGAGAGAGCAATAAAAACTAGTGGAGCCAAAGCCGAATGCGATTTGGTGGGGCATTTGTTTTAAATTACTTTGGCGTGTAAGTGATGAACAAGTAAATAGTCCACACATAAAAAAAAAGCACAGCCAACAACAGCAACAACAGCAACAACAATAATAACAATAAAAACAACAAATTGGGCAGTCGACAACAACAAATGGAGGCGGAGCGAGAGCCTGAATAGTCTGGGCTTCTGATGGTGGAGTTCTGTGCATTGGGTCAAGCCGACCCAACACAAAAGTAGAGCATTGAACTGGCTTGAGATGATTGGATTTGCTTTGGTTGAGTTCTAGTTTGGGGGATTAGGATTGGACCGTCAGCGATGAGCCATAAAACTATTGTGGTTATTGTCTTTAAGAAAAGTACATGTGGGAATCGCAGTAGCTTTACAAACTATGCAGCAACTGCGCGCCGAAGATTTAATACTCTTGGCAGGCATATGAGATAAATTAATCCCATGGCAACTGAATGATAAAGCGAAATTATGTTGACCAAAATCAATTAAACAGTTGCAAACGCAAATTATTCAATTTTGATGAGCAGTCCATTTGACCGTTTTTAATAAATGTTCTCCGTATACGACTCAGGTTCTTAAATTAAATTCTTATATTCTTCTGTATACATTTGTTTAGATATTGTCATATCATTAAATGCACATTGCTCTCATCTCCTTTAGCTAATCATGACAACTGGAAAGAAGCATCACTTTATTCTTTCAAATGGAAAGTCAAATAAAAAGCAAACTATCCATCACATTCAAAGTACAATGAATCCACACCCCCATCCCAGTCAGCAGCCACACAACTTTGAAGTTCGTCCGCGCCAACTGTCAACGAACAGGTGGAAAGCAAACGAAAATGCTAAAATGTTTACCCAAGCCAAATTGTTAGCTGTAATGACCAATTCGAAAAGTCGATTAACAAAGTGACTGCATTTCCCTCGTTCGCATTTCATCGCAATTACCCCGACTTTGCTTTGTTACCCGTCATTCACTTTGACACCATCAGCATCAGTCCGAAAGTTGGGCAAACTGTTGATCCGGGGAAATGGCCACGATCCCTGAACTTATATTCCCGTATCCGTGTCGAATCGAAATGCATCCAACTATGATATAATTAAAATATTCTCATTAAGCACGACCCAAACAATGACTGCCAGCTATAATTAAGCATTCTATATGCTCGCTTCGCCTTCGATGTTTTGTTTTCCCCCCCTTTTTTTTCTTTTTAGGGGATCCGGGATGGTTTCATTTAGAGGTGGCTTGTAGCAACAGCAACAGCAACAGCAACAACTAGCAACAGTGGCATAGGACATAACCACAGCCGCAGGAGGGAGTACAACTATTTCACAGCCAAAAATGCTATTATGCGTTTGTATTAACGTGGACACACACAGACACAGAGAAACAGAGGCACACAGACACACGTGGACGGGGAAGAGGGAGTGAAGCACGTGCAGGTAGCAAACACGAGTAACCGACATTCTGGCATTAACAAGCACGTCGCATGCAAACTAACTGTTCCATTGGAGCAGAAATGTCACTGATACGAATCATATGCGGCAGCGCCAAAAACGCAGAGCATGCAGGCGACACAGCGGCATAGCGACGTGGCAGCATACATAGCTACATAGTTGATGGCCCACACACGAGGGTTACCTAAAGCATAATGTTGAGCGGCGGCAATGACCAATGTCTGATTGAACATGTGAGCTTCAACCTGTTTAGCAACTGCAACTTACGTAATTAAAGAAGCGACCCGTGCGTGTTTGGCATGCGTGCAACTCCAACGTACGCTAAATAGTTGGCGAATATGAGATACAAAATACAGAAACCCCCTTTGTTGCTTTTGAATATACATGTATACATGTAGATACACATGTATACCCCCGCCCCACTCCCACTAATACACAGATACCTGTTTGGGATGCTGGGCAAAAGTTAGTTACGAGTTCCAAACAATGATATTACGTAAAATACTTTGAAAATGCTGCTGGTGCTACAGTCATGTGTATTGTCTACATCTGTGTGTGTGTGTGTGTGTGTGTGTGTCTGCGGGAGTTGGATTGGGAGTATGTTGTCTATGGGGGCGTGGCAGCGGTCTTGGGATTGCGGCCATGTGGCATGTGACAGCAAAGCGTTGCCAACTCCGCCCCTGCACCTTTGTCGTAATTGTGTGGCACATGACCCCGTGAATGTGTCCCAGCTACAGTTTCTTGTGTGGCACCCTTTACAGCAAGGCCAGCACATCGAGTGGGAGGTACAATGCCAGCAATAACCACAATATGAGATGGAGCTTGGCCAAGGTACCCCGGTGCCGCCTCAATCGCATCTCTCTGCCCCGCCGTAACCCCCCCATTCCCCGGCCTAAACGTAAGCTCATTACATTTTGGCTTTGTTTTGGACTAATTAAATTTGAATGACTATTTTCACTTAAAAAGTTTTCACCAGCATTGTTGCTGCCGTTCCTGTTAAGGGTGAAAACGGGTAAGGGGGGAAGAGGGGAGGGCGTGGCCGCCATTGGCGGCTTGTCGTGCAAAACTCTTGAGTGAGATATAAACACAACCCAGCCAATGCCCCAGCACAACAGGATAGCACAGCAGAGCACAGCAGTGTGGAGCACAGAATAGCATAGAACCCAGCCCAGAGTATAAAATGCCAAAGTGTCGCACGGTTGTCACACAAAATATTAGAAATAATACTTAACCATGGAATTGCACAGCTTTCTGGGGTGCGGCAGAGGGGGTTAATTGTTTGGCTGGCGATGCCAAGTGCACAACAACCAAGCACATTTTTTTCTCTGCATTGGGGCTTAAAATGTCAGCAATGAAATTTTCAGCGGAGGTAAATGGCAACCGGAAACGTGCGGCAAACCGGATATAAGCAACGCTGGCTGGCAACATCAGCATCAGCTGCAACAAAAACAATTCGTTAATATATTTGAAACCTGTCATCGAACTCATTTTGAGTTGTAAATATGCACATTTGCATTTGTACACAGGATGTGCGTATAGAAATTACCATTTATATATATGTATTTATATATATATGTATATATATACATATATATACAGTTTTTTGGTATTTAAATGCGAACTTAAATTAAATGGACTGCAGCAGTTGCGCTCGATTTTTGATGTTTTGTGCGCATCGTGAGCTAAATCAATGGTCTCTGGGAAAATAGATATCAAGGGAATCTGCGTCATGCAACCAACACCAGCACAACCAATAACAATACGTATCGACCAAAGCACACAAACTGGATAAAACACAGAGAGAACGGTTAAATTGGGCACGCCGAAGATTAAATACCTGACAAAATGTAGAAATTTTATATTTTGGTACGTTTTAAATTCATTTTAAGGCTGGACTTAAATTTGGATTTTTAAACTGAAATTTCGACGAAGTCACAAAAAATTTGATGTATCCCAAGCTTCACAAAGATAGATTTTAAGCTGCTCGAATGAGGTTGCATCGACTCAGCAAATTGATGCTAATCAAGAATACATATGTTTTATGGGATCGGAAAAACGCCTCTACAAAGTAGAAAAACAGCAAAAACAAATAGCAAATTGCTGCATAAATAAATAACAAAATATCAATAAGGTATGTGTAGCCCAAGGGAAAACGGAATGAGGGTCAATTTGTGCAACAAATACAACTGCAGCGTCCATTCCGTTGTGGGGCACAAATATTTAATTGCATTGAAATTAAATGAAATACTTTGACGGGCAATGCTTGAAGTTGTTGCTTCGTGTAATGTGGTAATTTTGTAGCGGATGTAGTGGATGCAATGAAGTTGTGCAAAAGAAAGTATATTCGATGCTAACAAGTTGTACATATTCATGATCAACATCAATAATCAAGTTTATTTGATTAAAAGCAAATCGATTTCCGATAGCAATAAATTAAACTACTAAATCTACAAGGGGCTTGTAAATACCTTGAAATTGTATCGATCATCTGTAAACATTTTATGGAAATTATATCGAGCATCTGTAAACATTTTATGGAGGTCGGCTTGGAAACACGGGAGAAAGTTGTAATCGCATTTGATTGATAAATAATTTGGTTAAGGGTATCTCTGAGTTGAGCGCATCCGACTTGAGCAATCAACCTCAATTTTTCTAGCCAATTCGCATGCTTTGCAGACCGCAGAATGCCGCTCAAATCAATTAAGCGCACAAAATCATAACAGTTCAAATATTTTTAGGTAAATACAGGTATGTATTCATCACATACATGCAAGGTAAGCCCTGGGAAAAAACATATTAAATGTTTGTATTATTATTTTTAAGCCGCACTGTCATGCAATGGCAAATTGCACTCAAAATTAAATTCGTTTGTTGTGCGCCTTTGCTGCACACCTCACAAAAACCTTGAAATAAAATTTATATAGCACTCCAACTCACATATAATATTTACATATATTGAGATAGTGATATGAATGCTGGTTGATTTAAAGCACTGAAAGCAGACAATACAAATGTATTTTCTATAGATTAAATTAAGTAATTTTGAGATTGTAATTTAATGAAATCAAAATGTTGCTGCATAGCTGAGCTAAGGCGACACATAAAGAAATGCATCAAAACGAATATGCTCTTATTGGATTTGGGGAAGCAGTGTAAATGAGGGATTACCGTCAAACAATAACCACACCTTGTTTGCATAGTTTGATAATCGCCGAACTGTTTCAACATTTCTGCTCGTATTTTACACATGTAGTTTAATTAACTTTTTACGCACTTGACATGGGTATTTTAATTCTCTTGTAAAGTTTGTAACACAGGAGCAGCCTCTGAACACACGTAGCAAATATATTCGACATCAACAACAAAGGTGCTGAAGGATTAGATGTGTGCTTTAAAGTGATTTTCAAGTGGAGCCGAGTACTTTATCATATAGATCTGTAGGTTCCATTTGCTGGGGTTAATGTCAAGTAAAATTTAGATGTTGGCAATTTGACGCTGGACTGCGAGGGTATTTTGTATTCGGTGTGCCTCAGATAGCCGTTTTTCTGGTTTTTTACAACATCCATTTCAGCTGCTGCAACATTCGCTGGGTGTAGCGGTTGGCCTGTAAACAATAAGCTAAACCGTATAATATTAAATTAAGGGCCATGGTAATTGGCTGCTAGTTGTAAAATTCTACAATCATTTTATACGGCGGCGGTTTGTTTGTTTGCGCAAGTTTGTTTTTGACAAACTGAAGCAAGTGCAAATAAATCGCGGTGCGTGCGTGTGTCTCTCTTTTTGCGCATATATCTATATATATATACATAAATATACATATATATACATATAAATATAAACGCGAAAATGTGCAAATTGGCGCACTAAATGCGTATTAACGGCTGGGATGCTTGGGAATGTCCTCAGGCCAGATTTTAATGCAATATGAACATTAACCGCATTAGTTTAAATATACAAGGAAACAACAAACACAAATAGTAAACAAGCCCGCATACACACACACACATACATGCACAAAGCGTATGGTTTTTTGAGTGTGTGTGTGTCACAAGAGCGAAACGAAGCAATTTGAGATGATAGACAAACTCGCTTTGCACACACACACATAAGCACACACACACACACACACACACTCACACACACGCACACACACACACATATATATACACACACATACACACACACACACACACAGTTTTCAACAAGAAAATTTAATAATGAAATTGAATTTACAATTATTTTTGTTTTGTTTGAGCACAAACACTCAAACAAAAATACACACACACACACACAAACTCGCACACACACACACACGCAGATTCGTGTGTGTGTACATGCATAAGCACTTATGTACATAATCATACAACGGCCCCTTGCATGGCCAAGTCGCCTCTCCCCCTCTCTCTCTATCTCACTCCATCTATCGCACTGCCTATCTCTTTGTGCGTGTGTGTGTGTGTGTGTGCATTGTTTCGTATGTGTATTGGTGGATGGGGGCCAACGTAAATATTTGATTTGCGTTAAGCGCAAAATTGAGGGCCACATCAAAGCAGCTTGTCAAACATCCCCAATGATTCATATGGCAAGCAAGGTGTCCGAGGGGGGGTGTGCTGCCTAAAATGTAATTAAATGTTCTTTTGTTTGCATATAGTCGTCGGCCAATTACATATCAATTAATGTTGAATCAAAGCTGCAACTCACATAAACAATGCAATTAGCAACCGGCTCAAGGCAATCGACGACTCGCAGTCAAAATGAAGAGATCCAATGCCCAATTAACGCAAACAGTTAAATCTTAAGTAATTGCAATAAAACAGACTACCTGAAGTACATATTTTATAAAGTTACTCGCCGTCAGCTCGCTGCCAAGTAAATATGCCATAAAAATCAGCGCCAAGGCAGCCAAAGGCACTCACTGTCTCCTCCAGGATAAAGATGAGAGTGTTGACGACGACGAGGTAAGTCAGCCAGCAGCAGCAAGCAGCAGCAGCAGCAGGCAGCGCGACAGGCCGGTTGCCAGAGTCCGGAGTCCGGAGTGCGGAGTGCGGAGTCTGTGGCACGGCACCAGCCTTATCGGGGCGCCCCAAATGAAGAGCTTTCACATGTCTGGAACATAAAAATGGAACGCTGTTAAACGCACCATGGGGAATGAGATGTGCGTTGCTCTGTGTCCGTGGATGGCTGTCAGTATTTGGGACGTGGGTGTCAGTGTGAGGGTCGGGGTCGGGGTCGGGGTAAGGGTGTGAGAGTGTGAGAGTGGGTGGGGGTGGTGGTGGGGGTTGGATGTTTTAGGTGTGGGTTAAAAAGTGGAATGATGTGAACTGAACTGAACTGAACTGAACTGAAGACGGCAAGGCGGGCCAAAGTTGTTTGGTGTCGGTGTCTAAAAGCGGAAGCAACAACAGCAAAAATTGCTTATGTTTTCATAAAATGAAGCGCAAACATTTTTTGACTGAAAACCATAATAAAAACATAAACAACAACTCAGCGGCAGCAGCGGCAGCAGCAACAACGATAAGAAGAAACGCAAATTTCTGTGCCTTGAACTCGAAGAGGCTGTAATCTGATTTTATTATAATTTTGATTTTGCTTTCTTTTCATAAATTTTATAACAAACTCGCAGAAAGCAGAAAGCAGCGAGAACTGAGAAGCGAGAAGCGAGCTGCTTCAAGCGCTGCCACACAAAACAATGCAAGGCAAAAACCACCGCCAATAATAATAATAATCATAATAACAACAACAGCAACCACGTGGAGGCCAACTGAGCTTAACTTCTTGCTTGAAGTGTGGGTGGTGTGGCGGTGGTGCGGCGGTGCGCCTTAGTCTTAGTCTTATATTTTTGTAAGTCGCAAGCAGGCGTAAAATAATAAACGCGAAATAAAGTGGAAGCCCACAAAACAGGAAACCACACACACACACACATACACACACACACACATATCAGTGCTATAGACATGTGTGTGTATGTGTGGCGTGTGAAGGAAGGGGGAACGAAGGGATCCACGTGTTGGCAAAATGGCGCTCCTTGAGTCGTTTTCGGCCTCGTCCTTTGGATGCTCGCCGAAGCGTTTACACTGATTTTCGCTTTCAGTCAATTTTAAAGACAACTTTAAGCCGCATAGCTAACCAGAGCAGAAACAACAACAGCAGCAGCAGCAGCAGCAGCAGCAACAGCAACAGCAGCAACAGCAACAGCAGCAACAATGAACAAGAGCAGCCCATTTCTTTGCTGTTACATTTTTAATGAGATTAAAATAGGCTCACACAACACGACAGCAACAACAACTTTCACACACATGCTTAATGTAGGTGCGTACTTAATGGCAATTTGGGGACTTGTGCTTAGATATTTGTTTTTTGTTTTTGTTTTTTGTTTTTTTTTGGTTCGTTTTTGTTATTGTTGTTGTTTAAAGAATATTGCGCTCGTCACTTAGGCAAAAAGGTTAAAGAGCTGTTGTGTTTGTGGCCTGATGTTTGGGACTGATGAGCCCTTAGTAGCAACCCTCTCGGCCACTCATTAATCTGCACGGCATTAATTTCTCACCACAAAATCCAATCTAAATTGCATAAATCAACAAGCCGTAACGAAGGATAAGTCCCCGTCGTGGCGGTGCCACCACACACCCAGTAATTGGGTCACTTGTATGCGAAAAAGCAGCGAACTGTTGCATGTAAACTACATGGAAATGTAGGCGATGAGTGCGTGGGCGGGGAGGGGCGGCTTGTAGGCGGAAGCCAACTTGCAAAATGCGCTGCAATCTCACAGCTACTTTGTCAAGCGGCAGCTGTTACAATAACTGCCACTGCCATTGCAGTTGCAGTTGCAGTTGCAGTCGCAGCAAGAACAATCAGGACTCCAGATGCAATTCGATGTGCCACGTCGATTGGATGGGTGGGTGTCCTCTGCCTGTCCCTGTGCCGCACTCAGATTTGTGTGCCCTAATTAATTAATTGAAATTCATGAATTGCACATGCGACTCCCGCTTGTAGTATGATGGCAACGCATGGCATGCAGCATGCAACATACAGTTTAAGCTCAGCCGATGCCGCCAACGATGCCGTATATTAATTACAATACTAAATAAAAATCAATACGCAGATCTCCACACACTGCGCCATCTCCGTCTCCGTCTCACTCTCTCTCTCTCTCTCTCTCTCTCTCTCTATCTCCATCTCTTTCTCTTTCGCTTCCACTTCATGTGTCTGCCGCTTGCCGTAAACGCTTAAAACAACTGAACATGTGAAAGACAAGCTAAGCGAAAGCCGCTTAGGCACTGAGGCGCATTTTAATTTATTAATGTCAGTTCGACAGAGCGATAATTCCACAGATTGTTGCCAGTGCCGCCAGAATACGCGTGGTATAAAAAATAAAACAAAAAACAGAAAAAGAAAAACCAAAACAAAAACAAAAACAAAAAAAAAAAACATACAAATAGATATCCAGTCGGAGGGATTTGACCTACTCCGGTGGGTTTTATGACTGCCTCAACTTCATCTGTGGCTTATCTATGCGTCGCGTAATTTTGATTATTAAGTGGCACTTAATTTAGTGGGCGTTCGCATTGACTTTTCCCAAATCGACAAAATATTGAAATTGACGGCATGAAGCATTTGCCGACGCTGGTAATCAAAATTGAAATTGGAACGAACAGGTTCAGGTTGTTTTGGTCGCTTGATTTCTGGTTTTCTACTTGCCAGTGCCCATTGGGGAACTGCCGGTAGCCTAATGCCTAACGATTAGGAAACTCATGAGATATTTGTTTCACTTAAGCAAAGGCGAAAGGTTTTTTATTTTTGTAATTATAAATGAACCGAAAATCTTTTAACATAAAATATTTAAAAATTCATTGAAAAACGATGAAACGCCTGGTTTAAATACTGAATTAATTCAATAGATTATTTCAAAGTTGGTTCTTGGAATATTTCATAAATACAATATAAATAAGTAATTTTTAAACTTAATAAATTTAGTGAAAGCACATGGACATCAAATCAACTAAATATCAAAATATTATTCTATTCCGGTTTGGCCAGTTTGAGAATTATGTAAGCGAAATGGGCAGGTCACCGCAGTTAACTTGGCAAACGCTGGCCTAATCAATGGAAAATGTTTTCAAAACATTGCGGAGCGCCTCATCAGTCGTTGTGGTGGACTGGGTGCCATCGGAACCCAAACTGCCAACAACAAGAACAACAACAACAATATAAACAACAAGCGCACCGCAACAATAACCACAACTGGATTGCCAGCCGCCCACTGGTAGCCGTTTCGAAGTCGATTCTCTCTGCACACGCTCTTCGCATGTGTTAGCAGAGCGAATATCGTAAGTTTCGAACTGTTAACGGGTGTGCAGGCTTAAGAGCATTCCAAGTTTAAGAGAGCTCGTCAAGAGAGCGAGTTCGAAAATGTTGAAAAACGGCGTGGGAGTTGTTGCCGTTGTTGTTGTTGTTGTTGCTGCTACTGCTGCTGTTATCGTCAACATCGTCGTTGTTGTCATTATGTTCGAAAGTCACGAACGAGAATGTGTGTCTATGTGTCGGTATGCGTGTGCATGTGTATGCATGTGTGTGTGTGACGGGGGGCTCGTGTGTCGGCATGTGAGAAAATCGCGGATGTAGATGTAGGCCAATGGGTAGTCGACGACGACTACAACTACACGAGCAAAGCTAAGGACTACAACGACAACAACAATAGAGAGAGAAAGATAGAGAGAGAGAGAGAACGTGAGCTAGAGAGAGAGAGAGAGAGAGGTAAGCAGCGCGGCATAGTATGCCACACAAATGTTGAATAGTTGCGGAAGGTTATGAATTTCCGTGAGAAATTACTACAAGTAATATGTGTGTGATTTGTGTGTGTAAGTGTGTGTGTGTGTGCATGTCTGTGTGTGTGTGTATGCGTTCGACTATGAGCAATGTGCGAATGTGTTCGTGCATGCCAATATATATATATATATATATATATATATAGATATAGATATACATACATTGTGAATGGTTCTCCTGTTGTAGCTTAAACTGAAGCCGCAGTTGCAATTTGAATTGGTATAGGATTTGGCATGGGGCATGGACATGGGGCATGGACATAGTGGCTGGTCTGCTCGCTCGTGTGTGACCACGTGAAACTCGTTGGAGGCGTTGGAGGCGTTATTGCCATCTATCCACAATCACAATGGCAGTGCCACTGCCACTGCCACTGTCATTGCCACCAGCAGCAGCAGCAGCAGCAAGCGGCACGGATGGGGCCCTATGTGGCAGGCAGTGTGTGTGCTCATGTGTACATGCTGATAACAATGTTGCACTTGCTAATGCATTAATTTTAATGCATTCTGGCGTAGCCGCTTGCCACACGCTGCACGTTGAGATTTCTGATGTCTCCCATTGGACACAAGTTCCCGTTACAGTTCACTTAATTATGTGAATGCTGTTAAGTTGCCGCTTCTAAGCAGCTCAGCTCAGCGAAGGAGCAGCAGCACGGGCAGCAGGACCAAGAGAGCAAAAGTCACCGGCAGGACTCGAGTTATCCATCTTAGTTTTTGAGGTGCCTTGCCTTGGCCTTAGACTTCTCCTTAGACTTTTACTTATTTCACTACCCCCACCACCCCCCTCTCTGTTATCCCTGCTATCCCTGCTATCCTTGGTATCCCTGGTATTCTTGGTATCCCTTATCTTCATCGTTTGCCTTGTGATCAAAACTCTGGCAAAGTGTCGTCCACATCATTATCGCTTTTGTTTTAAGCTGGCACAGGCGCTGGCGCTGGCGCTGGCAGTGGCGTCGTCGCTTCTGCCCGCAGCTAAAGAGATATGGTAGAGAATCCTTTGGTCCTTTGGCGCCGGCCTGACACTTTTCTGACATTGTGCAAATGAATAATTGTGCTTTCTTTGCCGACAGTGCAACCAGCCCCAGCCTCAATCTCTCACTGAGTCTCAGTCCCAGTTACAGCACCAATGCCAACAGGCTCCCATTCCGACCACAACAACTGCACATCCGTTCCACATCGCTCGCTCAATGTCTCATCATCATCATCATCTTTGTCGTCGTCGTCGCAGTTGTCGTCAGCATCGTTGCTCATTCGCTGTGCCGTTGTCAAGCTCATCATCAACCTCATCATCATCATCATCAACATCAACATCATCATCATTATCAGTATCATCATCAGTGCCATTCCCATCATCATCATTCGCATTCGCATCCGCAAGAGACTCGCCTGCCCCATCCTGTCCAGTCGCATTCTGTCCTGCCCTGACTTAGCTTGTTCTTGTCTATTCTGCTCGGTTCTCGTTCCGTCCTGTTCCCAACTAGCCGGTCCGACCACAGTCAAACGAACAGCTAAACAGTCGCTTAGCCAGCCGCCTGACTACTGACCCCTTTTCAATGGGCATCCGCTGGATAGGGCGACGACGGGTTGCGCTGGACATTGCCATCCTCATGCTCATCCTCATCCGCGTGCTCATGCCCATGCTCATCCTTATCCTCGATGCTATACTGTTTGCCCATTCATTTTGTTTCTGTTTGCGCTTTGATTGACGGAGCTACGCTGAGCTGATGCTTTGCAGTTGTTGTTGTTGCTGTTGTTGCTGATGTTGCTGCTGCTGTTGCGGCCGTTGCATGTCCTTGCGCTTGTCCTTTCGCATTGCCGCTGCGCTTTCCCAGCGTTATTAATGATTTCTCCAAAGTTTTCGCTACATTTTATGCTACAACTTCTACCCGGGTTGGCCCGGATACGCTTGTTGTTTATTCTTGTTTTTGTTGTTGTTTTTGTTGTTGTTGCTATTGCTGTTGTCTGTTGTTTTCGTTGTCGATGTTGTTGCTGTTGTTGGCATATTGTTGATTGTTCTTTTATCTCGTCTCTGTCAATTCGCTGCGTTATGTTGCTGCGTTCCATTTGACTTTGGGTTTTGAATTTCCGACCACCTCCGATGGGCAGCCAGCATTTCGGCTTCCACCTTATCCACTTTTGCTTCAATTACGGCTCCTTCAACCGGATCCATTTATGATGAACGCTTCACGCTTAACCGCCGGGTTCGGGTTTCGAGTTTCGGGTTATGCTCAACAGCATTTTGCAGTTGTGTCTTGCTGCTTACTCGCCATTTCCACCAGATAAATACTTGTCAATCAGTTATTAATTGCTTTTCAAATTATATTGAATTTGTGGTTTCAGTTTTTCCATAATAGAACGGTTACTTCTCTTGCCCTGCCAAAGTAATAACAAAGAATTCATTTTGACTCTGCTTTTCAGGCAGTAATTAGCCAAACTGAGAGTGCAATTGGTAGCAAAACTCATTCATATCTAATAGAAAAGGAAACTCAAATTCAATTGTGAAATTTGGTATTTTTCGATAAGACCATTCACAGACACAATTGCGTATTGATTGAACATTTTGGCACAAGCTAAAAAGCACCTTTTATTCCGAATACAGCAATTTCTATTCAGAACAAAAAAAGCATGCTAAGCAAATATTTAAAAATACAAACATTTTTTGTTCAGGTTGAGGGTTTTTATATTCTCTGAGTTTTAAACATGTTTCCCTAAGATACTAAAAGTTTTCAACTTTTTCTTCGACAGTTATCTGAACTGAACTGCACCGCTTCGACATATATTTGTACTGCCTGCAATAAACAAAGATATAAATTGCATGTTTCGTCAAGGTGCCCTTGAAACGGCGATTCGGCTAGTGATTATCCTCAAAAAGATATGTACTCTTTGAGGTCTGTGACGTCTCCATCAACTTTCCCCCAAATTATTTTACAGTCTGAAAAAAGAATGCATAAAAAGCTGAAGCGTCTAAATGTAACAAGAGGTTGAGTCTTATCACACACTATTTCAAGCATTTTATGGAAAGATGGTGCAAAAATACGATCAAGTTTTTGGCATGACAGTCTTTCATTTTACATTTAAATTTGCTTGGCATGGCAGTTTGATAGCACACGTTAATTGCATTTCAGAGCCAAGTCAGAGACGATGACATTCAGTGCAGCCACAAGAAGGGGCAACATTAGCATCTGGACACGAGATGAGATGGGTGCCTGTGATTGTTGCAAGCATAGACAAATAACGACATGAATATATATATATATATACTTAAATATATCACATGTGAACATGTAAGGGAGATGGCGCCACTAAGCCGCAGCACAAAAGGTGTGCGTGTGCGGCCATGAACCAACACACACACATACAGACAGGACATGTTGAGTGCAGCACACACTGCACACATACGTTTACACATAGGCAGCCTTGCAACAGCGAAATGCAATTAGAAAATTGATGTGGCCAGTAGTTGCTCATGATCTTACTGAAACGCTGAGTTGGGACCACAGTGTAAACCACACTTTAAATATGCGCCTCACTCTCTCTCTCTCTCTCTGTCTCTCTCTCTCTCTCTCTCTCTCTCTTTCTTTCATTAAATGCGCTGGAATGTTTATTAAAATGCTCGAAATACTTTTAAAAAACAATGCAGAGGTCGGTTCAGCACTTTGGTGCTGTCATGTTTATGGCACAGCTGCTGGGGCAGCAGCAACACCAACAGCAACACACACATTGGAAGTAATTGACTCTGCGCCTCACTAGCCGACCAATTACTATAGCTATTGCCATACAGCTAGTCACAACCTCCCATTGAGATAGATGCACTTAGATAGCGACTGCGACTTCAGTTTCTGGTTTAGTTGGTCGTTTTGGTTTACTTTAGTTATGCACTGTTGGCTTGCAACATATGCAGATGGACCAAATGCAGTACTTGTAGTTGTTGCTGTTGTTGTTGTTGTTGTTGTTGTTGCTATTGTTGTTTTTGTTGCTGTTCGCGCATCTGGCAACATCTTGTTGAGCTGTCAAAATATGCTTGTTAACAACATTTGTTGCACCGCACCAACAGCACCAACAGCACGAACAGACAACAGCAATGTGCTGGGAGACCCAGCCATGCATTAGACTAAACATGTTTACAAGACATAAGCAACTTTTTAGAGTGCAGGCTTTTAGAAGCTGCTTTCCATTTAATTTCTGACAGCAACATTTTTCTATTTGTGCTTTTATTCTTAATATTTTTTTCTCTCTTTTTTTCTTGACTTAGTTAAAAGGCGACAAAAATAATCATAAAAATTGCCGTTGTTTTTGTATTTAGCTGGCATGTTGTTCAACTTTATCTCATGGTAAACTTTCCATAAATAGCAAAAACCCAGTTCAGACTATGCAAAAGATACGTGTGTGAGCAGCCGCCTTGGGCGTGCGTTTGTCTAATAGATCAGCAACAGCAGCAGCAGCAACAGCATCAGCAGCAACAGCAGCAACAGCAGCAACAGCAGCAACAACAGCCACAGCGGCAGCAGCAGCAACAGGGGCAACAGCAGCAGCAGCGACTCAAATGTGCTCCTATCCCATTTATCATCTGGCGGCTGTCTGCAATTTCAGCGACTGGGCGGCGTTCGTGTTGCTGCTGCAACAACAGCAGCGCTCTGTTCTTCCTCTGCCTCTGCAGCGTACGCCTCTGATTCTGCCTCTGCCACATCGTAAGCATGAAATTCGAGCGACGTGCGCGCACAAGGTGTCTGCATTTCAACGCCCCAGACTCTGAGCCGGTGGAGACATTGAGACCCCCCTGCGGTCTAAAGCTGAAACCTGGACAAACGGCTAATGTAGCAGGCAGAAGGCAGCTTGAAGGCAGGCAGCAGACGGCTGACCAGCTTTTGCTTCATTTGCACTGAAATTATTCAGCATAAATCATTTTAATGTTGCGTGATTTTTAGTCGGCCATTTAGAGGCCGCTGAATGTCACTTAAAATCTGACACGTTAAAGGACAACAGACGACAGGCAACTCAACCAGAATCACACAAAGAGAAAGCGAAAATATTTACAGAATTTAAAATATTAATAAAACTAACCAAAGCAATGTGAAATGTTAACAATTGAATAAAGTTTTGTATAACTTTGATATATTTTTAATTAATAGCATGCAAACGTGGCAAATGCAATGAAATATGAGAAATTCAAAAAGTTTATTTCTACTTGTCAAAATGAAAAGTATTTCAAACGGATGCCAAAAACTGGTAAATATTAAATAGCAGGTTAAACTTTATTTACGATTTTTATTTTTATTGTTGTTTTGGTTTTTGCTTTTGGTTTGTGTTTGTGTTTTATTTTATTTACATCTTTTGATTGCCCAGACAGCTGTTGGCTGACTAGGCAGCAGCATACTTATTTAGTACATAATACATAATAATTACAAGCGATGTGGGTTCCACATAAACTTTTGGGCATGCCTTTAAAATGCAGACAAAATTATGGCTAAAATTATGCAGATCAAAGTGCGCGCTTACAACACAACACACAACACACACACAACACACACACATATGGCATATGGTATGTGGTGTATGGCAAGTACATAGGTAGATACATATTAAAGTCAAATATTTCACACAGATGTGCTTTGAAGTTGCCATGCTCCTCGATTCACATTCATTTTAGCTTTGAGTTGGCATTCGCAGGAATCACATCTTTTAGAAGGCAGCACAAGTGATACTTTGTTGTCGTTTGTGGTCGATTGTTGTTGTCGTCGTCATTGTCGTTGTTGTTGAGGTTGAGGTTGAAAGTAGATAAGTTCCAGCATATAAACATTTCATTAGTATGAGCATCATAAGTTCGTTATTGTTGCCAGACAGTTTTATATCACACGAATGATGCGGCTGTCGGGCAAATAGCTTCTTGTAACTTACACCATCAACTTTGGGCCTGCAGCGCGATCTTTGCAGAAAACGCATTATGACAGGCGGCATGTGTTCCTTGTACATCGCATATTGGCGCAGTACAAAACGGCAGTCGCTAAAGTGCACACATTGGCCAACGTTTTTGTCGGGTGTCTCGCAGCTAGGTTCTGGCAGCAGATGCCGCATAAATGGAGATTATACGTATACATATATTAGCGAATGTGTGTGTGTGTGTGTGTGTCTGTGTATCTATGTGTGTCTGTCTAAGCCATAATCAATGGTTAGCTTACGTGTGTGGCACAAAGTTGGCAACAAGATGACGAGCAGGCAGCAGTTGTGGCACAAAAACAAAATCAATCGACAAGTGAGCCGCATTTTGAATTTGAAATTCGTAAAAGCAACCGCCGACAGCGCTGTTGATGATATATTAAAGTCGCGTTAAAGTCTTACACGCTTTAAGCTGCCCAAGCTAAGACTGCTGCGGAAACCGAAGCTGGGCAACAGATTGTTGCTCAAGTAAACAGCTTGGGCGGTTGGGCAACTTTTGATAAGCGGGCGAACAGTCGAGCAAGTATGCCACAGAGAGAAAGAGGCAGCGCTTATCAGCGATGTGCAAAACATGAGGCCAAAAAATATGTACATAATATGTAAACAACAGACACACACATAGCTAAAATTAACTGTACACACAAGTGGCCGTATAGCTTTATAGATGCGGCATCCATAAACACATGTTTGAGGCGCCTCAAACCAGAACGAGCCAAAGCTCTGCCTTGGGTTGCTACACTCCGGTGCCTTCCCATCGGCGCGGGTGGCGCAAATGGAAATTTATTATACATCTATGTAGATTTATTGCAAAGTTGAAAATGAATTCAAAGCGTGTGGAAAGTAGCATCTGTGCAAGGAATTGACTTCTGTGCCGCCTTTGCTAGTATGGACGCGCGGGTATTTGTTCAGCAAAATGTACCAAGCTATTACCTAGAACAACACCAAACATCAACTGAACATTTTAAATAAGTGTACTCTAAGATTTAAATTAATAAAGGCCTCTTACATCGGCAGAATTGCTTGCAACATGTTTGCTTGCTCCATTAAAGAGCAACTTGATATTTTGCAGACGTATCCATAAATGCTACAGCTCAATAAGAATTAAATACCGCAACTGCCAGGCTTGCATTGATTTAAAAAACAATGTTTCATAATAGTTAATGTATTTTAATTATGACTGTTACTCTAATGTTTGGCCCAATGAAGACAATGCCCAAATCAGTATCAGATTAAATTCCAGCTAACGCATACACTTACACGTGTGTGTGTGTGTGTCGAGTGAGTGTATAGGTAGTTTAGCTGGTAAAATTTTAATAAAAATGCAAATTTTTTGAAGTAGCCTAAGGGGTTTCTGGCACATGCAAAGCCAATAAAATGATATTGCTCGTTATGAACTTGGCGGCAGATACGGAAAGCTGTGCAATTTTCAAGCACTCAAAAAGGTGCGCAAGAAGTTTGGCAGTATTGCTTCCGTTATTATTGGTTAGCTTAAACTTTTGCTCCCTTTTGTTTCCTAAGTTTTCAGACTTCAACAACTGAGTCACTGGGAAGCTTTAAATGTAAATACAGAGTTTATCAAATGATCGTTTGACTGATTTCTGACAACATCGTTCATTTCATTTTTCATCATTATGTCTCATCTACTCACGTTGACATACATAATAAGCAATTACATTTGAAGACTACACGAAATGCACCAAGGAATATATTTGAGGTATTCATAGGCAAAACTGACTTCGGATTTGGAATAACACATAAAAACTAATAATGCATTTTTTTAACTGTTTTTTGTTTTTTTTTTTTATTCTTATAATAAATTTAACTTGGTTTTAGCACCCATTTTGACAGCCCGTAGCTTAATATAAACACTTGTGTACATGTTGAGGAAATGATGACTGATTTAATGGACATCGAACCATTATCGTGTACATTGCAAAATACGGCAAAGTGTTGAAAGACGCATTGTTTGCTCATAAAACCCGCACATCATTAAATCTCCAGTCCCCGTAAGCCCCCTCCAAAGTCCCCTACTAAAATGTCAGCCAGCCATGGCTAACTGGGCAATGCTGCAGACAAGCTACTCAGATCATCCTCCCTCCGGCCATCACAGCCCTGCCTTTCCCTTTCCAATTCACATATGTAAACGTTTAAGTACGATATTTAGATATGTGTACAAAACATGCCGGAACCGAAGCATAAAAACCGAAATGCGCATAATAAAAAGTCATCATCATAGACATAGACCCATGTGCCTGCCTGCCCCCCTGTTGCAGAGATCCATTGCTATGGCCACAGCCCTTTTACAGATGTGCGATAAAACGACGAGCGGCAACAAAGGGCTTAGAAAATATGAGAAACAAAGCATAAAATAAAACACTTCGAACTTCAAGTTGACAATTTGAAGACGTCAATAAAGTTTCAAAAGCAGCTCCATGTCAACTCTGTTGCTGCTGCTGCTGCTGATGTTTCTGTTGTTTCTGTTGTTGTTGTTGTTGTTGTTGTTGTTCTGGCTATTGTTGTTGTCGCATGCGTTTTCGCTTTCTTCGTTTTTCCCAATAAAAATTCTTTAGAAATCATTTAGAAAACGCATGCATGCACATCATGTGCACACCCACGGCCCCCCTTTCGGAGCGCCCGTACAATGCCATCACAGATAGATATAACGCGTGTCAGACACGACAGTGCCATGGATCATGTGTCAAATTGTGACTCACACTTGCAGCAGCAGTAGCAGCAGCAGCAGCAGCAGCAGCAGCAGCAGCAGCAGCAGCAGCAGCAACAACATCAGCAACAGCAGCAGCAATATCAGTGTCAGCAGTAAGTGCAAGAGCAACTAGTCACCAGATGGCAGTTACCTGCAACAGCTACACCAGCAGCATCCGATGCCAGGAGCCAACACTCGAAGACCGGCGACACAAGCAGATGAAGACACTCAACTGACTGCTCAGCTGGGGGCGACAGCAAACGGCACACGCAAATGCACTTTTTGATTGCCTCGGGCTGCTCTTATCTGTCTTTGGCTGTTTTCCTTATGAATACCAAAGTGTAACAGCGACTGTGTCACACAATCAGACTTGGATGGTTGTTGCATTGTCGTTTTATTTGATGTTCGGGTAAAAGCTTTTATCAAAAATCGTATTGCATGCAAATTAGATTCCTCTCGAATCTCTCGTACTTACAACCATGACCTGACAGTCGCTTTGTGCTGCAATTTAAAAAAATATACACGTTGCCTTTTATATGAAGATGCCATTGTCGTTTGCACTGCAGCGCTCTACTCTCCTTCTACAACAAATGCTGCTGCTGCCGATGCTGCTGATGCTGCTGATGCTGCTGCTGCTGCTGATGCTGCTGATGCTGCTGCTGCTAGAGTTGCTGCGGGCCTGCTGATAAAGACACCGACGACAAAGCAACGAAACGCTGATGATTCAGACATTGCATCCAAAGCTCATTCTGCTGCTTACGACCAAATTGTTGTTGCTGCTGCGCTTTGGTCTTTTGTCGCAGCTCTCAATTGACTTGATAAACTTCTTCCTACAATTTTTTTCAATTCTATCTATCGTACGCTTTGCTTGTTAACGTCAGCCGGCTGCACACACACACACACACACGCACACACACAAACACATGTACACAAAGGGGAAATGCAGGCGTAAAATGAGTTCGCTTTTTCTTTGGACTCTATCGAGCACGTCTTATCTGTAGTCGCATACGTATATGGCCCATGACAGCGGAGGCTGAGACTCTCCGGCTGGGGCCGTCGCAGCGTAACGCCGACTTAAATACACTCGAATGCATTTCCATTTCATGGCTATGGCTTCATTGCCGCCAAACATCGTCGTCGTCCGCCGCTTTGTCTGGTGGCTATGCGCCAACTTGCCATACATTTAAATAAAAAAAAATAAAAAAAAAGCTAAGCTAAGCATCAGCTTCGCCGTCGTCGTCGACGTCGTCGTCGTTGCGAGCTGTTGGTGTAACAGCGTTCATCGAAGCTTAAGGTGTATAAATCACACACAATGCGGTCTTTTGTAGTTTCAGGCGACACACAATCACACACACACACACACTAACCTTTACCATGCCTGCTGTTGCAGTGAAAAAGTGAGCAGCGTTTAGATTTTTTGGGTCAAAATAACATTGCCCTGCTGTTGAGCTTTAATACTGTACTCGGTGCTTGGGCAGCTGTTCACAGTTTCCGATTGGCATTTAAATAATAATAGAATTATAATTTATTTTTAACAATTTGTTGCACTGTTTGTAATCATTTGTTAACTGTCACTGGCTTATTCGGTGCACCGAGGAGGCGTGTAAGCCGCTTATCAACATATAAAAACAACTTAAGAAAAGCTCATAATGCATTGTGCACTGCATCCACTTGAGTCACGACCCACACCAAGCACGAACAAACGGCTTTTCATAAAGAGACCAAAATATTTAAGAGGTATATTTAAAATCAAATAAACACATCTGCCAACAATCAAATGCTTGCCGTACTGTAAATTGAGCTTAGTTTCGGTTTATTTAAGACTCGACTGACGTCGGCATCTAAATGGAAGTGCAAGCAACTGCAAAGCGATCCACTCATGTGCAAGTTCAGCGCCAGCCTCAGGCAAGCAGCTTAGCCTGGATTGAATTGAAATTTGTTTATGGCCAACTGCAACTTCACAGTGAGTGGAATGGGAAGACTCTTTGGCGCTTTGGCGCCATTGAAACAAACTTGTACACATGTTTCTGTCATTTTCTGGAATTATGTGCAACGCAAACGACATGCGAAATAATATGATTTTCTTGCTTCATAAGCCGAACGTACTTTTTCCACAACATTTGCTGCAGCAATGCAGCAATGCACTGTGGAAAATATCACGAAGGCACACACCAAAATTCGATTTAAATATTTAATTTAAGCAAATTAAATTCTGGTATAACCTGAATTTTATTTTTACTAGGAATGTATAATTTTAAGCAGCTAATGAAAAAACACATAAATAAATTAAATAAATAAAAATAAAAAAAAATTTACGAGCACATAAATAAAATAAATAAATAAAAATCCAATATAATTTTATAATTTAAATAAGACTCTGAAGGTTGTAAAAAGCGTAAATATATATATATAATGTTAGATTAGACAACATACTCATAATTCAAATAATTCATAATAATTCTATTCAAAAATATAGAAAAATCTGTACACGAATCACAATAATATTTATGGTATGCAGGGAAGTAAATTTAGTTGTCGATATATATTAGCAAAGTTTTAATACGTGTTTCATTCAATGGTACAATAAATCAGGCCATTAAAGTATTATTTCACAATTGGAGACACAGTTCAAAAGGTTACAGAACTTCTGTCTGCCAAACAGGCAATTCTCATCCATCGTGCTGCGGCTCCGTTGCCGCGGGTCCAAGTCTGTTTATCGTTTATTTCAGCAATGACAGGTGCAGCTGCCAGTGGCACACAATCGAAATATATCTATATATCTATAAGTTGGGCTGGCAGTGCGTGCGATGCCGTTTGTTTATGGAATTTGAACTTTTGGCTGGCCCAAATAAGCGACTCACTGGCTGGCTGGCTGACTGACTGACTGACTGGCTGACTGGCTGACAGACTGGCTGTCTAAGCGAGTAACTCACCCGCTCACTTCGAGGAGCAGCTGGCTCTGAAGTTGTTGTGATTGTGATGCTGACTGAAGCACGTTGTTTACTAGTATGTTGTTAAATGCAAAAATGATTTCCTATCACAACAAAGCAAACAAACAAATAGCGAGGCGCACGTAGCAAAGGCGCCGTCGACTTTTTGGTTTAAAATGCAATAACCAATCAAATAAATTGCCAAACAAAATGATTCAAGCATTAAGCCAACGCGTTGTCGCTATTTGTATTAATATTTTTTTCCTTTTTTTCAATACATTTGTTGTTATTGCTCGTATTCTGTTTCTGATTTTGTCGCAAATGTGTCTCATTATTGCGTGATATTTATTTAGGTTATGACTTAAGTTGTGTCACGTTCGCTTGAATTTATATCCAATATGTTGGCCATCCGTCGCACCAACGCCAAAAATTCACGGCCAGTTCCAGATCCCAAAATAGCAGCACAGAAAATTATGCCCACAGATCAAGCAGCTGATATTTGGTAGTGGGTATGTTTGCTGTCTCGCTGGACCTCAATTTATGTGTGTAGAAAATTTATATGCAAATATTCAATGCACGTCGTGCGCATTGCATTCCAAATGCAGAGCCACCTCCGCCCCCATCGCCACGGCACGCCACTAATTGGACCCAGTGGTTCGCCATCGTGATCGCATTTAAATGTGCTGATCAATTTGGTTAAATGTTAATAGCGCCCTGGGCGAGGCAACACTCCAGTTGTCGGTCGAGATTCGATGCTGCCATGCTGCGATGGTGCGGGTCATGCGGGCTTACCTTGTATTTGGGGCACACGCATTTCATTTCACTTGTGCGCATAAAGAGATATATGACACACATAAACTGAAATTAGCTGCCAATTTGAGATGCTGTCTTTGTCTCTGTTCTTAGTAAAGTTGCATGTGAATTGTTTTATATTTATTTGGCGGCATTAAGCTATTAAAATACATACAAACGTAAAAAACGAAGAAGAACAAAAAAAAAATACAATGAATTATCAAGCTGTGCTGGGAACGACTTCAACTCCATCTCCGACAAAAGTAATCAAATCAAATTTGTTTATTTTTGTTTTGTTTGACTTTTTTTGTGCAGCCTAAAAGTATGCCACAGACATTTTTCACAACTGCTTAAGATTTGCACCCAAATCCGCTGCACTTTTTCATTGGCTTCAAGTTTTTCGTCTATGCGTAAACTTATTATCATTCTAGCCATTTATTTTATTGCACACACATACAACACAGTGAGCTGCTACAATTGTTTTCACATGCAAATTCTCAGGCCCGCCTTCCCCCCTTAGCCCACACCCCAACCATCCCCTTTCCCGTTACACTGTCAAACATTTATATGCAAATGGATCGCATGATCCCCGCTGCCGTCGTTGCCGTTGCTCCTCCTGCTGCTCCTGCTGCTTCTGTTTGTGCTCCCATAGCGAGACACACTCAAAAAGAGATTTCCACTAAAAGACAAATGTTACAATATTACAGGGCACTCGCTGAGCGTGAGCGTACCTTGAGTGGCTGCTGCAAATGTTGGAGGGTTTGTCTTTGCCAGTGCTCTTGCTCCTGACTTTCTGTCTGCCCTGCTACGCGCTCAAGTGGCAAAAAAATCGCTGAAGTCGCAAAAATTATTGCAGTTGGCAACTTGAAGCTGACATTTCACCCACACACACAAACACACACAGATACTCACACATACGTACACGTTCAAACAAATAAAGTGCGCGTGCGATAAAAGTAAAGTGACAGCAAAAACAATTGCAAACTTGTGCAATTAATTAAGTGAAAAGTGTGCGCTCCTCTGATGCAGCATTAGAAATTGAGTTGCCACTTTCCGTGATGAGTTGATGTCGCAAATCCAAATCTAAATCCAAAGCAAACACAATCACAATGTTCTCACACGTGCTGTCATTTAAATATTTAAATATGCTGGTGGCAGCAGCGGCGCCGACAACGACAGCACTTGCTGTCACCGCTGCTCTGCTCGGCTCTGCTCTGCTCTGCTTAAAGTTTTGCATGTTTTGGTGTCTGTGTTAAACCAAAAACCAAACTGCTGCCCTGACAACTTCAGCTTCAGATACTTCCACTGCCTCTGCCACTGCCACTGCCACTGCCACAGCCATTGAGGTACGAGCACGGAACAGCAAAAATCATACCACACACTCACACGAACACTCAGCGAAACGTACTTTTTTCCTTGGATCTTTTTTTTTTTGCTGTTGAGAAATGCTTTGCTTTGCGAGCATCGTCTTCTTTTATCAGACAAACTAAGCGCAAAATTAGTTTTTGAACTTTTTAAATTGGTTTATTTCATGGAGTTTTGATTTTTAGCACATTGCGTAACGAGCCTGAGAACTGCGTTCTCCTAATTGGCTCTAGTCGTGCTTCCAGAATAGAACCAGCCGCGATTGCAGTTTACTTAGCGCCTTCATTAGCTATGAGTGTATGTATGTGTGTGTGTGTGTGTGTGTGTGTGTGTGAGTAACTACTCAATTTGCCAGGCGACTTCAGGCGAAATCATTTTCTCAGCACAAATTTGCAATTATTATAATATGCAGGAACGACATCCATTTGGGCACGCGCTCCTTATATCCGGTATACACCTGGTATACATGGACACTTTTTCAGCAATTTTTTGTGACAAAGTGCACACTCCTGTGTGTGAATGTGTATATGAGTATGTACTAGCTGGGTGTTGGGCTACCAGGTGCCCTCGCCGTGAGCACTTAATACCTTATAATTTGCCGTGAGTCGTTGCATTCATAAAATTTACTTTATGAACAATAATTCATATGCGCTTGTGTGTGTATGTGTGTGTGTGTGTGTGTGTGGAAAGTGCATAAAAATCAATTCTTGCACATGAAACAGCAACGAAAAAACTGGCAAGGCGGCGAAATAAAACAACAGCAACATAGTGGTGTATACGACGGTGGCAACAGCAACAGCAATGGCAAAAATAACGACGACAGCAGCAACGACAACGACAACGACAACGTCGCGACGTTGCATACTTCTCAGATGACAAGCAGTCGGCGAGCGAAGTGAAAGGGCTGAAAGGAGGGTATGAAATAGCTGCCTGGCATAACCCCCTGCAGCCCATAATACTTGTAACTGATTATATGTACAAAGTTGCCTCGCTCTTTGTTCTATAGTGGCAGTACCAGTGCCAGTGCCAGTGCCAGTGCCAGTGCCAGAACATGGCCACAGCAATTGTCCCACAATGCCCGCATCTGCATGTGTATTGGTATTTGTATATGAATACGCTTATATATCAATATGTGTGCACCATATATTGTTATATGTTCCTGTGGCCGACTCTGCTACTCCCGTTTCTGGCATTCCTGCATCGCGCAGTCAGACTGCGATTGCTATTTCCTTTCACATCTCCTCCCGCACATGCAATTATTTCAACAAATTTAAACCTCAGCGAAATAATAAACAATTCGTTTTCAGATTAAAATGCAATTTTCATAACTTTTTGTGCAAGGCACTACTTTCATCCAACCTCTTTCATTCCGCCAGCCGCAATTACTACTTATTTTATTTATTACATAAGCCGGTGCATTAATTTTTCACAATGCATTCGTACCGTTAAAATTCCATCTTTGTTTTTGTTATTGTTTTCCTTAGTGCTGTATGGCTCCACATTTATCATACAATCCACAATTCACTTATATATGTAAATATTTACGAGGTTGAGAAGACCATTTGCCAGATTTAAACAACTACCATGTCGTACTGAAAAACCCTCCATCACTACAGAAAAATCATATCAACAAAACGCGCATTACACTATGCTGCAAAACTTACATTTCCTCAAAGGTTTATCTGAATAAACTGTGAAAATTTAAACGACAATGGTTACTTTACATTAAATAGTATATTAATTATTGGGCTTGGTACACATTAACATATTTTAGGGGATTAGTCTCTGCCGAGTTTTGAAAACGTAGAAGTCCAGTGTAAGTGGCACAAAAAATTATTTCATTAAGCTGCAATTAAATGAATTCATTAAGAACAGCAAGCAAAGTGGAAACACCTCTCACAGCTTATAGACGGAAATTAAATACCCATCTCCGAGCCCATTCGTTCACATGACAGCTCAGTGCCAATACCTACATGATTTCCAATCAATTCCGGCAGTATGGCAAGTTGGCAAGTGTTGGCAAAATTACCCAGGTGACGATGACACATTATGCCTTGCATATTTTAAGGCCATGCGGCGACCATTCGAATGTCATTTTAATGGCTGTTGGTTAGCTAATTGGGCTTACGATTAGCAAGTGAATGCCAAATGAGCACTGGGCGACAAAAGATTAGTCCACTGAGCATCGGGCGTCATGGAGCGACAGCTGAGCACGACATCTATTTAAATATGCAGCTGAGCAGAAACTTGTCGATTTGCATTAGTTGCTCTGATGCTATGATGCTGTGGTGCTGTGATGCTGTGATGCTGTGATACGGGGATGTAATGTCACATTTTCATCTAGTGCTTCAAATATGTACATGTCTCAGTGGGTTGCTCCAAATAGATAAATATTGCGCTGCTAGCAGTGGCTTTAAAGTCCTTCGAAAGGGCAAACACTCAACATTTATTGTCATGGCTTTCTGCTATGATAATGTGATATACGTCAACGTCAATTGGATTGGATGCTTTGAAAGCCAATAAGCTGCTGTTCGTTGGGGACACTCCCACACTACAGCATGATTTATTGCCGGAAAAACAAAGACACCCATTGACTTGAGCTTGTAAATGTACTCGGCATACCGTATATACGATAACTGCAAAGCTGGATAAAGTGAATCATTGCCAATGTGGAGAGTGCGTGCACTTGAAAATACAAATTGACAGATATCATAAGGTCCTTGGCATAATCCAATTAAAGCTGTGTTCATCTAATGACTGCATAAACGAGAAAGTTGATTATATTTAATTAGTGATAATCGCATTCCGAATTAAATTAATAATTAATAGTAATAACAATAATGTTCTCAAGTGTATTTAACTTGATAAATGTGCAGCATTTAAAAACAACTTTAAAAACGAACAAAAATCTGTTTAAAAATCAATAGCAAATGGGAAGTTTTTTACTTTGTGTTTTTGTCTTTGATGTTATTGCATAAATATCAAATTTCAAGTTGGACGGCTTATTTTAAACGTTATTTATTAAACCATTTATTCGCATCATACTGGAAACCAACTTCTACCTGGGCTATGCATAAATTGGCAAAATTCCAACACTGATCAACGAGATTCATAATAAATATTTTTCGCTTGAATGCAGTGCCATAAAAATAGGCGTTAAATATAAGTATGTGTAAATGACCATGTAGGTAAACACATTCTCACATTTATGTTTTCGGATACAAGTGCGTAAACAACAACCCCAGCGCCAATTCATTGTAATGCAGCTGTTTGTAAACGAAAATGAGTTAAGCACTTTAATGGTAATGCGATGCATCTGCGATGGCAAAGCATTTTATCTGATTTATATTTAAGTGCATTTATGCCAACGCCATTTTATAATTTTGTGTATTTTTTATTTTAAACCATTTGGCTGGCACTTATGCATTAATGCATTTTATTTCATAATTATAATTTTCCACGCTGATGGTAAATTTATATTTTTTAAATGCATGGGCAATTTCATAATGGAATAGAATCAACTAATTATGACTAGATTGGCCGTTAATATGGGAGAAACAGCTTTGGCTTATATTTATTTATATTTTCATTTATTTTGTGTACGTGCAGCAATAATTACCAGAAGAGTGAAATTATTGAATAGAAATGCGCAAACCGTTTAATTATTTCGATTCTGCCATCTAATTAGTTCCCAGCACCGGTCATCAATCTTACCGAAGGTGAAACGCTCGCATATCTGGAAGAGTAAGCAAATTGACTCAATTGATAATTTCATTGAAACACTCAATCAACAACTGGCAAATGGTTATACATAAATTTGAATAGCATTCACTCACCATCCACCCAATGCCTCTGCCTCTCTTTGTCTCACTTGCGAGTTTGCTCTCTATCAAATGTCTGTATTTACGTTTAAATGGCACTTTTCTTAAAAGGCTTAGCTACAAACAACAACTTATACATACAGCACACACCACACACACACACACACACACACACAAGCTGGTTGAGTGACATTCAAATAGACAAGCTGCCAATACGTGCAGCCGTCGTGCATAAAACTAAAGGAGTCAGCACTATGGCATAGACTGGCACACAAAAAGCATTCAAAACCAAAAACGAACAAAAATTTTGTTATTGCATTTGAAAATGGGAGGCGTGGCCGGGGCGTGCACATTTGGGGCGTATTGCCGAGCCCATACATACGATTGGAAACCATTTTTTTACTTTTTTTGTTTTCTTTTCGTGTTTTCTCTATTTACGTTAGTTTTTGTCTTGTGTGCTTCTCTTTGCTGAGCTTGGTTCTTCATTTTTTTGTTTATTGCTGTGGAGATGGCAATTGAATGGCCAAATTTCGCAAAATGCAGCTTGAGCTCACGTTTGAGACTAGACATGAGACAGCACAACAACTTGCTTTGAAGTTGCTGCCAACAGCAAGCGAATAGAGATGACAGCTCCCAAACCAAAATGGACTTATGCCACAAGTAAACAAAAGTCACTATATAGACCCATTAAGCAGTAAAACACTCGATTCAGTGCGGCTTATCGAAAGCAACCGAAGAAAACGGATTTCACTTATATTGATTGAACTTTGGATTGGAAAAAAAAAACAGAATCAAAAGAGTCGACTTATACAATCGGATGTGAAAATGGCATTAAAGCTGCATAATAATTTGCAGTACATGGAAAAATGTTATACAAGTATTTAAGTCAAGCTTGAATCGTAACAACTTTCTCATAAGGGAATAACACGAATATTCATGAGTTAAAAAAGTCAATTCGGAATTTGGTTGCGCAACATGTGGGTCAAGAAATGTCATAAACGCTTTGTCATCTCTGTTAGTCTACCAAGCCAATGTTAAAGTGTTTTTTTTTTGGTTTTGTATATCTGTAGTTTGTCTTTGTATTGCGTGATTTTTTGGTTGCCTACGATGGGCGTCACAGTTCAGGGCGTGGCGGTCGATTGCAGTAGAACTCGTGCCAAACAACTCGTTGGGCCTTGGGGCACCGAGCGTGCACCGAAATGAACAGCAGGAGTTGCAGGAACAGCAAACGCTGGCAGGCCACACACAAACTGGCAGGCAAAGACACAGAATGAACTGCAGCGCATTGCTCATACGCAGCATTGGACAAGTTTTTGGACAGCACACAGAAAACAGGTAGTAGACAACCGCTCAGTTGCTGCCAGCAAGTGCAAGGTGCATGGCAAATATAGTGAACGGAAAGCAAAGGACCTACAACAAGCCAGACAAGCAAATCACATGCCACAACGGTCGACCTGCATTTGAAGTTGGCGAGTGTGTTTGCAATTTGCTGAATATCATAGCTGCAATGTCAAAAGTGAGGTGAGCGTAGTCTGTGGTAGCCATCTTCAGAGTTCTGTGGTTGGCTGCTAGAAAACTACTTTACGTCCTGGGATGATATTAAGTTGGCGCTCCTAAAGCATGTAGTCCAACTGCTAATTAATAAGGGCTATGCTTAATTTTGTGTTTTCAGCCACTCATTTACCAAGTTTTGTGAGTTTTCCAATGCATCTGATCCAGGTGTGGGTATTGAACCACTGTCAAGCTCAGAATGTGGTCGCAATGCTTAACAAGTTGCTTGTGCCATTCAATAGGTCTGACGGTCCATCAGTCGTAGCGTTCGCCTCTTCACCTGTCCGTCTGGCCGTCCATGCACTGGGCAGTTAGTTAAATGCTCGTCATTTGGTTTGTTTATTCTGCGCAATGATTGCAAGGAGCCCTAAAATTGCTGTGATTGCAGCCAGGATTTGACTTGACCAAACTTTCGCCCCGACATAGTATCTACAACGTGTGGCCACAGGCATATGCCCAAATGGTTGCTAGCAACAAAAATCACATATTGTGCACACGTACGCTAGCTTAGAGGCCCAGTTAACTCCCAGTCGCCAGTCGCCAGTCGCCGGTTGGCAGTTGGCAGTTGCCAGTCGCCAAGCGACTGTCGCTAGCCGCATGGTTTGGCATCGCATTCCATGCAATTTTTCCCAGGTAACAAAATGAATTGCGTCTGGCGGTGCTGCAGCTGCTGTTGCAGCAGCTCTGGCTGTGGCTGACAGTGCCGCATGCTCAATGCGCACTATTTGCTATTATTCCACTGATATTTCGAGAGTGCCATTGGCCATGTGCTGTGTGTAGTGTGCTGTAGTGCAGTCCAATCATACATGCTCGACCTCGCACTTGCCCCTACATACATACATACATACATACATACATATACATACACATACATACATACCTACATGCATACATACGTATATAGGTATAGATGAGTGCAATTTACCGCTAACAATGCCATGCCCCGATAGTTACAACAAATGTTAGACGCAGCCAACAACCAACAGCCGCAGCAATGTACAGTTGCAGCGCGCTACAGCTACAACAACAGCAACTACAACTACAGCCATAGCCATAGCCATAGCCATAGCTATAGCTAACTACTTGGTTGCTATAACTACCTAACGGGAAGCGCACACAGCTACATATGTTGACCATGGAAATGCATAAATAATGCGGCACAGTATGGGGCACCAACATGGCCTACGACCAGGACAAGGATACCAGTGGTGACTGCTGTTCCTGGCCATGTTGTTGTTCTTGTTGTTGTTTTTGTTGCTGCTGCCAGTAGGCATGTTGCAGGCAGAGTCTGCTCGCTGGCTGGTTGACTGACTGGCTGGGTGGCTGGATGGCTGGATGGCTGGATGGCTGGCGAGCTGTTATTGCCTCTCCGCTGCCCGCTAACTGTTAGCTCGTCCCGGTTGTTGTTTGCCATATTCGAACATTCACATCAGGATTTCCCGCTATTGTACTTTTTGGCTTTTGTTTATTTACAGTCAGCGCAAAAATGTTTGTTGTGGCCCGGACTGTGTATGCCTGTGTATGACGGTGTTTGTGTTTGTGTCATGTGTGCATAGCTGGATTTAGGCTAAGTAAGCCGCATACACCTGTCCACGCACACAAACACAAACACCAACGACAACACAAACAACAAACACAAACAACAAACAACACCAACAGGACCGCACGAGCGACCAATTTAATACATGATGGCATTGTTGGGCATTCAATATTTGACTGCCATTGTTGTTGTCGTTGTTGTTTTTGTTGCTGCTGTACATCTGCTTAAACAAATGTCACGCGCGGACTTGCCTCCAATTATTCATGTGGCGAACGTTATTAATTTGAAAGCATATTTATCACAAACGAAATCTACGCCACATGCCGTAATAAATCAAGAAACGTTTTTGGGCTGACGCACACCAATAACACCACAGCGCGCACACACACACACACACACACACACACACACACACATATATATTTAAATCTCAAACACACATCACACACACACATACATACATGCACGTACCTTTACATAAGTATGTATGAACATTGGGCGCGTCTAGCTACAACAGCTACAACATGACTAAAATGTGGCCACAAGTCGGTTGATGCCTTCTAGACGACTTAGTGTGTGTGGGTGTGAGTGTGTGTGTGAGTGAACTAGGAGTGGGAGAGCTCGCTATGTCATATCCACATTTAAGCGAGCCAAGCAGCCAAGCAGTCAGTCAGCCGACTCATATCGTCTAACCATGTGACAGTCAGTCAAGTCTCAAAATACAAAACACTCAAGGTGATATGAACCTTTTAGCCATGTTAAGCGGCCTTTTGGCGTCCTGTTTGCCTTCTACTTTTGAACACAACAACTTCAACAGAAACTTACTTCGTAGCAACGATAAATACATAAATTGGCAAGCCTATCCAGCCATGGGTTGACAATACGTCATTGTATGATTTTGGCTTAAACTTCAAAAAGCGAACCCCAGCAAGGTGACGACTACAAATTTCAAAGTCAAAATGTATGAAATTCCAATTGTTTGCTAGCGTCGTTTGCCACTGTGCCTTTTTATTCCCAACCAAATCCAATTGCAATATTAAAATCATGCCAGCCAAATACAAACACAGACACAGACACACCGGCAGCCAACTGTGACGCTGTCGCTTTGCGGCATTACTGTGGGCGCTAAGCTGACTGCCAGCACTCGCACCGTCAATGGGAGCACCGCCAGCTTCAGGGTTTGTAGAAAATCCAAAAAGGCTACCGACACGTTCAAGGACACCATCCGCAGACGCGACATACCACATATATAATGATGTATGCTTATGCTACTTACGCGTTGAGAATTTTTCAAAAAGCACAGAAACAACACCAACACATATGCATTTATATATATTTTATTTATATATTTATTTGCCTATGTACAAAATCGATAGATATATCTATATATATTTTTACATATATCTGTACTTGGCTGGCTTACACAAAATTGCCTAAAAACACCACACACAATTTCAATAAGTGGGCGACAATGCATACCAAATTACGCACTTAGCCTCATACATAATTAGTACGCCGTATGAGACTCTTAACTCCGCGATTCATATCTATAATGGTAATAGGTTTTTACCAAACATATTATTTGGCCGATAGTACATATTTAGTGTGCACAGTGATCGTGTTGATTAGTTTATTGTTATTGAAAATGCTACTCGAGAAAATCAATGACAAGTGCTGATTACATTCTGATATCGAAGGTATGAAGAGTAAACTGGTTTTGTGAACCGTCCTTCTTTCCGTTTAAGCTAGAAACTTGAAACCTGGAACATATTCTTGTCAGTACCCTCGTCAGATAAAGTTGTGGTGCCACGTCTTTTAAGAGGCTTGGAAATCGATAAGATCGATCATCGCAAGTCGATGGATTAATTTCGATCTCATTCAAGGAACCCTTCCATACGAATCAGAAGTAGCCATATCTTCCGCTTTTATTGAGTTAAAGAAATAAAATTTAGAAGGTATATTATCGGTAGCCAACATACAACAATTTGATACAACCATTTTAAAGACAGCATCTCCAAAGGAAGGTGGCTTTTTAGTAAACTCCTACAATGATCGGCATATACATTTTGAGTTCTCGCCGTTCTCACAACTATGCCTTAAAAATTGCTAGGAACCCGCTTTAAATATCGATATTTCTTGGTTAGACCCACCCTGAGTATTTTGCAGTCGTTCTGATGCTAGAACGTGTTTTTGTTCTGCCTCAAAGGCTTGCACAATTTGCAATATTATCAATCTTTGATGAATCCATTGCGTTTGAGTGCGTAAATGAAAAATTGTGTACAAAATCTAGCTACTATAATGGTGCATATTTAATGCGCCTGCTTTTGTTTCAACGTAATTGCCTCAATTTAGGCATTGTCTCTGCATTAAATTTTTGATGTGCCCATGTAAAAATTGTAATTTTGCGACCAAGCCTCACCACGCTGTCTGATTGACTGAGTAAGTGAATATTTGAGTGTTTGTCTGTCTGTCACCCGGTCTATCTGACTGTCTGCCCATCTGTCTGTCTGTATGTCTGTCTGCCTGACATTACAGCAATTGCCTTGACGACACTTGGCGACGACACTTCCGTGCAATTGTATGCCGCTCTTTGGGTTCCGGCTTTGGGAATGGGGTAACGTACGCCACAATTTTTATTGGCTATATGCGTGTTGTCAGGCCATGTATGAATATTTGTGGCAGGCAATTCTTATGAATTGTCAGGCACGTTTATATGTGTACAAGGCCGGGCCGCTCCACACACCGGAACAGGACGCAAGGACGACTCCATTCGTTGAATGTGTCGTTATTATGGCAATTTTACCACATGATGATGCGCTTGGTTATTTGCTTATTTGGGCAAATCAAGCAATTTGTTCGCAATTGTCGTCGACGCCGCCATTCGTTGCAATTGTGTGGAAATCGATATGCGTTGTTATTTTAACCGTTCATTTCCCTCATTGCCATTATAAACGCACCCACACACTCACACACTCGCACAGTCGCTCATTCGCACACAATGCACCGGGCACAACAAAAGTTGAGCTGCTTTCGCCTTTGCTTTTGCCTTCGCATGGCAAAATTTGATTTATGCATATTTCCATATGATTTATTTCATTAGCATCATTGCGTAACATTTCTTCGATTCGGATGCCGACTTTTGCTTGTGACTATGCCCGGACTTTTACCTTTTTCGTTGCCAAGCTGCTTTTTTTTATAATATTTATTTAAACATTTGTTGCAACTTCCGTTTTCATTTCTCGTCCGTTACGTTTGAGTGATTCAAACTTGACGGTTGCCTTTGTATACATTTTTTTCCGCCTCATTTGATGCAGAGAATGAAAAGTTTTCTTGCATCGCCATCCCCGCAGTCAGCCGCCACACACCCAACACACACCCACCGAAAAAAGGCAAAAGTCTCGCACAAAATGCAAAACTTTTGTTAAGAAAATATGAATTTGAAATGAAAATATGCTAGAAATGAATTGAAACCGTAACGGTTTGAGTGGGCCAAAACGAGCGCGTGCACGAGCAAGCATCGAAAAAATTCCAATCCACAGGCCCTGCACAGCCCTCCGCCAGTCGCCCCTATCAGCTCACAATGTTGCAAATAAAACAGCGCATAAGAAACAATATACAATAAAAAGAAAGGAAAAGGAAAAACGCTGAACGCTGAATGCTGGAACTGGAACTGAAACTGAATTGGAGATGGAGCTAGGGCATCAGCAGTAGGAGCATTCTGGCTGGTTGGCAGATGGAAATGAAAGGCAAACACGATTCAGTTAACGAGTGACGAACGCTATTGCTAACTGGGGACTGCTTTGGTATGTGTGTGTGTGTGTGTGTGTGTGTCTGTGTGTGTGTGCGTGTATGCAACCTAGCAACGACTATTGAAAATGCTGACTGCTCTGACTGACTGGCCGCTTCAAGACGGATCAGGGACGCGGATGCTGACGCAGACGAGGACGTGGACACGACGAACTGCCTGGCACTGGCTGAATGATTGCCTTTCTCGCCGTACTGACTGACTAACCAATGAACGGCTCCAAATGAATGACTGAATGAATGAATAAATGAACGGATGAGCGCTCCTCTACAGTTGGTTGCATTCGCAAACACACACACACACACACACACACACACAAACACACACAAAACACAGACAAACACACACACACAGACACACACACACATACACATACATATATAAACAGCAAAGCGAGGTTCGACGGGTCTCTCAATTGAACTTGGCCGTAACCGTCGACGCTCGGTCAATACAATAAAGTTAGTTTTCCAAATCGGCTACTTTATTGAGCGTAAGTCTCGGCCGAACCATATTATTTGATGTGGCTTGTTGGTTCATAACCATGAAGTCAAACTCTGTAACGAGAGAGTGCACGGGTACAAATAGGAGCAAGAGTACATTTATATTTCTACTCCAACGGCCAATAAAATTAACTATTTTGCGAGCGAGCACGTAATGGGCGCATCATTTGCTATTGGGCTTACTGTCTGTCGCCTGTCCTTAGACTCTCTGTTCATTTCCTATTTGGAGTGCTTTAAATTGCCATAAAAAAATTGCTATCTGCTGCCATCATTTCTGTCTATTAATATTATTGCTGTTGCTGTTTTGTTGTTGTTGCTGTTGTTGCTGCTGTTGCTGTTGTTGCTGTTGTTGCTGTTGTTGCTGTCGTTGCTGTCGCTGCTGTCGTTGCCGTTGTTCTGCGTTTTCCTCCCACATTTCTACACTCAATTTGTACAAATTTAATTGTCTGCAGCCAGCAGCTATTGGCCAACGGCGTCGCTTTTTTTTACATTATTTTATTTCTATTTATTTATTTTGCTTATTTAATTTTTTTTCTTCTCTTTTGTGTATTTATTATTTGTTGCTTCTTCGCTGTACGGTCAACGGCTCGTCCGCTTGGGGAACCTTTTATGGCATTTTATTTATTTACGATGCGCCCTTTAAATCAATGAAGCATACTATTTGACGCTGTCTCTTAAATTTACGCACTTCAACCAAGTTAAGTTCAATGGATGTGCTTTTTTTCCCATTCACCGTTTTTGTTTTTTTTTTTGTATTTTTTTTTTGTGCTTTACGTTAACAACAATCAGCTAGTAAATCGAATTTCTTGCCTAAAACAACAACAAACAACTACGCAAGTGGCAGGCAGACAACAATGCGTAGCAGCAATGGCAGCATCAACATCAACATCAACAAAAATAAATACAAATACTAAAAAGAAGAGCGCTGCAGGACGCTGGTCAAGCTAAACACTACGTTTGTTTTAGCAGCTTCCGTTTCCTGTTGGCAGCAGCAATGGGAGCAGCACGAACAACGCATTCATCCATCTATCCACATAAGGGGCAAACTAACCAACAACTAAACATACGCACGGCCATCCATCCATCTACAATCACCCAACTAACCATCCATCTATCCATCTATTGTAGCGAACGTTCAGTCACCGTTCTTTGACGAAGCGCCAAAGCTTCCTGCTCCCTGTTCCCTGCTGCCTGCTCCCTGTGCCTGCTCCCTGTGCCTGCTCCCTGTGCCTGCTCCCTGTGCCTGCTGGCCTGGCCGGCCAAAGCTAAACGCATTTGTTCGAAGCTTGTTTAGTTTAACTTTAATTGAATTTTGTGAATTTTGCCTGCCTTTTCTCTCGCCATGCCTTTTCTCTAGATTCAATGTGTTGTTACTGTGTTTGTTGCTGCTGTAGTTGTTGTTGTTGTTGTTGCTAGAACAGTTTCCTTGCAGCTTTTTTATTTGTTGGCCCTTTGGCCATTCGTCCGGCAGGCAGCTGGTGCCACTTTTATATGGCTGAATTTATTATGGACAATAACAAAAACTGTACAAAACTGTTGGCCACGGTTGTTGAAGCCGAATGCCGAGTGCCGAGCTAGGCCGCCAGTTGCCGGCTCATCCTGCAATCCTACAGGAATTGCGCTCACCTTCACCATATGGTCAATGGCACGAGTTTAGCTCGTAAAAAGGCTTACATAAGACGGCCGCTGTTCGACTTACCTTTTTGCCAAGCAACTGTGAAATTGTCTTGTTTTGCTAGCAACCCTTTATTGTTGATTTTTAACTAAGGCAAATGGTTTGGGTATGAAAATGGCAGTGGAAGTGGGAGACAGAGTGGGCGGATGCGTAGGCGTTACTATTGGCATTGGCATTGGTTCGAACGCATTCGCAATGCGAATTCAATTTTTATGTCGGGCGTTTTAAATAATTTGTGCGATTTAATTTTTGGCTTTAGTCGAGCTGAGCCAATAAAACGCTAAAGAAAAAATGGCATATAAACGTGCTTATGCGGCTGATTGCCCCTGAGATGAATCGATAAATCTTTGGTGCGATGGGGCGTGATGGCGTATATGTAATGTCAGGCCACACAAAGCCGACGGCGATGCTGAACGATGACAACATAAGCCGACTAAAAGCCAAAGTCGGTGATTGTCAAAGTCAAATAATCAGAATTATATGTATTCAAAACACACTGAAGAAAGTTTTAGCACACAAGACTAATAAGCAAATAAAATTACAAAGCAGCTTCTGTATTTAAGTCAATCTCAGCCAGGGAACGCACAAATCCCAATTTGTATACGAAAATAATGATAATTACAACTTCTACTTTCTATATAAATATAAAATGCTTTATTTCTTGTGTGTATTTTGAGTTCAAACGCAAGTTAAATTTCATTGACGCGAATAACTAAACTTTAAGAATAATTTAAGGAACATTTTTTTGATGTTGTCGAGAATCATATTTTGACGTTATCTTTAGTCACTCAGTGTTATGCGCTACTTTTGATTTGTAGCTGTTTTTGTAGGTATGTTTGCCATTTGTATTGATGCATAAATTATGCGTTAAGCTGCTGCCTATCGATGCGGTTTACCGTCTGAATGAGCATAGAAATTTATCTAAACCCAAATAAATTTAATCAACCGCAATCGGAAGTGTTCGAATAATGACACAATAAACAACAGCAATTAAAATATCAAACATGAATCATTGTGCAAATTTACAACAATTGTCATGAAAACCAAACAACAAAACTGCATGCAATGCAAGACAAAATCCAAACAAGCATGTAAACGTATATATGTAAATATGTGTGTGAGAGTGTGTGTGTGCGCCTGTCTGCGTGCATGTGTGTGTGGGTGTGTGCATGTGGCTTAAAAAGTCATAAAAAGCGTGCAAACAATCAGACAGACCTTTTGTGTGTGTGTGTGTGTGTGTGTGCATGTGTGCTGCAAAGCAAACATACCATTCTATATGCCAGGCCACGCCCACAGCCTCACGCCACTGTGGAAATGGGCGTAAGCGCCTGCATAAATTTGTACTACGCATAAAATCAAATCAAAATTCAACGACATGTGACAATTTTATGTCCACAAAATTATGTATTTGTTGAAAACACACAACAGCAACAACAATCGAACATAGCAAAACAACAATAATGCAAAGCAATGAAAATAACCACAACGGCAATAGCAGCAAAAACAACTACCACTATAACAACAACAACAACAACAACGACGACAGTCAACAAGAACGCCAGTGAGGGCAGCCAACGAGGACATAAGCAATAACAGCAACAGCTAAAATAGCAACATGAGCAGATTATAATGAACAACATATTCGCACGGCCGCACCCAGGCACACACATAAAGCAGCAGAACACACACACACACACACACAACGCATGCCTCCACATTTCTGTGAGACAAACAACACACATACACACACACACAGACGCATACATATATATCGAGGAACCACAGTAAAGCGACACGCAACAATTTACGTGTTTTGACACTAATACAAAAGCCATTACAATACACGCAGGTACAAAATACAAACACCTACACACACACACACACACACACACACATACATAAACTCACACACTGACGGACTACCCACCACTTAGCTATGTCGGTTAGAGTCTTGTACAAAAAAATAGCAAGAACAACAACAACATACTTCACATGCTCCATATGCGATGAGTTGCTTTTCTCACTTTAAAGGTGACCAAAATAGGCAGTTCATATAAACTCCACCAAGACTTTGAGGACCCTTAAAGTAGTAAAAAGGCCCAAGACGAACACACGTTGTGAAGTGAAAGTTCTGAAATGGCCATGGGCACATATTTAACTAGCTTCACAAGCGATTTCTTTGCTACGGCAGTGAAAAGGCCGTGCATGGTTCAGACAGCTTTCAGAGTCAGGACTCGAGCAATGGGGCCGCACCTTAATTTTGAGACAATTTTGAGGCTTTTGCCTTTGACCAATGGCGAGCAAGACAATGCCAAAGGTTGCTCTGGGGACTGGCCTCTGCGTGGTTGGAGGTTTAATGATGAATTGTGGGCCAAAGTCGGTATACCCTAGTTTTGACATTGACATATTTTGTGTCGCATAAATGTATGCTACATATTTTATACATTATTTATTTTCATGTCCTGGGAGGAACGTGCCGCTAGATGAATCTATGACAAAACGAAGCACAATTTGAGACTGGCATAAAATTCTAAAATCAAGTGGAAAAGTATGCAAAATCCCATTTGAATGCATTCAGTCTACGAATCACACATATACTAACTCCACTTGAGAAGTTATATAACAAAATCGTTGCACATGAAAGTGCACCACTCCAATTTAATTAGCTACGCTCAACAACTGCTCAATTTCAATACGTCGAAAACCCGATTGACTACTCACAACACAAGTGTTTAACTTGAATACGAGATACGAGTGGGTGCTACAAATGAAGTCAAATGAAAATGCCCACATTTTAGAACATTTTGCAAGTTGGTCACTTTTCCAGCAATTTGAAGACTTCCAACAACAAAATCGTTTCGAAGTCAACTTGAAGTCGAAAACATGCTTTTAGCTGCATGATTTAATTTATATTAAATGTGATGTGCAATGATAATATTGCATGTTTACATAGACTCGTTAACAAATAGACCACATCCACATCCATAATAATAATTATGACTTGCATTTAAGAACAAATACAAATGCTAAATGCCATAATGCGGGTAAGGGCCACGTCTAGGATGAGAGGTCAGACATAGGAAGAGATTGTCGATTTTGCAGTCGGTGCACTTTGCAAAAGTCGCATATCTGTCACGCTGACTGCTCTATTGTTTGTGTGTTCATATGTTTGTGTGGATGTGGATGTGAGTGAGTGTGTGTGTTTGAGTGTGCGTGGGTGTAAATAAGTGTAATCATGTGTGCAACCAGTATGTATATTGACAGATTGAAGGATTATCCAATGCCTTTTATTACATGCTCTGCCTGCGTCGAACTTTAAGCTCATCTGATGTTTGGCTGCAATGGAAGTCAGTTTTCCACATTGACACACACCACATCCACACACACAAACACACAAACTCATTGTGCGAGTTTGCGAAAATATTTTGGGCGAATTAGTAGAGAGTTAAGCAGAATGCAGAAGCCATTCAATGTAAATACATTTGAAGTGTCCTTTGTGAATTTCCGTTTGCAGACAAATCAAAATTTTAGCCCGAATATGCAAAATTCAAATGGATGGAAATGAATACTATTCGACCGCAATTCCCTGCCAAAAGGCTTATGACAATGTAGAAATAAGCGATAAACCGAAGCCACAAAGGGCAACACAGCATGTTCTGCTGCCGACTCTTCGGACATTCATTCAAATGCACACAGGCAAAACTATCACACATTGTTTATCAATATTAGAGCGAACTATCGAATATTATTTTACAAAACTTTTCCTCCTTTTCTCCATATCAGCCCTGTTCACTCAGAAGCAAAGTCATAAGGTTATTTTTTTTTTTAATTTTTTACTTCTATTTCAATTAAAACGACTAACAAGAACGGAATGTCCAACAGAACAGGCTGCATTCATATAAAAAAAAAAGGAAAAATCAACGTACAATATTTTAGAGAGTGCTGGCCTAAAATAGCTTAAAGTTCTCTAACGAAACACAACTAAAAACACGAAAGAAAAGTTACCTTAGCCAAGCCGAAGTTTACTTACCCTTCTGGACCGGAGTTAATCTGCTAAAAATATAAGTATTAGTTTGAAATTCGAAAAATATGTATACGTCGAAGACGTCTCACTCAAATTTCTAATAAAAAAGTACCAAAAAAATAATAAACAAAAAATTAACATATGCATATATTTCAAGGAATAGGTATTTTAATGTGCCTGACCCGAATATTACCCGTTCTATGCGCAAATGTCTTTAAAGCTGAAAACCTAAATTGCTTAAAATAATTTTCATGTGGCAACTAAAATATGCCTTGTCAAAACGATACAATACCCCTTCAATCCATCTGATTTGATGCAGGATACAGAATATCAATTTGAAAGAATTTTGATCAATCCACTAATTACTTTCTTATGTTCGCTAGACCAATTTCGTATTATTTTGCTTGGGCTTCAGCATGAAACAAGATGTGTAAAATGAGGATATAAACATTCACCACAGATTATAAATGATATCGATTGGTATCAATATTCATGGTATAGTACAGGACATCTCCTAGTCGGCTAAATCACTCGTTCTTCTTTGAGTTGATTTCTCTGTTCTATGTTTTTTCATTCGTCATGGATTTGCGGTACTTTAACCAAGACAGCTTCTACATGAACACGACAAAGTGCTGTTGAGAACATTCAAATAAGTGAAGGTAGGGTAGGATGCTGTCTGCAGATCTATTACAGTTTCAGTTACTTTTCGCTTTTTAGAGCTTGAAATATTAACGTGTGACTCGCAATGGTCAGCGCTGACCAGAAAAAACTTTTCGGAATGTACATTAAGCTGAAAGGGCAGAATGGATAGACAGCTGAACAGTTGAGCGACTGATGAACTGAAGGGCAATATTGCTATATACTTCAGCACATTAGAGTAGAGACCGGCCACAGCCCACAGTCCACAGCCAACAGCCTGCCGAACAACGCCCAACGCCCACTGGCGACCAGCCATCGGCTCCAACCGCTGAGAAGTTTATTAGCTACGCTCGATACAACATTGATGATTGGCTGCTTTGCTGCTTTGCTGCTTTGATAAGCGCAGGGCATTAAGCTGACAAAAACTGAAGCAAACGAAAATGAGAAACTGTTGGGTAAGCGATAGGGAAAGCAAAGCGGTCGGCGAATGCGAAAATCCTTTAACACGAAATTAAGACACATAATCCTTGACAAGCAGTAATGGCAATCAAATATGCTAACGCTTGCATTTTCGACAACTAAGCTCGCCGTCAATTGACAAGCTCAGCCAAAGGCGGTGGGCGTGGCAGCAGCTGTTTTACCATATTTGCCAGCAATAGATAACGTTCAGCCAGAGCTTTTTGCTGTTAAGCCTTCGGGCATTTTCTTATCTATCGAACCAAAAGCGAAGCATAGTTTGGGGCCGAAATTTCAACGCTTGAAAAATGGCCTTCCACTGGCATTAACAAATTAAATCGAATCGAAAACCCCTTTCGCTTAGGTAAATCTATCACTTTAATTAGAAACGGGCGCACAATGGCCAGCAGTCAGCAGTAGTTAAATAATTATAATACGGCTATTATGCATCGCCGCAAAAGGTTGAACGAATGGAAATGGAAAATTGTAATTACATTTTTAGCACATTGCAGATTGCTGTTTTCTATAAATTAAATTTCATTTCCCGTTCGCTCGCTGGCTCGCTGGCTCACTGGCTGGATGGCTGCTGGATGACGACTGAGCCCTGTTCGCATTGCATGCGCCGCAGCACCATTAAACACCAGTTTCCGGTTTACGCGCTTTGAGTTTCCGCTTCAAGCACCGACAACAACAAGAGCAACAACAACAACAACAACAATACACACACAGCACAGTTGCTGATTGTTGCTGGTCGAGTGGGGCTCACGCTGCAGCTGTTGCCGTGGTTATTGTGTGCGCCTTTGTTAGAATTGCTGTTATTATTTTGGTACACAACAATGCTTCCACTGCGGTCGCAAACGGCGACGCCTTGCAACATCTTAATATAAGATTCAATTCAGCACAAAAGCTGCTCCATTTCCAGGACTTGGCAAATTTCGTCTGTGTGCCCACTGCCGCATAGACTTCTAGAAATCAGTGGCATACATTCATCCCCTCGCTCCATAGCCACAACAACACAATCTAACACGACACAACAAGAGCCGCAACAACATACAACAGCAAAAGCAATAACCAACCAGCATTTCTATTGCATGCCAACCACAGCATACACAAACATATTTATATATTTTTTTAATTAAACGCAAATCCCTTTGGCAACAGCAACACGCAACGCGCCCCATCAGCAAGTGGGGCAAGCCCCACTGCGCTAGCTGCAAATCGCCGCACCAGCCTCAAGGTTAAGGCGTTGACTTTGTCGCATGCTGCGAGTCTTGAACTGTATTTTGTAAACTTAAAAAGTCCACAACAATTTAAATGTAAATGCATTTTATTTATAGTCTAATAACGACCATTTAATATTAAGATTACATTGCATGGATTATAAATATTCATCAGTAGAAAAAAGAATTGTTTGTTAAGGTGCTAATCAGTCTTTACTTTTAAAATCAAACCCAAAACCCTTAGCAAATGCCATTTCTACAATTTTAGCTCGCACGCTAAATGGAAAGCCAATTTGAATCAAGAATTTTTATAATTTCGCTCAAAAGCTAAATTTAACTTTGGTATAATACATTTTTATTTGTTTTTTTCGTAAAGACGACTAATATCAGTACACACACAAAAAATCAAGAGGTAAAAAATAAATTAAATTAAACCAAAAATAAATTCGCTTTGTTGTTTGGAGACCTCTTTTCAATATTTAAATTTGTTTTTATGTGGCTCCAGGTCAAGTGTTCTTTTTTATGTGCTTGTATATAAAAAATAAAATAAAACACTTGACCTAAAACCAGCCAAAACATATTTAAATTAGAAATAAAATTTAATATTTAACTTTAAAATAAAAGTTAAAGGAAAAAATAATAAGAAGGTCTATAGGGAAACAGGAAAATTAATAGAAATAAAATACAAAAGTAAAGTAAATAAAGGGCAAAAAAATATGTGAACACATTTAGTTTAATCGCGGGAATTGAATTTGAGTTGTGGTCATGTCTGACAACAGTCCGTTTAATTGTTAGTTGGTTTGGGGCGCTTAAATGCCATGCATTTAATGATGGCGGCAAAGTTAGTTGGTTTTCTCTTCCGCTGACATTGTGCAGATTATGAAGCACGTCTGCCAGTGCCGGCATTGCTCATAGCCATATGAAAGCCCAATTAATATTTCATAAAGGAGCACGTTTCCGTCTCTTACATACACATCCATACGTAGAGCACAAAAATCCCTCAATCACTGCCAATTAATGTCAGACACAGGCACTCATATCTGCCAGACACCCAGCCAGCCACCCAGCCAGCCACCCAACCAGCCATCCAGCTAGCCATCGAAGCAGCTCGAAACGTCATACATAAAAACAATAAATGATTTATACATGAAAACAAAAAGCGTGCGCGTAAAAGCCACAAAAATAAAAGTCACACAGACAGTCGCACAAGTATAAGCAGACGACCAGACTGACAGAAAATCGCTCTGTAGACCAACCACAGCAGGATATGTCGAAACGTGAATTTTGGGAATTTTACTGACATATTTCTAGTACAATTGTATATTTTATTATTTGCCCGAAATCAAAGCAAGTGCAAAAAAAAACAACAACAATAAAAGACAAGAATAAACGTAAAAAGAAGTCTTTGCTATGCCGAAGACTTCATACGCTTTTCGCTCGTAAGCCAATTGCCCAAATCTAGCTAAAAAATTATCTAAAATATGTTCAATAGTATAATAAAATAATGCAATTCAAAAATTGACAAAAAAAAAATCAAATACATAGAGTTAAAACCAATTATTGATTTGAAAATTACAGCTCTTTTAGAACTGGCCCCAAAATCAATTGATGATGACATGCCTGACTGCGATATGATATTTTAACATACCTCGACATTCTATTCAAGAGTCAATGGGCCCAATTCAGTTGGAGTTGCCTCATTCAGTGTGTTGCACATAACGTGAATAAATACTAATACCCTCAACAAGAATATAAAAGGAATCGTGGCAAAACAATGGAATCACAGAACCGCCTGCCTATCTGTATATCTGTCTGTCCATGCAATAAAAAGTGGCAGACGGGACATGCCAATACAGACACACGCATCTACATGGAAACGCACATGTGAGCAACCAGGCAATTGAGCGTACAAGCCCCCCGGACCTAAGCTATTGATAAAGACATAGAACACCGACAAATGAAGACTTTACTACCAATGTGTGTCTGTGTATGTAGCATACCATTTGGGACAGCTAATTGGCAGTTTAAATTACGGTGTTCGGTCGTACGCCTGTCTAAAGGCAATCTCTAAATTTATATTTAAATGGGCAAGCGTATTTATGGTGCACACTAATTGCTGGTTTTATCAATGGCCATTTTTTTATCGAGAACAACGGAGCACAACAAAAGCCAACAAATTAATTTGCATTTCTATTATTTTCATAAATAACAGACCAAAGCCTCGCTGTGGTCATGTCCATTGCACTTCCGTCTGCCAAAATCACTGCAGCTGCAAAAACAATGACGGTCGGTCTCTACAAAAAAATAAACAATTTAAGTCAATTTAAATTTCTGATGATTTGCAACTGTCAGCTCGGCGAGGGGCTGCGGCTTCAACACAAACACCAACTGCGACGGTGACGGCGACGGTGACGGCGACGGCGATTGCAACTGCAAATGTGACTGCGGCCGGGAAAAAAGAATCAACTAACTCACCACACTATCAGTCACACTTAGTGCATGTTGCACAGTTTCCATTTTGATGAGCACAGCTTGCTGGCAGACGGAAATAGCCAACCCAACAAATACACAAAAAGAAGCGACTGGCGAACAAGAAAATTTGACAGCGCGAAAAAATAAATATAAATAAATAAGTATATATATATATATACATAGCGACCAAACGCAGCAAATATATATATATATATATATAAAATATATATGTACATGCACCTTATGTTTCAGTCATGGAGCAGTTGTGGGTATGGCGCATTGGGTGGCTAACAGAGACGGACAAAAAAAAATACAACAGCGCAGAAAAACAAATGCTCTGAGTGCAAACATTTGCACGCACGCACAAATCAAAACATCAACAGAACAAAAAGAAACAACAACAACAAAAATACAGTGAAATTTTATTTTGGCTAAAAATAAAAAGCCAACAGCACGTAGCTGCCTTAAACCAATCACCGCACTCTCCGCCAGAGCTGCTGTTTGCATGAAAAGTCTCGGCAACAATGTACGAATTTGACATTTTAAACGGGCCAGTCGCCACTTGTCAATCTTTGTAAAAGTTCGCATTTCACATATTTCCCCTCTTCTGTAGCCTTTGTTTTGATTTGCGTTTGTTAAGCGGCCTGCAATATGCTCTGTGTGTGTTTGTGGGTGTGTGATTTTTTGTTTGAATGTGAATTTTTTCAACAGCTTCTCTTTATTTTGCCTGATTTTTTGTTCACATCCTCATGACAACTCTGCTGGCAAATGGCTTTCCAAACGTTGCGCCTAAAAGTATGCAAATAAAATATGCGCTCTTATCTGTTTGGCATTGGCCTCTGTTGGTTCGGAGCCATTGGCCAAACGCGAAGCGCCAGCTGCCAGTTAACATTCTGACTGCGGCTTGCTCTATAGCAATGCGTTGATACAACCCAAACAAAAAAAAGACCGTCGCCAAAACAATGTTTTAAAAGGGGCATTTGGGCATACTTTGGAATCCAGCCCAGCACATGCTATAAGCCGGATCGAGCCATGGTAACCATTTACACGTCTAGCGCCCAAACGCAGCAGCGTTGCAATCAACGAAATTGAAATCATTTGTTGTTGTTACTGCTCCAGTCTGCTGACATCTGTTAGCCGTGACTCATATGTTCTGCACAAAAAGTTACTTTTGCCCTGTGCCTTGCCAAACTTAAACAAAAACTAACTATTTGGGTATACATAAAGCCCCTGTCGACAGATCTTGATGCGAACCAAATTATCTGAATAAAAAAAACTATTCCAATTGGGCGAATCAATTTGTTTTTTCTTTTTTTTTCTCAAAATCAACTTGATAAAATATGTTAACGCTAACGTTCTGCTAAAGATTATCAATAAATGTTGTTTAATATTAAGAAAACTAAAGGGTATTGCTACAGTCGAAAAATAAGCTCATTGATTATATATTTTTCGGTTGTTTTGGTTTATTTTCTTGCTGTCATGTGCACTTATTTCTAAATAATTGAATACTTATTGCAAAACAAAAAAAAACCGCACGAACTCAGCCAGCTTCAGCAGAGTCTAGAAAACTTGTTAAAATTTTAGCGCAGAAATGAAAAAATGAAGAAGCTGAAAGTGCTAGCAGAATCAAGCACTCGCTCATATGTTTGCTTTATGGTGCCATTTTGTTAATTTATTTCACTTGCTTGACAGTTTGTTTGCAGTTTGTTGTTTTTTTTTTTTTTTTCTTTCTTTTTTTTTTTTTGGATTGTTGATGTTAGTTGCACGGTTTGGGGTTGGCTTTTGTCTTTTGTAGTGAGTTCACGCGCTGGGCGAGCGAAATTTTCCACATTCCTTTTTAGTGCAGGGCAGTTTTTCTCGTGTGTGGCTATGTTATTGCCCCTGTGGTTTTGACATAAAGTGCGCTTATAAAAAACCACCAAGTTAGAAGGGCGCTAGAAAACAATTTTTTGATGAATGTAACGTTACCAACAAGTTAACAAAAAAAAAAAAAAACAAAAAAGAAATATATCAGAAAAATATCGTTCAAATAGCTGATAAATTTGTGCGCCAAAAACAAATGGTTAAAGTTTGAAATTGAAATCGGGACAAAAGGCAATGGCACTGTAAAAGTATAGCGTCGTCAGCATTTTTCGGTTGATAACAACAAAAGAAAAACAAATGTACGTAATAAATACATATCTCAATCAAAAACGACAATAGAGAAAAACGAAATCCTGGCGAGCTGCATGCAAATATGACAGCGACAAATAGACAAATAAAAACCCAAACGAATATGAAACGCTGCTGGGTATTTTCTACTTGCTATGATTATTGTTTTTGTTGATGAAACAAAGACAAGAAAAAGAGCTGCACAGATTAAAAATCTAACAAAACGAGCACAAAAGTAAACACGTAAATGAAAATTTATATATACATATGAATGTTCGGATGTACACACAATACATTCCTAGGTATAAGCTGTTTTATTTTGCAGCATCAAAGATTTTTTAGATGTTGAGATAAAGCAAGCGACTAAATAAAAACCGCACACAGACACATTGAGAATTGGACAGAGAGCCACACGTACTAGTGCAGGTCCATTTATCTTCTGTCACTGTACGAGTGTTTCCGTTTTTGTAATGAATGTCCAGCTGTGTGCCTTGCCACTGCCCCGTAGGGAGGAAAGAGGCCGCAACTGAAAACAAACCAAAATAAACCAAACCCACTCAGAACGATTGTCGCTGGCTGGACGCTTGCAGCTAGAAGTTGGGAGCTGGTAGCTGGTAGAGCTGGTAACTGGAGCTGGATGCTCGCTGAAAAGCGTCTTTTATGTCGCTTGATAAGATAAGCCATGCTTAAAATATACGTCTATATGTAGCCAAATGTGTACTGTGTAAAAGATACACTGCACAAAGTGCCAGATACCAAGAAGAGCAGAGACAAAGGCGAATGTGCAACTTGTATGCGGCGCATTCTTAATCCAGAGTTTTGTCATTACGCTTTCCTCTCTTTATTTCCGTTTGCTTGCAGATTTGCCTTACAGCTTTCCCCTCACATTTTCCTTCGTTTCACACACACACACACACACATACATCCAAAGACGCAGTTAGCCTAATTCTGTTGACACGTCCGCTTGAATTAGGCAGAATTTGTTGCTTTTCTTTAAACATTTACGAACACATTTTATAATAGTGCACCAATGGTTTAAAACACAAGAGTTAATAGCAGCACTGAAATCAAATATTCGTATTGAAATCTGTTACACTAAAAGAATAAATTCCTTATAGCTTTGGGTGCTTTGTTTTGCAGAACTTAATTCGATGTGCGAATTGCATAATCACCCTGTCGTGCCGGATTGATGATTGTTGAGCTTATATGAAGTATAACTAACTTATCAAGAGTATAACTAACAAATTTTAATTGATGAAATTAATCAACAACTGTTCTTAAATTTAAAATTAACTCTTGTGGCAGATATACAGCATTTAAATGCACAATTTTGCACACTTAACACATTTGTATTTACTCACATATTTAAAATGCAGTAATTGATTTGGTATTTAAATGGCATGATGTATAATAAAAATTTCACCACAATTTTCAGTTGCATTAAAGCGTAGAAGCATTTGCACATTTTAATACTTTCAAATTATTCAACTGTTTGCATTTAATTTCCATTTATTCCCACGGGCCAACATTAATTCCAGTTCAGAACTGACTTTCCACTAACATTCTAAGTAAATGCGTGTTCATCCATTAAATGTGTATATATTAATAATATTTATTTTTCCCATACTCTCTATGCACATTATGCCGTTAGCAATCAATAACAGCGAATTTGTCTTAATACCGTTTAGAAAATAGTTGCTGGTGTGAAACAATTAAATACTTTATTTTTGAAAAGCAAACAAAATAGCTCAGCGCACCTCCTTTTTTTTGGACGAAAGCTGCATACGACCTTGGCGTGCTGATAGTAAAGAGATCAATAGGAGAATACTTATTGAAATATTTCAGGATACATTGTGTATCACGGCTTATCTTTAAAATTGTAGCTTTAATTGCAATCGGAAATCTCTTTGGATCGATATTCACGAAATGGAGCAGTTATCGATTTAAAATAAATAAGCTTGACACGCTCCTCATGTATGAGAACTTTTATTCCAACTTTATGTGTAAATGCTGAAGCCAAGTTTCGTTAATTCTGGAGTATTGAATTTAAAAGAAAGACTGTCAATATATAGTTTAGAAAGTTTAGTCTTAAGACCTCTATTCCATCGAGTTTCCAAAGTAGATCGTGGAAGCCATAACTATTGCCGATCACATCCTTTACCCGTTGCCTGAAATTAGCAACTAGCAACAACCAACAACAGATGAAATCAGCATTTGGGTCAGGCTGGAACTTGCAGCTTTTTACACAACACGCAGACGTTAAAAAAAAAAACTAATATTCACGAAAAGTAGAGAACTATACAAAGATTCGGCACTGCACAGAGAAATTAACAAAAAGACATAAGGAACAAAAGCAACACGCTTTTGCACTGCACTGATGAACTACGTAAATAGACAACAGTTAGACAGGTAAGGCAACTAGACAGAAACACACAAAGCTTCACAGAAAAATTAACGAGCACGCAGGCACAGGCAAATAAGAGAGTTGTTCAATTATTAAAGTAAACGAGATAAAATCAATTAACACCAGAAACTAAACACAGCACAACAAAAATACAGCCGATCACAGCAAAGACTAAGACAATAATCAATGATAAACAGCCTTTATAGGAACGAAGTTGCTGGCTTCTGCACAGGAAAAGTACTTTTGACTAAACACTTTTGCACAAAACCATTACACCTTTTTACCCATTTGGAATTTGTTCAGGGTATAAAAACAAAACGGATAGATACGATTTCAGTAGCAAATCCCAGTCTATTTGTCTCACAGCCAAGAAAAAACACTTGGTCGGTCAACTTTCGAGTGCGGCTCTCGTTATCCGTGCACAATGTATTCCTTATGTCGCATGCTTACATATAGAACGTGATTGGACTGATGCAGATGGTAGACCCCATCCTAAAACTGATAGGTATGCTGATGAGATGCAGAAAGGAAATTCGTCGCATTAATCAGCGGCTGCCCACTAATGGATCTCGCAAGATGCAAATGGGATGCAACAACCTTGTGAATGTGGTAGTGCTGCTGTTTAAGCTGTACGGCCTACAATCCAAAACGCTACTTTACCTGAGCTGCTATCCACACGAGTGGTCAAATCCACGCACATCCACAATCAACCTGCAACTGCGCTAGAGCTACAAATAACTCTGTGAGTGCAATAAAGGCAAGCGGGCAGCAAGCGCATGAAATTTCATGCTCTTCTCGAATAGTTTTGGTTTTGCGATGCGGCCAGTTGCTGGCAGTGGCAGTGCGAGTCGGATTTCGCAATTCGCATTTGCTCTTAGCGTGCGCAATTACACTTGAAGAAATCCCGGGGATTTCGGGCGAAAATCCATTTGTCACAATGCAGAGTACGTGAGCAGTGCTGACTGCCGCAGTCGCAAATGGCCAGCAGTGCGTATTAATGTGTCGCTTGAGTCCGGTGCGGCGTCCTGTGAGTCTGCTGTTGCTGCTGCTACTGCTGCTACAGCTATTGCTGTTGCTGCAGTGCATTGCTGCACAGCTGCATTGCCCGCGACTCTATCACAATGACACTTCATTTCAGTTGGCCTCTGCGGCAAGGACACAGCTTGGCATATATATGCATCCATACACCACATACATGACATTTGCAGTGTCTTTTTATATGAGAAAGCGGTCTGCAGCATCAGTTGCCAAAGCTTGTTCGGCTTACTTGAGGCAAATGCATTTATGCATTGACTCAGCAAAAGAGTGACTCTTAAAGTACTTGCCAAATTTTTCCAAATCCCTTCTTTAAATTTAAAGACAATTTTGGATTTATGTATGCATTTATATATATTTCAAAATAAATTATTTTACTTTTTACAAATCATTTTGATGAATAGCACAGCGAGTAGCTTAGCATAGTCACAGAAATGTCATAAAAAATAAGTGGCTGCGTACCTAGTAAATGTCTTAGTAAATAAATACCAACTCTCACTATACATAAAACCGCACTGCATTTAATCGTAATATTCTTATTGGGCGCAAAAGTAGAAACTATATACATATATAGTTCACCTTAAGCATCATCGCTTATAGGATTTCGTGCTTTACACCATTATGAGGGAGTCTCCATGCCCACTTCAGTGTAGGAGCATGCAAATCTTTTCGCTAATGACATAAACAAGAGCCCTGCTATGCCAACAAACTCTATCCGTGCCAATGGTTGCCTAGCAATGTGACTGCGATTGCAACTGGTGGGTGACTGACGTAAAATCTGGTCGCGTGATCCTCAGTCATGTGTTGTGCGTGTGCATATTTGTGTAGCTCTTAAATGGCTGACACATAATAGAATTACATGCAAGTTGAGCGCATTAATTTTAATTGAAAATAATTTTTAATTAATAAAATGTCGACACACTTGCATAATTGCAAGTAGATATCAATTTGTTTTTTCAACTTCAACATCAACAATTATAAAACCAAAAAACAAAAAAATTAACAGCTGTAATATGTAAGTACAATAACAGTTTAAAATGCTTAACATACAAATAAAGCGCAGTTCAACAAACAACAGTCAATGGAATAAAGAAATATACTCGTACAATGAAATGGCATACCACAAAAAGGTTAATTGACCAACAAATAACTTAATTAAATCAAATGAAAATGAAAAAAAATCAATTTTTAATAAGCTTTGCCGCTGTTGACCTCGTTTAAATTATGAACAAGAGCAGTGACACTGTCGACACACATTCTGAGAGGCATAAGGTTGTAACAGGCAGCTGAAAACCAGCCCAACGACAGGCTCTGTTGAACTTGCCACAGCCTCATTCTCGAAATGAGGGGGGACAGTTTGAAAACATAATAAACCCACTTAAAATGTTATTTTTAAGTTACGCACTCAAATCTAATCTAATAATTAAAGCTTAAAAAGTTTTTGGATATGGGCCTAATTTGACATATGTATTCATCAACTATTGTTGCATGTAGCTTATAAAAATATTGACGACGGCAAATATCAGTTATGAATTAAACATAAGTTAATAATTTTATAACGAATTAAATAAAAGGCCCATACACAAGCAGAAATGTAAATTAAAATACAAATGAAAAACTAAAGCAAAAAACCTTGGCAAATTTGGAGTACTCCACAATTTTTGTATAAAATTTATTGATTTCCAAACTGAACTTAAGATCAGGGAATATAAAAAATTGGCGTATTAAACAACAAAAACAACTACTTAAAACAACAGCGCGCAAATGAAAACCATTAACAGCTTAAAAAATATTTAATTACCAGATCTGACCTCCATGGCGTAGTGATTGGAGTGGGGAGGAGTGGCTGAGGCTGAGGCCGTGAGCATGCCACCAAATTGCAATTAATCTTCTTTTAACAGCAAACTTTTGATCCGCTTTATTTGCATTTCACTGCGGCGCAAACACAAACAGAAAACAGCCATAGCCAAGAACAACAACGGCATCAGAGGCGGCCGGGAAAATAACGAAAATGCTTGTCATAAAAATTTATCAAGGGTTAAAAATTATGTTACGCGTTTCATTTTTGGTGGCTGCGAAATGATTTATGCAAAATCTGTGCCCTAACCAAAGCAAGAAGCCAACAACAACAAAAAAATGAATATAAATTGTGCAATTTCATGTTTTGCCCCGCATTTTTGTTTTCCTTTTTTTTTTTTGCTCAGCTCAACTTTTCATGTCCAGCAAATTAATTTAAAACTGTCTTACAATAAGAACAATAACAATAACAACAAAGGGTCAGCACACTGCACATTATTTATAATCCCACATAGAACTGCAAGATAGACGGGAAACTAGAGCCGCATTGAGCACTGCATTAGCCGAAAATAATTTTCTTAAAACCAAAGGGGCTCGGATAGTAGCCACCACCGTAGCCACCATAGCCGCCGAAGCCACCATAGCCGCCGAAGCCACCATAGACGCCGTATCCACCGTAGCCGTAGTATGGTGAACTGTAGCCGTAATTGGGATAACCCCAGCCGTAGCCGCCTCCGTAGATGGGAGGGCTAGCGCCAAACAAAAAAGAACGCGCGTGACGAACTCCTTGATGTGACACCGGATTGCCGACAATTTCCTGCTCCAATGACAGCAAATCCGTTTTTACAACACCAACTGGAGCCACTTCCTTGTCAGCAGCTGTGTTGCCGACGACAGCCGCCGCTTCATTTAAGTGTGTCCCCATCGAGAGCAGCAACAGCAACGCCAGCAGCGTGCACGTTGAACGCATATTTAAATATTAATACACGTTGAAATGATGGTATTTTAATTTATTTCAATTGCTGGTCACAGCGATGCCTCGGCCTCAATGTTTTGTGCACAACTGTCACTCAAAGAGCCAAAATTTGTTGATATTTATATTAAAAGCTCAAAACGCATTTAAAGCCATTGACGCTCAATCTCTTTGAAAGTCTGCTAATTTTATTCAGCGTAAATTATTTTTCCTTTTTTTTTACAATCCAGTATAGAACCCAAATTGCGTGCTAATAAATGCTGTGCATGAGGCTAAAGTAATCAACGCGGCTAACTAAATTATTTATTTTAGGCCGAGTTTCAGCGAACGTTTGATGCGCTTGCCGTAAGCAAGCTTTCAAAGAGATTTTTTTCAACAATTTTAAATTTTTATCTGATTTAGCAGATCATGGTATCTATGGTGTCTCCTATATTATTGAAAGCACATATTTTTTAAGGTTCTCATGTGATTTCTGTGATACACCAGCTTTTAAGGTTTTAAGGTTAAAATATCTGTTTAAATCAAGTTATTAAAGCATGACCGAACTTGTCAGATACATATGATTGTATGTACAAGCGACCTTACTGCACATTACGCATACGCCTCGAATTTTTGGGGACTGGGGCAGGCTGATGTTGGCTCGTTGGCTGCCAACTGACACATTTTATGTTCAAATATGCGTAAATAACAATTATTGTAATTTTTCTGTACGTCGGCAGCGAGACAAAGCACAGACTTGTAACGATACATCAACAAATGGTAAAAACCCACGGCCCTAACAATGCTTGAACCTTGAACTTGAGCGACAGTGTCAAGTGGCAGCCGCGACATGTCGCCAATGTGTGCTGATGTGTCAACGGTTTAGATTGCGTTGCATGATTTGCAAGAAAAATGAAAAGAATAGTTGAATTTTACACTTACTACTCTAAGACTTCGTGTCATTGTTACGACAACAAGAACAGAAACAGCAACAAGCAACTCAGTCTGCTTGTCACGCGATTGGTTGCTTTGAGCAAGCATTAAATGAATATATTTGTCATCAAGCAAAGTTATGACAATGCAAACAACGACATCGTCGTCAGGTTCTTTTCCCCCATTAGCAGGCCCATGAGACAGCCATAAATGGGAAACAAAAAACCCCCTTCATTCGAAAACTGGGTTACTGAAATTGCGTTTTAATTCTATTTGCACATTCAAGTCAGAAGCACAAATGCGATTTCGTATACTCTCCAGTGCGATAACCAATAGCAGTAAGAATTTGCCCCGCGTTACCAACTATCGCAAACTTTTCGCGAGACAATGCGACTTGCGAACATTCTTCTATGTGTGTGTGTGTGTGTGTGTGTGTGTGTGTGTGTTTGTGTGTGTATGTTTGTGTATGCTTAAGAGAGTCTCTGTGTGTCAACAAATGGCTCGAATGAAATTTATAAGCAAAGTTACGAAAGTGCAGTGGCGCAATTTGATAAGGGTTCGCTCAGTGCTCTGATATGGAAGTTGCTGTGATTTTAAAGAGCTCCTTTTAGATGGTCAAACAAGGATATAGCCTATCGCAGCATAGTTGTGGTCTCTCAAGTTTTACAACTGGCCAATAAGCTAAAGTAAACAAGACAAATGTATTAATTTTGAAAAGGGAAGAAGTTTGCTATAAGTTAAGTTCAGTTAATTAAATCTTATACCACAGGGCACTTCAACTCAAATATAAACAATCTAGCAATGGGGGTTTGCAAAAATACTGAATAGGGGAGAACAAAGGGAGGAATTTGAGTAAGAATACGGAAAGTCAAACTTACGGATACTGTGCTCTGCCCGCACTTACAGGATTTTCAAAACAGTGTACTCAAATTTATTTCAATTCATAACAAATAAATGAAATATGATTTGTATCACAAATACAGGCTGAGAGTCAAGCCAAAACTACTCCCAATATGAGAAATATTAAATTAAACTTATGCTGAGTAATCGTGTTTTAAGGGCTGTTGCACATTGTCCCAATGCTGAAAAGTAATTAATTATCTCGTTGTAACGATAAATAAATGTAACTTAGACAGGCAACACTCGTTCGTTTTATTATAATCTCATCATTTGTATGATAAAAAAAAAGACCAATAAAACAAACACACATCTGTGAACTCAATTAACATGTCAATGGTAATGACAAAAAACTTTACAGTCCCATTGCTGTCTAACTTTAACATTTATGGGAAAATTGTATTTTATTGTACAAATTAAAGGCGCTTTTATCAAAACTGTCAATGGGCTTCATAGCGTGATTATTAATACATACGGTGACAGGTCGCTGCACGAACTACGCCCATGTCGTGATAGCAATTATTATTTAATTTGCTTTGCTTTACGCTTTGCCAACTTTTTAAACGGAGCTAAGTGCGAAACCATTTATTTACGTACATGAACATATATTCATACATATTATACTTATCTACACTCTACTATATCGCACCGGGCATTTCGCTAAATCATCGTTAGAGTAACCCCCTCTCGCATTGTTGGCCTCTGCCTGACTGCGTTAATAAAAGTTACTTTTTTTCAATTTAATATCGCTTAATTATTATTGCAGTTGTTGTTGTACTTGATGTTGTCGTTGTTCTTCGACTTGCTTTTGTTGTTGTTGTTCTTATAAGGCACTTTTCGCTGTCATTGTCACAGTCTCAGTGTCATTGCCAAGGTCTCTTGTCTAATGTGTTCATGATGTCTACCGTTGCTGCTGCTGCTGCTGTTGTTGCTTTTGCTGCCTTTATTATTACAGCGGGTTTTCCCAATAATGATACGTTTTATGATTTTTATGACATCTCAGTCAGGCAATAAATAAAGAAAGGCAGCTATATTGGCAAACACGCTTGGCAAATTGTCTTAAATGGCTTTTCAGGCTTAGTCTGGACCCACACTACACCGTCCGACGGTCCTTGTCGCCAAACAAATGCTAAAGTAATCGGCTTGTTGGGCTGCGTGCAAAAAGTCAGAGACCAGCTTGCCACCATGTGGAAGCTTTAAATTCCGAGAGTCAGCACATTTCTACATAGAGAATAGCGGATTGCAACCGCCACAAGCAACCAACCAACACACTTAAAGCAACTTAACTCTTGAACACATGCCGCCAGCAGGCACATGAAGGAGAAACTTTTGTGACGACGACGGCAGACAGCAACAACGAAGACGACGACAGAAACTTGCACTCCACACTCACACTCACACACACACAATCACACACACAGACACACTCACACTCACACTCACACACACACACACAATCACACACTTGTCCACATAGAGACTCGCAGATAACGGCCAGACAATATTTTACACAATGGGCAGCAAAGTGTGAGTCATCAGCTTCACTGAGATCTAATGTTATGAGTTTTGAAACACCTCTACAAATGCCAAAAAAAAGAATTTTGTAATTAAAATAATTCTTATTTTTGTGTGACTGGTTTACTACTACTCGATTTTATGCTGATATTTTTCTTTTCGTGTGCTACAAACTCAAGTTTGTTGCTCAAAGCACTTGGTCCAAATGAACAATACATTTTTAAAGTTAAAGTGATGAAAATAACAATAAATGATGTGAATTGTAATTGAAGATTAATTTTATAAAATATTAGTTTAGTTCGTTTCTTCAACATAAGGCAAAAAAGTGATTTGTAAACTTTTTATAAATGCATCCATCACGTATCACTTTAGGAGTTAAGGAAGCTGTTTTGAGCTTAGCAACATGCTGAAGCTTTAAAATCAACCCTTTTTTTTGGGTTTTAGAGTGGCATTATAATTAATAGCGGTAATTTACAGTACAAACGTGACGGGTCCCTTGTTTCAGGAACAATTTGAAATACACAAGCAGTAAGCAATCAATTAAGTAGGTAAAAAGTCAAATCAATCACCAAAAATCAATGTACATTTTTTAAAAAACAATCCATCAATAAAAAGTGGGACATTTAATGCCCCAAAGAATTCTTACCGATTTCAGCCAATAATGTTTGCTCGAATTTTATTAAAGACTTATCCATAGTACAAAGAAACGTTTTCTATGCGCTGTGTAATTAGCCGTATTACATTTTTGGCATAGAAAGACACAAGGAATACCCAAAAACTTTGTTTTGTGCGCTCTGTGGCTGTCAGACTATTTCCCAAGCTGTCAAATTTTACGTTGCACCCATTACTCCCAAACACGCCTCCCCATCTACATTTACCACAAGCTGCCACAGTATGTAGCGCAGTTTGTCGGTCCGTCGGTCCGTCGGTCTGCTGTTGATGGGGTTGCTGTTGCTTTTGGTGGTGGTGCTGGTGCTGGTGCTGGTCAGGCAGATGGTCAGTAGTTTACTGCCCATTTACAACCCACTCAATACATTTGTGCTACGTGACTGGTCACACTGTGTTTGGGTATAAGGTAAATATCACTCTGGGGTTTTGCGTGACGTGGCCCTCGAGCGAACCAAATCACACTGAAATGTACAATTTGTTAGTCCAAAATTGATTTGCCTTAATTTGTGCACATATTTTAAATTGACCAAATATCTACAAGCATACATACATGCATAGATATGTAAATATGTATGCATGTTTGTATATATTTGAAAATTAACACAAATAGTTTTAGTCGCTGTCAGAATCCCATGGGCGCATTTAGGGCTAAGTCGGCCCTTTAAATATTTACACAATCCGTAAAAAATATGCGCAACGCATATTGCTCATTATGGATGGCAAATAAGATACTTATGAGGCGAGTAATTGGGGGCATGTTGTGCAATTCAAAGAGCCCCCCACACACACACACACACACATGCGTGTTCATTTAGGGAAATATAGTAAATATGCATAGTTAAGTTTGATATTTGTATTAATGATGGTAAAATGAGCAAAAACTAATATAAAACTTCTTTAATATGAAACGTCAAAACTACTTAAAAAGTTTGACATGCTCAAACGTGGCTGAGGTGAGCCGCAACCTAAGCACGGCAAATAGCAAATGAGAGCTGGAACGTGAATAGGAATGGGAATGGGACTGGCACTTGAGAATGCGACTGAATGAGGGTACAGGGGAAATGGAAGCTAAAGCAAATACCTAACAACAAGCAAATCCCTTGATGAGTTATTAAATCATTTTAAGCCACTTACAACTAAAAACAAATTGAAATATCACGCAATACCTTTGAGAGCAGCGCTGGCAACACGGCCCACGCGAATATAGTTGGTGTTGTTGTTTTAGCTGTTGCTTTTGCTGTTGTACCAGCAGTTGTTGTTGTAGTTGTTGTTGTTGTTGTTGTCGTTGCTGCTTGTAACGGGCCAAACGTAACAACTTAATAACGTACTAAGCCTCTACACACAAATATGAATGGCAAGCAAGTTGCCGGGAATTCCTCGCTTGGCAGCGTTGGCATTTTTGGTCTCACCTCAGTCAGCAGCCAGACGGACTGCGAGCTTGACAGAGACAGAGAGAGAAAGAGAGAGAGAGAGAGAGAGAGAGCGAAATAGTAGAGAAATGGAGAAAGAGAGTAAGAGTGAGCGAGTGAGCGAGAGAGAAGGGTACAACATGTGAGTGAGAATGAAAGCGATGCTTAGCTGCTAGCCCCCAAAACGCTAATAACTTTTAAGCTGCGCCCAAAAGTTTTTTGCTGCCTGCTGCCTGCTGCTTGCTGCCTGCCGGCATCTCCATCTGCCCCCGTTTACTATGCTGTTCTGTTCCATCGTGCCTGACGACGCAACTTCCGCTTTTACCCCATTCAGCTTAATTTTGCTGCGCTGTGGGAGTCTTGGTTCGCCAACGATGCCGGTCGAGAACACGCTCAATAGTTGGCATACATTCCTCTATTGCCTACATGTGTATACACGCATACGCCTCTAGTGCGTTGCTGATTCTGTTTGTGTGTGTCTCTCTGTGTGCGTGTGTGTGTGTGAGCTTGTGTGTGCACAGCAACTTGACTCGAAGCCTAAAAGTCAGTCAGCAAAATCAACGACGCATAGCAAAAGCGGCAGACGACAGGAAGCGACGTGTTTGCAGCGCAAGCAAAACTTTTCATTTAACTTCTATTGGGTGGCCGGCCTTCGGCAAGTCAAAACCGTGCGAAACCCACGCCACCCACACATTTCTACGTTTCCGCACAACACGCCCCACTTCATATGCCGCACCTCGCCTCGCCTGCCCTCCCCTACCCGCCCCACCCATACACTACCAGCATTAATATTGTTTTGTGTGCGAAAAAGCAGCCAAAATTACGACACTTGAGTGTGTTAAAAGTTGAGCGCGGTGCTCGCTCGTTCGCTCATTCATTCGCTCGCTCCACAAATCGAAAAGTAAAAGAAAAGAAAAAGTGAAAAGTGGCAGAAACTTGTAGAAGGAGCACGCAAAACAGCAAAAGACAGCAGAAAACTTGGCAAGACTGGTAGCGGTGTCGAAAGGCATCTTGGTTGCCAGTCTAACGGAGAGGCACCGAGACACCACCAGTGGCACCGCCTCTCACACACCGAATGCCGGGAGCAGTCTTTTTGATAGCAATGCGGAGCTTCTTCGTCCCCTCCGGCAGTTCACCACGCACACCCGTTGCTTCGTTGCTCCGTTGTGGGACGCAGTTTGTTGCTTTTGCTACTTTTGCCAGTTTACACGCACCGCTGGGATTGCATAGTGGAAAAAGGCGAAAAAGTTACCATGATCCATTAACGTTAATTGTTTGGCGGCGTTAGCGGCAGGCGGGTGAAACAGCTTGCCTGGGATTTGCCCGACACGCAGCCTGCAGTATACAGTTCCAGAATACAGAGCCAGTTCCATCAGCTCCTACAAGACCAACAACACAAAACAAAACAATGAACCACCGAAATGGAGGCGGGCAAACCGGTCTGATAAGGTGTGTATTACAATGACAGCGTGAAAGTTTCCAGCAGCGCGCCCAAAATCCCGCCGTCGACAGTCGGCAGTCGGCAGTCGACAGTCGAGTGCAGACAGCAAGCAACAGACAGCAGTCAGGCCAGAGAAAGAGGCAAACACATATACAGATATAAACTCACACACACACACACACACACACACTCACACACATACATATATAGTTTACTAAATTCAATTAGAGCTGCTCAAATTGGCAAGCGCACACCTGTCATTGGGCTTGATAATGATGCATGTGGCGCGCAGGCCACGCCACCAAAACTTTGTGGCAGTAACTTTGTCCTGCATTGTCGCCGCTTTTAAATCGGGCCAAACTTGCGCTAATTTTTAAGTCAAACTCCCCGACACTTTGGCATGCCATTTTTAAGTAATTGAATACTCGTCGCACACTCGCACTTCAAAAAACACATACATACACACACACACTAACTAAATCAATTAAAGTTATTCAAGCAAAATGAAACTTCCGAAAGAAATCGAAAAGTTGTCTGAAGAAAACACCATATAATAAAATTAAATGAAATAAAAATAAGAGTAGATTGCAAGCCGGAGCCAAACGGCTTTTCACACTTGTTAATCACATTTTCGCGTCTTAAGTAAATAGCAGGCAGCACCCGCAGGCCCAACTTATTGTAATTAAGCGGCTTAGACGTCAGGGGGTCTCGTGGGCACAAAAGCGTTGCCTGCTTTTCGGCGCAGCCTCAGCCCAAGGTCGACATCATTGTCGGCGTTGCCGGCGTTGTCGACTTTGGACGCCCGATGTCTTTAGAGGGCAGTTTATCGAATTAAAAAAAAAGAAGTGCCCAACTGAAAGAGACGCAAGTTTGAGGGCCAAGTACGGGCCAAAACTCACACTTCATTGTGCGCTGGGGAGGCACACAATAAAACTGAAGTGGCCACAAGCAGGCTGTCCGCCCCCACAAGACTTTTGTATGTAGGTATGTATATGCATATATTTATATATAAGTGTGTATACATATTAACACTTCAATACATATATATATATATTTGATGGTGGTGTGAATGGGCGGTCATGTGCACCGCCACAGCCTCGGCAAAAGTTGGCATAATTATTTCATTAACACTTAACAAGTGGCCCAGTCGAGAGCCGGCGCCCAAGTCCAACACTGTGCATGGGACGCAAAAACTTTCACATTACGCATTTGTGTGCAATTTTCAAATTAACAATTGTTAATTTTGTTCTTGTTACTTTCTCGTTTTCTTTTCTCTTATGCGGGCAAGTAACACAACGTACCAACAAAAATAAAAAGTAGAAATTACTTGACCGTTTGCCTTTTATAAATACATTTTTCTCTTCATTTTATTTTTTGGTTTCGTTTTTATTTTCTGTTTGCCTCACACCGTGAGGTCGGTTGGACTTGGACTTAGACTTTTTCGTTAATTTTTTCTTACCAAGTTTTTATTGCGTGTTTAGCATAATTTTTTAATAATTACATTTTTGTGTGTTCAGTCCAAAAAAGTGAAAATAATAAGCAACCGGCAGCGGTTAGAGAGTGCAGCGAAAAGCGTTTCTCTTTGTGCCCCGTCGTGTCGTTAGCGGTACGCAAAAGTTAAACAAAGTTTATTTGCATTACTGACAAACTGTTTAATTAGGGATTCTCTCTAGATTTTTCAAATAGCAAACTTTTCGTCCTCTTCAGATTTCAATTGCCAGCGTTCCCCCTCTCTCTCTCTCACTTTATGTGTTTATTTTGCTCTTTGTACTTGTATATCATTAACGAAAATACAATTAAAAATAACAATGCACACTACAAATACAGACACACACTGCTGAATATGAAACATAATATAATTCTTTCACTAATTCAATTCAACAGATATATAATTTATTTACCTATCTAATATCTGCATCTGCCGCATTCTTATAAAATTCTAAAATTAGTTTAGTTTGACAGATATGTGGCTTTGGCAGACACATTGGCAGCATTGCAACTAAATTCTAAACGCAAAATAGAAAATGAACTTAAAAATCCTTTGGCCTTGGTGCACAAAAATATTAAATGGCAAAGCCTAATTGAGGTATTTATTCAGGCATAAACAAGAAAATAAATTGACGAGTATAGCTGGGAATGATAATTACAAGCAGGCAGATAAATCCACACGTATCTCACGGTCAATCAAACCATGCGATAACCATTCAAGCATCCGCTTCTGACCAGGCAAGTTGAATTGCCAGCCGCTGGTACACATCACTGTAGTTGTTAATTAATACGAACACATTTTGTGGCCCATTCCGGCAAGGCGGAAAACACAAGACACACGCACGGTCGAATGCTCTGAGGTTTGCTTGAGCAGACCTGATTGCAGCTGTGTCAGTTGCGATTTTGCCAGCTGCTGCTATTGCCTTCTGCATATTTATGCTGTTGGCCAAATCTTGTGTGTTTTATTTCTCATCTCATGGCCATTGCTGTTGCTGTTGCTGTTTCTGGCACGCAGATTTGGTCGGTACACGCAGCTAAGCAGCGGTGCCACAGACGAGCCCGTCAACGCCAAACAACGTCGTCATGCCGTTTCCAATTGCTGGGTGTGTGTCTGCGGGTGTGTGTGTGTGTGTGTGTGTGCACGTGTGTGTATGTGGTTGTGGTCCTCTGTGTGTTCGCTGCCAGATGTGTGTTGGTGAAGTGCGAGAGATGGAGAGGCAGACATCTCAACCAGAATGAGCCACGTCAAGTGAGTTCACAATTTTGCGTGCTACCATTTTTCTTGTATTCGTGTTGCCAGATTCTCTTTCTCTCTTTGCCACAGATAATCCTTGGCATGCAACGCCTTTATCCTGTTAGACTTCTGTTCTTCCTTGTTTCGTATTGTGCTTTACTTCTCTGTTCTACCCTCTGCTACTCTTTTTCTCTCTACATTGTACCCTGTAAATGCTTGGATTACCCATATTCAGTTACAAAATAAGGTTTCTGTACTTTCATTTGGATACAGGGTATTGTCCAGACGAGTACTCTCGAATATATATATATTTTTTTGCTTGTTATTTTTATATAGCCCGCTGATTTCGCTACTTAATTTTTTCGCCCTTTTTTGCCTGGCGTCTGTGACTGTAACTGTATCTGTATCTGTATCTGTTTCTGTATCTCTGCTTGTATTTGTAGCTGTATCTGTGTCTGCGTGTGTTGCTTCCGCTCTTGTTGCGCTGATTGGGCGTATTTTCTTGTTTTCATGTTGGTGCAACGCAGCCTGCCTGTCTGCCTCGCTGTCAGTCAAGCCAAGTCAGAAGACGTCCAGATAGCCACTCTCGTTCTTGTTGTTGTTTTTTGTTGATTTTTTTCTTTTTTTTTCCTTTTTCATTTCTTTTTTCCACCACGTAATTAAAACTTGAAACGCATATGAATTAGAAAAAAATAAGGCAGCAAGATTCGGAGCGAACGCGTTTTATGGCACAGGCTGCCAGTCTGCGATTCCATCTGACATCGTTAACATTGCTGATTAAGTTTCTTGTCCTGTGCCACTCAACGTGATTTGAAATAAAAATTCTACCGGCGCCCGCAGCTCCATTCTTTCTTAGCCCCAACATTAACCCGTTGATGCATTACTTGCTTTTATTAGCTTTGCTTTATTTTGTTTTTAACTAAAGAGCATTTTAAACATTGAGATTGTTCTGTCTCATGTTTAACAGTAGAATGGATCAAAATTTCCTGGAAACATATCCATATCGAATTGGTCCATATCATTCAATGTCAATAAATTCACCGAATCCCAATTTATCATAGAACGCCCACCTCCCAAGCCGCCAAAGCCACCAAAGCAACCAAAGAAACCAAAGCCTTGACAATGTACTCACTCAAGAGTGTCCTCTTGCTGTGACTTGTCCTCTTCTGCATTGAATATTCCACGCTGCTGTGAACCCGCATCCGCTTATGCTTCCAAGGCCAACTAGAAGCGCACTTCAAGCACAGATAAATTGAAGCGCTCTTCTTATGGGAAATCTTAGGCGCTCCAGCAGTAATAATACGCTTTAAGGCCCTGACTGACTTTCAAGCATTTATGTTAATTTGTATTTGGATGTCATTAAATACATTTTATATTATTATACTATTATACAATAAAATTTGCTGCAAATTGAGTTTTTTAACTGCTTTTGATCTTATCAAATGCATACAAAAAATTTGTGTTATTTAGCCAAAAAATCCAAATTGCTGCGGAAAACGACGACGGCCACCTCTAAAAGGTAACCGGCCACCACGGAAAGGTAACCTGCCGCCACCTAAGGGTAACCGTTGTCGAACCCTTCCAAATCCGCCAGCGCCGAACCGCCGTGCATTGCCTAACTGCCTGGCGAAGCGTAAAGCCGGCATCTCCTGCTGATCCGTTGTCTGATTTACATCCGCCAACAGTTGCTTCAGTTGCTTCATTTCCGCTCCTGGAGTGCGAGCGCTGGTGCTGATGCTGGTGCTGGTGCTGGTTGCTGCCAACATTGGCAAAAACAAAGCACTTAACACTATTAGATATAAATGAAAAACGCTCATTGCTCTTTGCTATGGGGAACCGACTCAGCAATACTGAAACGAGCACAATACCCGACCTGACTCTTTATATAGACACGCAGGGGCATGACTGTTAATTCTTAACGAGCTGCTGACCCTTTCGAGCAATTAAATTTCCTGAGCGTAATCAAATGGCCAAGAAAAATCCCCCTAAAGTGCCTGAAGCGAATATCAGCTTCCTTCTAAACAGACTGCTGCTGCTGCTGCTGCTACTGCTGCTGCTGTGTTGCTGCCAAAATCAACAAAAAGCCTGCCGCATGACATACATAACCTGTTCTGGGACTGAGTCACTGCTAATTATGTCGTAGAAATGAGAAGAACAACAACAGTAGCCAGAGCAATAACAACCAGCAGCTCAGTACATAGACCACTAATCCAATTATGCGTATACGCAATTTCATTGTCAGCATTATGCCAATTCTAATGCTCATTAAGAGATTTCGTGTGCACAGGCCGCATGTAAGTTGTTTACAATTTCCAAAGCCAGTCCCCGAGAGCCCTCGAACGCAAATGATACATGCTTACAAACAGACGTACTCGTATTTATAAGCCATAAATAACGTGTAAACAAAATGCTGCCACAACAAGCATACGCCCTGTGGGCGATATCAGGCAGCTTTTGCTGCCACAACAAAGCCAGCAATAGCTTCAACAGCAACAACAACAGCAACAGCAATGGCTACAACAACAGCAACAGTATCGCAGCCAAATTATAAGCCTATAAAAGGCAATAAAAAACTTTGCGATATCAAATTACAACGCCCTCATAAAGTTATAAAAGTTTCAAGCGTATCCAACAGCACGTTTTTTCCTCCGCCCCGTTTCTCGAAATCGACCCCAGTTTCTGGCCAGGCCTAATATTTTCAATAACAAATCAATCAGCTGCTGCTGTTGCTGTTGCTGATGCTGATGCTGCTTAAGAGACCTTCTCGGCCAACAAGGATAATCAGTTAGAACGGCTTTTGGCCGATGCCGCCAGCTGCTTAGGCCCAGTCGAGGCAGCATTTCAAGTATGGCATAGAGGTGCTGCAGATTTATTGAGACACGCCTTCGATAAAATATAACATGGCCAAGTAAAAGTCAAGCTACTTTCACACTCTAACGCCCAAGGCCAGCTATTTACATATAGAGTCTTGTTTGTTATCAACTTTTAATGTCGCTCAAGAATATATAAACAATTTGTATATTTTGAACATGGTCTTAGCTGCACATCAAGTATTTATTCATGAAAACTTTCAGAAAATGTTGCTTGGTAATGCCTGCCATAGCTTCAATAAGAAAGAATTTTTTCCTACTCAAAGCAGCCATCGCACATATAGCTGTGAAAAACTTTTAAAAAATGTGAGTGGGAGGACGAAGGCACCTGGAGGTGGAGGTAACCGGACAACTTGTGCGTGTGGGCGTCGTCCTTTGATAACAAAAGGCGTAAGTTTAAAGCCCAGTTAATTTTTTAACAATAAAGTACGCTTGTCAAAATAAGAAATTTAATAGCCGACATTTAATCTTCATCGACAAACGGCTGCTAGAAAAGTCAAGAGGCCATTTAAGACTGAAACTGAGATAAGGTGCAATTTATTTTATTGTTATAAATAGCAGCATTTATTTAATTTTAGGGTACTCGAAGTGTTTCAAAGCTGATCGAAATGAACAAAAGCAATTGTCTCAAATATGCTTCAGCTCTGCTGCCAGGCAGTACTACTGAAAGCGCTACTTTAGTTCAATGTATTTTGAGTCAAAAACAAATTCAATTCACTGAATGTTGCTTCATGTTTCGACCACACACATGCAATTGTTAACAGCAGCATCATAGGTTCTTTGGCCAAGTTGTAATGGCCAAAAACTTTGTGCTCACATCCAGAGGATCTAAACGTCATGGACAGGCAATTTATATGAATTCGGGAACACTCTGGCTAAACGTTAGGAGACCATAAAACTAGAAGTGGTCTGACTAAGGTTGCGTAAAGTTTCGGCCAGGCATAAACATAGCAGCACTAGCACTCCCAAATTAAATGAATACACAGCGTACCCAATTTTGTATTAACTGTCTAGCTGAGCGTGAACAACAACAATAGCATGGTCTATAATAATAACGGAAACTTATTAGACAGCCAGACAAGCCCGTTAAGTTTTACCCCAGTTCATTGGTGGCAGCTGGTCAAGTGCTTGCCAAACTGACTGCCAGCAAGCAACTTAAACATCTTCCACATGACTCCTGTCAAGATAGGTAGCTTTCGGAATAAAATCAAAATAATTATGATTTGAAGCAAAAACTAAACATGTAATGGTACACATACATTGTGCACAACCGGCAACCAGCTTAAAATAACTCTAATAACGAAACTCAATTTTAAATAGGTCTTTATTGTGTATGTAAAGTTTTATTTGTTGGCTTTTTACGGCTTAAGAAACCTGAACCTAAAAATCATTTATTTCTAACTGCAACTAATAAAAGCTGTCGCAATCAATACTGTTCTGATAATAGTTTCAACTTTAAAATACTGCAGAACACTGCATTTAAATTCAGAAACGCGGTTTTTGCTAGAAATTTGAGTAAGAATGCTAACCCATAAAATCGCTTGCAAGAATATCTCAATATTTTACATAATTTTATGACGCACTTTTTAAAACAATTTTTGCTGAGACAATTTGCTAATTAGATTGTATTTTGAGTGTGACATCGAAACAAGAGAAAAAGTCAAAGAAAATGAACTCGCCGTCTGCTGTAACAAGGCATTAATCGTTTTCTGTCAGTTTTCAATTCTTATAAACCACTTCTTATACTTTACAATTTTTTCTTTCATCACCAAAATTATATAGAAAGAATCATTAGTATTTATAACATAAAAGGCAGTCCATCGTCTCTTTATATTTGATTTTTTTTTGCGTCGCAAAAACAAATTAATTTTCTTTCATTTGGCACTTCGAACTTCAGAAAATAAGACAAAAATATACCTATTAAAAGCATTTTGTATTCTTTATGATTATTTAAACGGGCCACGCAATTGGAGAGTGTCGCAACTCGCCTAAGGCAGCAACAACAATGTACCTAAAAAAAAAGGGGCCACAAAAAGGGAGAACAAATTTGGCACCCACCTTGCAGCTGTCATTTGTGCTTTAAAAACTGTTAAATGCCGATTTTATATTATTGTAAAACGTGAGACATTTAACACATTTGAGTATTATTATTAAGAGACTGATTATCTTCTAAAGAGATGCATTTTTTAACATAAGTACTCGTATACTCCGCATATAATCAAGCTCCGATAACTTTAAAAGCCACAATTTTAAAGGCCTTGCAAATGATGTATAACATAAATTAATATATTATTTATCTGAATAATTGTATTCGAATCGGAAGGGAAACACTGACTCGTTGTTTGACTTTTCCGTCCCTGTGTTGGGTCGAGAGTTCATGGTATCTCCCAGTCGAGCTCTCTCACCTAGACCATTCTCACCTGTTTCCACTCTCTTAGTTTTATTCACTTTTGCTGACCTTTTTTTGGCAAACCACAACTTTCATGCACTTTTAATTTAAGCTGATTTTTTACGGTGCGTTAATTTATGCGACGGCTGAATGCAGCCCTATTGGATCGGCTTGCAAACAATTGGCTCGGACTCTGGAAAATGTGCAGCAGCGATGTTCAATTAAACCACAATTTGAACTGGTTCAAGCGTTTTAATTTGAACAAGCAACGACATTCTGGACTTTAAATTTCTCTGCCTGGCTTAAATTAATGAGTATGATGAGAATTTGGATGTGACTTGGGCCACAAGAATTTTGCAAGAAAAAAACGAAGAGAAAGCATAGCACACAGAACGTGGCACACGCGATGAGCGGTTAAGAGGCAAAGAGGCATAGAGGCATAGAGCCATCGAGCATTGTTAATGGTCGAGCCGCGCATAAAACAAACAGCTAGCCAAACAAAAGCAAACATGCGAGCAAACAAACTGGCAAATAGGCAAACAACAGCAACAATAACAGCAACACCGGCACCAACACTAGCACGAATGAACACCAACAAACAACGAGCACAACAACAACAACAACAACAAACAACAAACAGCAATTTACACTTACGCACCAAAAGTTGAAGCTTATGACGTGTGCATGTGTGCGTGTGTACGGAGCTGGTGGTGTTGGTGTTGGTGTCGGTCCAGGGGTCTTGGCCTGGTCAATAGCATAACCAACCTTCAAATGAAATTAGCACATTCACACAGCTTACCTGACCGCAGGCACTGGAAAGAGAAGCTCCAACTGAAGGTGCAAGTTGAAGTCGAAGTTACTTTTGTCCCCACCCACTGCCACCACTGCCACCTGTCCGCAAAGTGAAATGTTTTGCTCTTTAAACATCCACTGAGCCATTCGATTTCATGAACGCCACTTAGCGTGTGGCCTAATGGCGCTGGCAATAGCCCTGCTACAAGTACCTAGTAGCTGGTAGCTGTTGGCTGGTAGCTGTTGCCTGTTGGCTGTTAGCTGTTAGCTGGTCATATGAATTGGCTTTTTGTTCCATTTTGGCCGCAATCGCATATTTAAATAGTTTGCTTTATGACGTTTACATTAGCGTCTCATTTTGCTAACAAGCAAAAAAAGAGAAACAAAAGTTTCTATTTTATGCGCAAAGTTCTTAGGCTATAAATGGGCAAAACGTTCGCTGGCCAGGTCACAGTTGGCCGCGCGACGCCAGAAACGCAACCACAACAGCCACCGCACGGCGCACGGGCGTTATCCACACACATCCCTCCCCCAGACAACACAGCTATCCACAAATATATATAAGCTCAAGTTCAAGCAACTCGCTAGGTAAACATCCTAAGGAGTACCGGCAATATGCGGAACTGCGCCTTACTTGGATTATATGCGCTGCTAATCGTCGCCGGCTACTTGGACGCAACAGTTGGCCAGCCCCTCAAGCAGGATGAGGATCTGCCGCAGGCACAGACGGCCAGCGGAGCACGTTTTGCGAGACAAATCGGTGGCTATGGAGGCTATGGGGGCTATGGAGGCTATGGAGGCTATGGAGGCTATGGGGGCTATGGAGGCTTTCCAAATTATGGCGGTGGATATGGCGGCTATGGCAATGCATTAGGTGGCTTGGGCGGCGGCTATGGCGGTGCCATTGGCGGCATTGGAGGCGTTGGAGGTATTGGATATGGAGGCTATGGAGGCTATGGAGGCTATGGAGGATACGGTGGATTAGGCGGATATGGAGGATATGGCGGATATGGCTCACGTTATCCTTACTCATCATATGGGGGATATTATAATCGCCCTTATGGTGGTTATGGTGGTTATGGTGGTTACGGCGGCATCGGATTTTCTCCATTCATGTAAAAAATCAACTTGTCAATCGAAATATATATGTATATAACATTTTGTGTAAAACTACGTTGAAATGTTTGACTTTGTCTGCTTTTCGCTGGGTATTTACCCAATGTCCAGCTGAGTGTATCTTGTGACTTGTTCCTTTGACTCGCTTTATTGCACTGCGACTCAAAACGATAATCGCTTTCATTCATTAAAAGCTCGTGTGGCTCACCTCATTATTTGCCAACCTGAACGTTAACAAGTGCACTCAGTTGTGGCACACAGAACACGATAGCAACAGCTTAAGCAAATAGTACTCTGTGCCAGCAGGTTACTTCGAGGGTGGGCATGGGGTGCGTGGTTGCAGGGCCAGTCAGGACATTAAGAGCAGCAACCTTTTTAGATTTTAATTACCGATACTGCGACAGTGCACAGTCAGCAAGACTGCAGCAGAGCGTCATTATCTTGTCGTTGTAGTGCCATTTAATTATAGTGACTTTAAACAAGTCGCATTGCTCATACGCACCGTTGCACAACCTTGTCTCGCTCAGTGTAGGTAAACACAGTGGGTAAAAGCCAGATGAACCAATTTGAAAATAAGTAAAATAGCGACTAGTGACAGAGTCTGTGGGTATTGACAGATCAACGATACCCTCACTAAATGATTGCAGTCAGTGGTTCTAAAATGCTACGAATATTCAACTGACAGAAGAAGTTCAGTCAAAGAATGTGCTCAACATTTCAATTTATGAAATAGTTGAAAAACCAAATTTATAACGTATCTGCACATCTGTGGGCTAAATGATCCTCTAGTTTGCCCTATTCCGTGTTGAAAATATCTATAAAAAAAGAAGTATTTTCAATTAGTTGCCTCGACACGCCACTTACAAGTAAATACTTTGTGCGCAATTTTTTAACGCCATGTCCAGTGAATGGTCCATTCATATGAGCTAACTTTTTATATATGTGAACGTATTTGTTTATCAACGGCTTTCAAATGCCCTCGCCGCCTGCTGTGTTTAAAATGGCAATCAGATAACACCTTTTTACCCTATTCAAAGGTAGCAGAGTGGTCCCTTTTATAAAGCTTTGAGTTGCTGCTGCATTGAAAACATTCTACATTCTACATTTGCTTTTTTATGCGTTGCTAACCAGAAAGATGAAAGCCGAAAAAAAAACTAAGCTGGAATTGCGTGGCTTACTGGTTCACTGGCTGAGTGACTGGCAAACTGAATGGCTGCTATGCTGCTGATAGACTGTATGAGCTTTATACATTCTTACGGTATATGGCCAACGGGTGGCTTTGGACTGTTTGCTATTTGTTAACATGGAAGCTTGTACAAAGTAGCATTAGATAAAATATATTGGCACTCGAGACTTAAGCCTTTCAGTGTTTACTATTGTATATTAGGCAAATTTGTACATTAGGATTTCTGTGGAAAAACAATAACTCGGATAAAACGCATACATTTCCTTGGAAGAAAATAAACTCTTAATGCTTATCGGTTCCATGAATTCCTAGTGCACCAAGAGACCTCGTGCAACATTAATATTATAGGGTATTAAAACAGATTGGCCGTTAACTGATGGCACAACAGACAGGTTAAGATGAGAAGAAAGCGGTCGAGGTCAGGCCTCAACCAAAAACCTCGCACCCTTTGAGCGTGCAAGTGCGCAAGCAACAGTTGTGTTTAGTTTTGAAAAGGACCGACCAAGGAGCTGATGCAGAAGCTCACACAAAGACAGCCCAGCCCGCAAGCAAAGCCGTAGCCAAACAGTTTAAAGCGCATTAAATTTATCTGATGGCTGATTGCTGATGGCTGATGGCTGTGTGTTGGATAATACATTGGCTGGCAGCCATTGGCCACTTGGCTTATCAATGCATTTTAAACGAGCTGCTGGTAAGCTGAATGTTGTTCAAATTAATGACAAATTAATATTAACAAAGCAATCGGCCGTCACCCCGAAAACCAAACAAACCACAATTTACTTATACAACGGTGTCCGGCCAGCCAGCGATTTGGCTGGAATGTTACTTAATTGGAACTTAATGCGCATGGAATTGTGTACAAGTGACGCGTCGCAGCCAGCACTGAACGGGAACACTCAAGCAATGGCCCTTAGATAAGCACAGTGGCGACAGCTTTGAGCAACACTTCAAACGCTGAGGGGATGGGGAGGCTTACAGAAAGAAAAATGCGTTTTAAAGTGACACTTGATGTAGGTAATGCGACAGCATAACAAGCCAAACAGCGAAACACAATAAAACGAAGTGAACGAAGAAATAAAATAGTCCGCTCCTCGGACTATACAATGCCCTTCCGCAAACACAAAATGTACGCAAACAGTGAACATTTTAAGCATTCCTTTTGTTTCCATTACAATTTCAAGGCAGAAAACTTACACAATACAAGTGCACAATCAATAGACGACTAAATTGGATGGCTGTGCAGCATATATGCACAATTAATATGCCATGCATTATACAGGTCATTAATAGCACTGGACAAAGGCATGAATGCCCTGCATCTGTAGGTGCATAAGAGGTATACCATAGTTGTGCACTTGCATTGGCGATTGTGCGATCTGGTTTCTAGAACGATAAGAAGTTAGCTTACTATTTAAGAAAGACGTCGCAGTTATTATTGACAGCATTTACTTAAATACATACAACACAAATTGTACAGGATATCTTAAAGCCGATCACATAAAAAGCAGTCAAGTTGTTTTGTTTCTTTTCTCTTTTTTTTCCTTACAGCTCATACCCAAAATTGCAGAGCAGGGCTTTAATTTGTGCGAGATGCGAGATGGATAGTGAATCTGAGGGGGGGTGGGAGGGGGATACATTATCTTAAGAGCTGCTCCTCGTTTGCTCTTACAATAAGTCCATGCGCTGCTGCGCAGTCGGCGTCGGCTTCGCAGTCAGAGACGCCACCATCAACGCTGTCCAGCGTTGACAGCTGTTACAGCTGCAGAAATATGCAAATTGGAAGGCGTTTTAATAGATAAAGAGCAGCGTGCCGCAGCCGCCCCCACGCAAAGCATAAGACGAAAAAAGGACACCAATGCACAATGGTGGAAAATGTAAAAAAAAAAATTCTTAAAAAACAAAAAAAAAAAAGAATTGTGAAAAAAAGTATATATATTCTTGAAGAGCAGCAAAGTAGCCATAATAACGCCTTTGTTGCACATTGTGAAATGAAGTGATTAAAGCTCATAATCCCATTTGCTTTAAATGGCTGAGCGCACATCACAGCGAGCCATTTAAGAGTTATGGCACGGCATTAAAGATCAATAAAGATTTTAAATGGAAATCATTTAAAAATGTTCATGTTGTTTAAACTAATGGCATACGAATACCAACATTTTGCTTTATTTCGAATTTCGGGTCTACATTAAACTAAGTAGTACAAGGCATATTTTGCCCATCGTTCCCCCATTCCCCGTTTTTCGTTAGCCGTGCAATATGTGAACGTGTGGGTGTGTTTAGCTGTTCTTTTTATTTTTCTTTGTTTTTTTTCTTCCTCTGGAGGGAGTCTGCTGTGTTTGGGTCTGCTGACTGAATGCCGTTGACACTACGCACAGCACGCGGGCGGCAAATCAACTTAAAATGCAAAATAAAAATGCTAACTTTCGGTCGTTTGTTATTTACGCCGAGCACAAACTGTAGTTAGTTGCGTTGTCATGGCCCGGCCGGTTCAAGTCGACTCGACTCGACTCGAGTCGAGGCTCACGCCTGAAGAGCCGCGCCCCGCTTCCGAGTCCGTGTGTCCGCATCCGTGCCCAATCCTGTTGCGCTCTTTACGCTCTACAGCTCCTTTTTACGCCAATGCGATGCGTTGTTGTTTTTTTGGGGTGCCCGCTTAGATGCCCTTTTTTTGTGTGCTGTTCGCATACTTTTTGTTTTCTTTATTTTTTTTTTGTGTTGTTTTTGTTGTTGTTGTGCCTTAACACTAAATTGACTTTTAATGCAAAATAAACCAAAATAATGTATTGCGTAATTTTCTTTAAAGAATTTTTACATTAGCATTTCAAAAGAGATTTCTCTACTCTGTTTTCACCCTCAGCGTTGAGCGCTGTCTTCGTTACCTACCATTACCCCGTCCTTGCCCCAGCCCATGCCATTTCCCCCTCTCTCCTTTGATTTCAGTTGTCCATTTTGTACGAAACGCAAAAAGAGCAAGGGCTAAGGGAAAAGCACCTTTCCTGATGCCTGGCTAAACGCGACATTTAATGTTGCGTGAGGATAATCCAATCTGCTTGACATGAATTTTAATTTGCATTGAGTAATTAGCCGGAGTTCATTTGCCTGGACAGTGAACGGTACGAACAAGAGCTACGTTCAAAATAGAGAGAGAAGGAAAAAAAACCTACAACAATTCCAGTTAGCCATCGTCAAAGTCGTTGTCGTCCAGCAAAATGCTAAATAGAATTAGTCTGAAGTCGCCTCTTTTGCTCTTCTCTTCTCTTTTTTTTCTTGTTCTTTTTCTTTTTTTATTCGTATTTTTTTTGTGTGTCCGCTACTTTGTCTGGTTCAACGGGGGCACACACACACACACACATAGAAACAAACGTTTGGTTGATTTCGTACAAATTGAACTAATTTTGCTTTCGGGGCCAAAACCTGAAATTTTCTTTCGGTTGGCACATTTGCTGATTACGCTCGTCCTGCTCGATTCGTGCGTCCGTCCTGCACGTCAGTCAGGCAATTGAAACAAACAATAAAACGTGCGCTTTTCTTAATTCAAAACAGCCGGAGTACGAAAATAAAGGCACTTTTGACAGCAAAACCAGAAGAAAACAAAAACGCAGAAAATAAAAGAAGAAGAAAAACAAAAAAAAAACAAAAAAACAATCACCAAATAAGAGATTGAATTTCTGCTTCTCTGCACTTTAATTTGCGTGCTGCAACACAAAAACACACGCTCAACGCGAATGTATTGGAAAATCACGCAAACGCCGCGAAATTTTTGTCACAAATATGTATGAAGGCGCGCGGGCTTACACATAAACAAACGCAATCAATGCACAAATATTCCACAGGGTAGACTGCAAAATAATAAATAAATGCATAATGGTTTGCAAATGACAAAATATTGCAGCGAAAATCGACAAAATATTAACACACAGCCGCACACAAACAATAACACATAAGTGACGCAAGCGCGTCAATGCTCACAGTTCCTCAGACGCCGTAGGCAATGTTACTCTCAATCCCAACCCATACCCCACCCCCTGCCGTCAGTCACCGCCCACAGTGTGCGCCCCGCGGTGGCACAGCCAAAACTGAATGCGGCTGCAACAACCAGCGGCACATAAGCCGCGACAAATTATTGCGTTTCATGCCACAAAATTTCATTAAACGGAAACGCAATCAAGCCTTGCTTATGCGCCTGACCGCATTGTTTGCAACCCACTCTTACACCCCACACTGCGTGTCAGGTCTGTGCCAAAAATGCATTTGTATAGATATGTGCGAATGTTAGTTAAAATGCAAAGCCACAATGCCAAACGCTTATGCGTTGTCGCTGTGAAATGAACTGTGTGGAGCGGGTTTGTGGGTAAATTAACTAAATTTTGGTATGATTTGATGATAATTTGATTAGACAACTGCCCATTACGCAACGTCGCGACGTAACGCTGTTCTCTCTCCTTGCTTGTCTCGCAATAAGGATCCGCTTATTGCCACATGGGAGCAGCAAAAATATCCTGCATAGGGACAGGCCATACAATAGCGGAGCATACTGAGTCTGCAACACAGAGAGCGGCATGCGCAAATTGCGTTGCATGTATGAATGCTAATGGGAAATGATAATGAACATTTACAAGTTCCACAAGTGCTGTACGTAAATGAATAACCAGCAAAACGATGAGTGCGCAAATTACCGACATGTCACCAGCGACAACAACTGCAACGATTACAGCAACCAAAATCCCAACAACAGAATTCTGTAACGTTCTGTAAAGTGTATGGAGCTACTCGAAGCCATTGTGCAAATTATTTTAGAACATTTGAATTTTTATACTTATATTTGCTATGATTGCAATTGTGGTTACCTGATTTAAAGTGCATTGTATTATTGTGTTGAACTTAACAAAGTTATTATGGTTTTAATCAAGTTATCAAACTACTAATCGATCTCGGTCATGGATTGGCATAATAACATGTTAGCTAAGCTACACCGTACGGTTATTAGATTTCTAATTATATACTAAATTCAATTAAATCTAATTATGGTGCGAACAAGCACGAGGGCTGTAGTCGAGTGAGCTCGTCAACGAGTTACCCACTACTCACCTCTTACATAAATATTGAATTTGCTTGTCGAACTTCATACAATTACATATTTTTACTCATCGTCTCTCAGAATTGCTTGGTCCAACAAAATCACTGATTATATTTGTTTTTTTTATTGATCACTTATAAGATAAAACACATTCATAATCTTTAGTTAAAGAAAAAATGATTTTAAATAAATAAAATCTTAGATGTGCTTTTTATTCCAGCGATTTCATTTATACACTATAAATAGGGACTGTTGTCTAGTTTATAATCCCAAATTAATATTTATTTTGTGCAAATATTGACTTAATGTGAACACATTTAAATTTATAATACCATAAACACATAGTATAAAGTATAAAGTATAAAGGCCTTAATGTTAGTATTGCCTGTTTTGGTATATGTTTAATGAGTATGTATTGTGGTCTTTGCCTTTGGCTACATTATAAAACAGCTGTTTTTGTTGGCTTTTGATTATTGTTGTTCACCTTGTTTGTTGATGCTGCTGCACTTATAGCCAACGCTTAATTTCATTGCGCAAATAATTTAATTAAAAAATATCTGCGCATACGCAATTTGCAAGCAATTTAAACAAAAACAAACAAAAATCAATTTAATTAAAGCGTCGTTTTAATTGTACCAACAATGCAATGCAACGCTACACCAAATTGCTTTAATCGAGTTTAAAGCACTTTGTTCTTCGACTTCAACGGAATTTAAAGCCAAATCTGAACGACATTTTAAGCCGACTTCAAGTTGCTTCCCCTGCCGAGCTTATTTGAATTCAAGTGCTTTGCTTTTAGCATGCAATTTGTTAATTATATTGTAGGCTTTTATCAAATGAGATTTCCTACGCAAACTCGATGCGGGTTGCTTCAAGTTGAGCAGCAGCAGCAATAGCAACACCAACACGAACAACATTGTACTTGATGACACTAAATAAAAGATTTTACACTGTTGATTTTTGCTTTGCGCTTTTTTTGGGAACTTTGCACGTTGCATTGCACTTGATCTGTGTGCCAAACGTTACAACAAAACTTCAGCGGGAAGCAAGGCAGACCTAGACCCGGTGCCAGAGTCAAGCTCAGGTCTAGAACTGGAGCTGCACTAGCTTGGATTGGGAGTATGAAGGCGTAGTTTTCTGGCAGCAGCTGCACTTGTTTGTAACACACAATCAGCTCGTTTCATTTTATTGCCAACGTAGTCGTTGAGCGGCGCCAACATAGTCAACAGAGTTGCCTGCCTGCCTCCTGTTGCCGCACTGGCAGGTTCCTCATCGCTGGTGCTGTTGTCGTCGACGATGACTAGACACAAGACTTGACAGCAAAGCAAAATTGTATTTACATTCAATTAGTGCCAACAAAATTGTCTTTGGCTGCCTGTCGTCGACTGCGCCTAGTTCCAGGCCAAGATACCGACTGGGACAAGTTATTTATTTATTTTTTTCTTGTAACCGGGCTGAGCGTAAATTACATTTTGCTATGTGTCTTCAATGTAGATGGTGGTTTGGTTGTATATGTGACCCCTTTAGTTGAAGCTAAGTAATGTAAAATTTATTTTAAATAAACTGAAAATATGTTTTGCCCCCACCCCCTCCACTTCTTTTGCTCGTCTTTGCCCCCCATTGACTGCTTATTTCTTGCCAAGCATTTTATTTATGCATAACAAAGCACCACTTAAATCTGCTCAGCTTTTTTGGTCGCTTTGCTTCCACTGCTGCAACTGCTGCTGCTGCTGCTGCTGCTGCTGCTGCTGCTGCTGCTGCTTATGCTGCTTTTTGAAACTTTGCAATCTGCATGCCAAGTTGTCGACATTTTCAAACAAACCATCGGGAAAGTGGCTTGCATTTAATGGGTAAGGGACGGACGGGACGGTTGGTTGCAAAAGATGTGTCAGTGCGGGGAGTGGGGCAATGTCAGGGAAAGAAATGGTGCGACAGGCAAACCGTGTGCAGAGTGCAAGTGCCTGCGCATTTATAACTTTTCAACTGTTGTATGAAATTTTACAAATTAGATTCATTTCTATGCATTGAAATGCATTTGCAAACTTTGCTGCAGAAAGTTACTCCAATATTTGCACACATGGCAAGTAAACTACTGAATGAATGCGTTTGTAAAATACATTGCAGGTCTGCCATGCAGTCACATCTGACTCACTAACGGGCTAACAGTCTATACAGACTATGGGATCGCTGCATACCAATATAGAACTGGCAGAGTCTATGCTGAATGTGAACCGACACGGGACAGACTGAGACTCGACATGCCAAAACTCAGTCCATTAGTTTGACAGTTTATAAAGAAACATGCACGAAAGTTCTACATAGTATGTGCAATTTCATTAATACAAAACTTGGTTGAAGAACCAAAAACCAGCGTCTTTGGCATAATTTTTGTTAATTTTAACTTTGACAGGAAAAAGTTTTTAAAAAACAAAATTAAAAAATAAAAATAAATAAATAGACCTGAACTCTGAAATGCCAGAAATTAAAATGTGGAAACTCAAACATTCCAGTGTTAAGGAACGAAAAAAAAAAACACCCAACTCGAACATCATTCACAGCATCAAAGCCAGAAACTCAGCACCAATGCCAGCAGCTACACCAAAATGGATGCCGGGGATGGGATAGCGGCTAAGCGACTTTGATGCTGCCATTGACTTGCCCCGCACACCACGACATCATCATAATTAATTAAAAAAGTTTTTTAAATCAATTTTCAAATGTCCCAATGACTGGATATTTGATGAACCATGGGGCAAAAATCAGCTGAATACATTTCAAACGGCATAGCATGACGAGGTCAAATGCTGTTCTCAATGCACTCCAAATTAAATTTCACTAAGCATAATTCAGTTAGAACAAAAAAAAAGCAAAAAAAAAAAAAGAACACTCATATTTTAAAGGCGAACTCAATTACAGAGTGTGCAGCATTCGCATCATTTGGCATGGAAAAATGTGAATCTAAAAGTCCATAACCGCGAGTGTCAAATTTCCCACGCCCCTCACTACAAGAGCAGCATGCAATACTAGATCCCTTTTCAAGTTTCAATAGCACAGAGGCAAACAGAGAATTTTTAATTAGTTTAGCTTGTTATCACTTCCTAAATGCAAAGGGAGCGACTTCAATGCTGAACAATTGCGAACAGTTCGCAGCAATTCATGTCTCATAATGACAAAGCAAATTCTTTTTTAATAATGCAAATACTGCTCCATTGCATGTTTAAGACAATACCAGCACTGACTGACAAAAATCAATGCAATTTAAAAATTTAAAATGCCAATTTAATGGCCAAAAAACTGAGCTGAATACACTCATAAAAAGTCTGCGGCAGTAGCAGCTTCGCTATGCCATTAAAAAAATTGAAAATGCAGTCCTTATGCAGCTGCACACAGAGCACTCTTGTTAAGGTGTTTGTTGTAGTTGTTGTTGTAGTTGTTGTTGTTGTTGTTGTTGTTGCTGTTCTTGTTATGTTTAATGTTCTTGTTGTAGTTGTTTTTATGCATTAGTGCCGACATGAGAGTGCTTGTGGTGGTCCTTGCCCTTGTGATAGAGTGTGTGTGCGTGTGTGTATGTGTGAGTGCGCGTGTGTGTGTGTGTGTGTGTGTGTGTATGTGTGTGTGTGTGCTCCTCTTCGCATCAAATCAAAAATGCCAGCCATAGGGGCAATGCATTCTCATTTAACCCGCGCGCGAAAACTAATTCAACAAAAATAACCCAGAATGTTAAAGTTGTTCTGCTTGTCAAATCACAACAGCGAGATACCGCTTAGTCCCAAGAGTATGCAATATCCACTCAGAAATATCTTGAATTTTAGAGAATCGCATAACATATATATTTCTGAATTTGCCACTTTGTGTCTAAAACCAAAAATAATATTTTAATTTTTCGGGCAATTTTTATTTTAAGGCTTTTTCTTCTGCTTTTAGTTAGCTATAATCAAATCGAGCTTGCGTAAAAAAGTTATTAGAAGGACACAGTTATATGCACTTATTTTGAAGCAAATTTAAGCGTTTATAAAATTGGACCACTTTAAATCTAAAATAGTTGAAAATATAAATATTTGAGAAACTTTTTTCGTTTAGTTCCACTGGGATGACAAAAAGCCAACACATCCGCAAAACGGTCTCCAAATGCAAAAATAATTCGTCCATTTTGACAAAGGTTCTAAATGCTTTAAAAAAATAAAAAAATAAAAACTAATTTAAAACAGAACATGTCTAAAAAAGACAAAAAGTATGGATCAGCTATGGTATTAGCAATATATATATGCATTTCATAATAACGACGACTAAATTTTACCATCCAATATCTGTTTTTGAATTGCGTTTAAATTACTCTTACCAATTGTGTATTCTATTGAACGAATCAAAGCAAAGAATGCAATTGCATAGGCAGAATGGTCTCCAGGTGCAAAACTAATGGGCTCATATTGACAAAGCCTCCTTATGCTGCTCGACAAAGTCATTTGCACAAGTACACAAATAATATACCCCTCAGGTTCAGCGCTTGAGAATTCCACGAAAACACACAACTGCATTAAGGCGGAGGCAATGTGGGACAGAGGGAGACAGTTAGAGTACATAAATAAATACTTGAGTAAACATTTACGACTCTCCTCTAGAATTATAAGCAGCGCCCGGATCTATGCACTACCAAAATGCAGCGCCCCAAAGAAAGCCAGAATATGTGAGAGGAAAAGAGCAAACAGGCGAGGTGGAAGCTCGCACCTGTTTGCATTCTACTGTTTGTCTATGAGTATGTATGCGTGTGTGTACGCGTGTGTGTGTGTGTGTGTGTGTGTGTGCGTATATGCTCAAGTGCGCATAAAACGCGCCGCAGCAGAACTGAGCAGCATTTTTATTTATTTTCTGCGGCGTAGTTTTGCCTTTTTTATTTGTGTTTGTTTATTTTTATTTATTTCTTCTGTATTTTTTTTTGCCTATTTTTGTTCTGTTTGCTACCAAATATGTATTTCTCAAATTCCAAGTCGAGGACTAGGACAACGAGCACGACTGCAACTGCAACGAGGTGGGCGTGGCAGGGCTGGCAAGATAAGGTGGCAGTGCCTCGTTTGTAACTCTGCGACTACGAGTTTGTTTGGCAAAAGCGCCTATTTAACACTTAAGATATCGTATTTCTTATATACACACACACACACACGCGCGCGCACATATGCACACACGTGCACACGCATGCACGCACACACATAGCGCATGCATGCCACAAAGGTGCTTTAGGTGGCAGGGCTAGAGTTTTGGCTCCGGTTCTTGTTCTGGCTGTGGCTGTGGCGCTGACTAAAGATAAATATGCATGCGGTTGGTTTTATAAGGCATGCCAAAGGTGCATTACGTATACGTATTGCATATACGTCAGCCATTTCAACAGACGCGCCTCCTTTCCGCCGCCTTTCGCACATTTGCATGCAATAAAGATGGCGGGCGATAACTAGGTTGCCCGCTATTGTTTGCCTTTTCCCATATACATACATACATACATATATATATTTATGTATATAGATATAGATATGTGTGGGTTTATATACGTGTGTGTGTGTGTGTGTGTGTGCGTGTGAAACTTACCGCCCAAAAAGCAGCTAGCTGCCAGACAACCAGTTTACCAGACAGCCAGGCACTAAAATAAAAGGCAATGTACGCCAAGTGGCGTCACCTGCCGCCGCCTGCTGCCATCTATTATGCAGATGTACAGCAGGTTCATGAATATATGCCAGCGTTTTGTCTACGCTTGTCTCTCTCTCTGTGTGTGTGTGTGTGTGTGTGTGTGTTTGTGTATGTGTGAAAAAATACGAATAAAACATTGAGCAAAGTCGGACTGACAAAACGCCATATGTTTGAGCACGATAAGCGAAGGTGAGCCATAATTTTGTTTTTTCTTCTTTCTTTTTTTTTTTTTGCATAACCCATGCAATTCAAGAACTCAAAACTATAATTTTAAATTAGCTGTACACACACATAGCGACATCCAGGGGCAATGTGCCGGCGTCAAAGCCCATGCCAATCCCGGCCAGATCCAAAGCAAATAGAGCACTGAGTAAATCAAAAATGCGCAATAAAACTGTGCAATATAACATGCGCCAAAGGTGAGCAACGATAGAGGCCATTGGTTGGCTATGGAGTGGTTGGTGCAGAGCTCATCTAAGAAACGATAATGATTGCAATTCATTTTTATGACCTAACTAAGCGGTTGGACATTACGATTTTGAAGTGCAATTCGGCACGCATCAATGAAGACCATCAGGGGTATATGCATTTAAGTGAACAGGCAGGTTGTACTCGCCTCATGTGTAGGGCATATCCACAATTGAGTTGGTTGACAACTCAAGGAATAAATTTATGTATATTTTTTTTGGAGTGGCTGACCTGATTTATCAACCTGGGCATGCAATTCATAGATAGCTAGTTTTCACACTTTACTTCACTGTACTCCATTTTCAATAAACAACAGTGGTGCAGCCTAGGTAAATATAACATATCCAACTGAGTGCAGGTGACTGCAGCAGCTGTCGTTGCCAATCAGCTTTCATTGAAGCGGAGCGGTGGCGGAGTGGTTGGGATGGTGTTAGACGGTGTGTCCAGTTGCTTGGCTCCCGCTGTTCAGCTGAACCGTTTCTTTGCTTAGTTGGCCAGTGATTTTCCAATAAAGTGAAATTGGATTTGATGATGCCAGGATACGTTTTTTTCTAACCGATGTTTTTTTTTTATTTTCTACTTTCTTTTTTTTTTCTTCGCTTCCTGCGTCGTTTATAGAAAATTGAATAAAAGTGCTGGTGGCATAGCGACAAACTGCTCGATGAATGAGAGCGTGATTGTATAACGTCGTCAACTATCTTGATGCTTACTGCACACCAAGCATGTAGAGAGCGTGGCTCCGAAGAGGAAGTGATTAGTGCTCGGGGACTGGCCGGTTGTTTAGTCTCAGTCTCAGTCAGAGTCTCAATCTCGCTGTGTAACAAAAGCAAACACAATGCACACACACACACACACACAGCACACATAGCAGACACAGCACACAAAGTCAATTTGTAACTTAACCCGGTTAGGAGCATGCTTTGCTCTCATTGTACTTACCTTTATGCACAACACGACATTTATTTTTATTAACAATTTGTAATAAATTTCACATAAAAACAAATAGGAAAAAAAAAGGAGTTTATAAATTGTAAGCCAGCATGCAGCATACGACCAAGATAAAGGAGGGTGACGAGCGAGTGAGATAATGTGGCATATTGGCTTATCATTAAACGTGGTCAACTAATAAATATTTCCCTTTTCCACACCGTCACTATTCAGGAAGAGATGGAGCTAAATCAAATCTGGCGCGCCTGTCGTAAAATTCAAGGCGCCATTTTCCGTTATAACTTTGACATCTGTGCCGATTTAAGGATACATGATCCTGAATGCAGTGGCTACGTATCGGGTAAGCCAAGGCACTTGTACAAATTTCAATACAATCGCTGGGCATTTATGTCTATTTTATGACCCTGCCAGAGGCAATATTCACATCAGTGTTGGGCAAATATCGCAAGGTGGTCGGCCTCTCCGAGTTCGAGCTGAGGGATGTGACTGATTATTTTCAGATCCGAGATGGACGCGTCGCCTATCGGCAATTCTGCAAGGTGGTCTGCAATGAGAGTGAGTTGATATTGAATAGCTAATGACTTACAGCTGCATATGATGGGATATTCCTCAAGATTTGCACAAGAGCGCCAATAAGGAGCTAGCCAGCGGACTGGAGTGGAATGACCCTTGGCACTTGAATGTGATACCACAGCCGGAAGAGCGGCGGAAGCTGTGCTTGATACTATTCAAAATAGCAAAGGAGACTCACTTGCCATTGATGCCATACTTTCAGGATTATGAACTGGTCAGTTCACACTCGAACACAATTTCTTGACATTTGTCATGCAGTTGATACCTGTACACAACTCCTTGACTTGACAATGCAAAAGTCGTGCTCAAATTGTTTAGTTTGCCGTATGTACACGCAGCAAAAAAGTCTACCTGAATTTTAGAAATTCTCAGGAAATTTGCCATGATTAGCTCGCCACATTCCTCACTGATTTTTATAAATTTTTAACTTATTTTATATCGATTTGAACGCACGAACATTCGCTCTGGAGTTGCGTGACTTTCTAAAGTAAAGAACTCGTTCTCGTATATGTAGAAAATATTACTAAAAACAAAAACATTTTTATAATTTTCAAGCCGATGCTCTAAAATTGGTTGCAATACATTTTTGTGAGTGTAGCTCACGTAGTATATGGCACACGTACACTGACGCTTCGAAAACTTCGAAGTAAGCTCTACTAACGTGCAAGCAGAGAACACATTCGATTTCAGAGAAACGTGCACAACATTCAGGTGCATAGAAATGAGCACATATATATTATACACATCCTGCCCATTTTAACATACTGTCCCGCATAATTTATTATTATTCAATTGATGTGCAGATAGCGCAAAACGTAGGCGTTGTGACCGTCTCACATTTCTCACGAGTGCTCCACTTTATGAAGATACCTCTATCGGAAAGTGATTTTCTGCTATTGCTCAAGCGGTACATGAAGGATGGCTATTTGGTCAATTATGTGGCCTTCCTCAAGCATATCGAGAATATCATTGACTATTTGCGGCAACACACTCTGCTTGATAACTCGGGAGTAAGCAACATTCTTTGATATTATCATTTGAATTTTTTTTTTATCTACGTATCTATCTCTCGTAGGATCTTATCCCAAACTTTCCTGGACGTCTGGTGGATCTGGAGCTTTCCCAATTACCGCCGATGGATGGCTGTCAAGTTGTGCAGCCCATTTTTCCAGACGACTGCAACCATCCAAAAAAGGATCGCGGCGAATGTGATATTGTGTTCTGCATACAAAGCTATATACATAAGAATCGGATACGCACCTCTGAGTTCCTCGAGAAGTTTGATACGCTGCAGGTGGGCAGCATAACGAAGAATCAGTTGGAGCGCGGCCTGTCCAACATGGGCGTCGGTAAATACTTATCGCAAAGGGAATTGGATTTGTTGGCGGCACGCTACATGGATCCCCTCGACACTAATCGCATACGTTGGCGCAATTTTGTGGATGAAATCGATACGGGTATAAGGCAAAATCCAATTTGTATACCCTGAACCATTAAAAATGGCCAAAAGGGTATAATGGTTTTGTGAAAAAGCATGTAAAAGGCAGAAGGAAGCATCTCAAACACCTTAAAATATATATGCTTGATCAAAATCAGCAGCCGACTCGATATGACCTTGTCCGTCTGTCCGTCCGAATAAACACGCGGATATCAAAAAATATAGAAGCTTAAGTCTTGAAAGCCTTCCACTTGATTCATAATACACATTCATCATATTATTGAACAATTACACAGATTACTTCTTCAGGCTCGTATGAGAGCCATTCAGGTCCAAAACTTATTCTGATATTGATCTGATTTGGCATACATTTAACAGTTGGGTTCAGGGTATCTCGTAGTCGAGCTCATTCGACTGCAGTTTTCTTATTTGTTAATTTTCAACTTCTCAAAAATGCACCCAATGTATTTAGTGTTTACCGTCAAAAACCTGGAGAAAATGCCCCAATGTGTGGTTGAGTCACCGCTGTCGCATATCAAGGAGCTACCCCGACCGGGTACCCTGGACTGGCAGTCAGCCCCAATGGATATACGAGATCTGTGTGAGGAAGCCATGTCCAAAATAAGACTACGTATACGCAATCGTCGACTCTACCTGCACCCATTCTTCCGCAACTATGACAAGTGAGTAGAGTCTTACTGAGAGATATATTGATTTCGCTTACTGATTCTACTGCCCATCAGACTGTTTAGCGGCCATGTGAACTGTCATCAGGCCAATCAAATCTTCCGCATCAATGGCATACTGCTCTCGAATCCTGAGCTCGATGCTGTCCTGCATCGTTATGGCAACGAGCTGGGCTTCTATTATACCAAATTTTTAGATGATGTCGATCCGGCAGAGTATGCCATGCCCAACATGGTGACCAAACAGCAGTTACAGGAATGTGCACCATTCCCACGTGACAAAGTGGAGAAGGAGCAGGACAACGAGGAGGTCATTGCCCGCATCTTGGCCAGTGCAAAGAGACAGGCAATCACCAAGGGTATTTCGGTCATTGATTTTCTATCTGACTACGATCGACATCGTGAGGGTCAAATACTGGAGAGCGACTTCAAACGTGCCCTGGACAATGCCATGGTCATACTCACCGATGAGGATGCCACCGTTTTATGCAATGTGTAAGATTGGCTTGTTGTGCATCGAGTTTAATCAATTCATATCTTGTCAATTAGCTTCCGTTCGCCCAACCGCTCTGCCTGCGTTCGGTATCGTGACTTTTGCAAAGCGCTGGACGAGATATTTATGCAGGTCGATACGAATATGGGTGATAATATTGTGACAGCTGTGCCGCTGTTGCATTTGCCGAACTTGGACTGTGTTGATTGTTTTCTAAACTTTGATGAGCGCACACTTTGCTCAAATGCTCTGATGAAACTCGCCCGCCGCCCGGATGAGATCTCCAACCTGAGGGAGGTGTTCAAGGACTTTGACCGACAGCTGTGCGGCTCGGTGACCCAGAACCAATTCCTCCGGGCCATCACACTACGTGAAATGCACAATATGATGAGCAGTCGCGAGCTGGAAGCCGTTGTCAAATGCTTTGGCGTTAAGCGTGGTCTCTGCCTGGAGGTTAACTATCGCGAATTCCTCAAAATACTGGATGTGCTCTTCGCCACTGGCCAGGTGAAACGTAACTATTAGAGTCAATATGGTATAACAGCCATTAAATTATCTGTGCGTGTGAAACTTACTTTTGGGCATCCCCTATCCCATTTCGAAATAATAGTTCTGAATTTAATATACATATGTCTTTTTGTTTTTAATTGAATCGTTTTGCCTGCATTTTTGTGGTTCATTTAAACGAAATAAACATTTTATTTTGTCAATTAAAGAATGTCGTTTTATACATCTATTATTAAGTTTGAAAATAAACATACGAGTATGCTTTTGTTCGATTTATAACTTGAGGCTTACGGCTGACTGAGCTGCATTCGAGCAGCGAATGTAAAAATAATTGAAGTAGAATGGAAATAGAAAATTCTACCGTTATCTCGTACTGCTCCTCCACATCTAAAGGAACGAACATCCACAGAGAGGAGCGATACCCTTCTACTACTACTGCCTTCAGTTGTGTGTGTGTGTGTGTGTTTGCGAGTGTGAGTCACTCTTCTGTCTTGTTTCGGTAGTTCGGACGTTTTTAGCATAACAATTTTTCTCAATGCATTCTCTTTTTTTTTTCTTCATTTAAATAGCTATAGTTATTTGTATATCGTTTTTATGTATGTAATTTTTTATATATATATATATGCCTATTTATTTTTAACAAATATCCTTGAAAATAGTCTCGTTAAAAACTATACAATTGTAGTTCAGTTTGCTTTTGCTTGGATTCTTTCTTCCTTTTTATTATTAATCTTGTTTAGAGCTTGTTGCAAGTGCCTATGCTTTTTCTTTATTCTTGTTGTCATATGCTGCATTAGATTTTTATTAAAATATAAAATTCTCTTTTTTTAAGTATGTATATATATTTACACATATAAATATATATATTTATATTTATATATATACATATACATGTATGTATGTGTGTGTATATAAATGTATATAGACTATTAATGAGCGCAAATACATACACAAAAAACGTTTACCATTCATATTGGGAATAAATCATTTGTTATTTGTAATTTGGTGGATTTGTTATTTGTTGTAGTTTCAAGCGGACTTGGACATGGCGGGGCGGGCACCGCTGTGGTGCGTCCGCTTCAAAGACAACCCGCCCTCACCGCAGGAGCGCCAGCTGCCTAGCGTTGCTCTATGATAATTATGCATTACATATTACAGTTATTAATTAATTAAATTTAAACAAATACTTAACGACTATTGTATTTTATATATATGTATTTACTGTTACTATTAAACATTGTTGCCGTTTTTGTGTTTCTGCATTCCGTTACTTCTATTTGTATGCTTGGGTGTGTGGGTGTTGTTTGTTTGCTGTGTGTGTGTGTGTGTGTGTGTGTGTGTGTGTGGATGCGTGTGTGTGTGTGAATATATTCTGTTTGCCTGAACTTACAAGTTAAACAATTACCTCGCATAATGTATGAGACTACATTAGAGAAAAAAAAAACATATTAGTTTTGCCACACGCACACACACACAGACGAGCACGCAGAGTCTGTGGGTGTGGCATACCTTAATGTGTGTGTGGTGCATTGTGGGTATTCTTGGTGGGCAATGCTGGCCTTAACGAGCATGTGGCTATGAAAAATTAGCCACTTGCTGAAAAAATACATTTCTCCAAGCCTAACTCTGTCTGTGTGTGTTTGTGTGTGTGTGTGTGAGAGTAGAGTATAGTGAAGTTTGTGGTGTGGTGTGGTTCGGTGTGGTGCTTTATATAAATATGTATATAAATGATGCGTTGATTCTTGACCACGTTGTAGTTGCCGCTTCTGCTCTTTCTGCTGTTGGAATGGTGCCACACAACAATTGTGTGTAATATGGTTGCTGTTGTTGTTGTTGTTCTTGCCTGCTCCGCTAGACTGCATTATGCCATGAAATTATGAGGTCTGCCCTGCAGTCGCTTTATAGATGCTTCTGTGTGTGTGTGTGTGTGTGTGTGTGTGTGTGTGTGTGTTGTGTATATGTTTGTGTGTGTATGTGTGTGTGTGTGTGTGTTTGTTGTTCTGTAGTATGCTGTCAAGTCAAATGGAATACAATGGCGATGAGTCTTGCGAAATACTTGCAACAACAAACACGATGGCCAATCGTTCAAATTATCAAAAATTATCAAAATTATAGTTATGTATTTGGCAATCGTGTTGGTTGGGCTATAATTTGATAAAAAATTAAAAAGTAGAAATGACATTCTTACCATAACAAACTAAACTAAATAAAATTCAAATAGTTTGCAGTTATAAGTAGATGTCGGACGACTCCGGAATACGGGCCGCTTAGTAGGGCTGATGTCGTGGCTGGCGTCCAGTGCCGCGCTGCTTGCCCCCATTAAAACCACCACCTCCGCCGCCACCACCGCCGCCGCCTGTTTTAAGAAGATGAACACGTTAGAAATTAGTCTTTTCAATAACAAATTGAATAACAATGTGAAAGTCATGCACAGCTGCTAGGATATTGTTGTTCTTCCGTACTTTTTTTTTTTTTGGGTTTTTATTTGCTTTGTGTTTTAGGGATGTACTACAACGCCAAACGGTTTAAGCGACTGATGAAAATTTTGACCAAATCTAAGGATAAACAATGTCTAGTAACATAATTTGGGCTCCAAATGGAGAATGCTCGAAATTAAAGACGAGGAAAGATTAGTTCAAGTTGCAAAGAAAACAAATGCTCAGTTAAAAATAGTTACAGAGACTGGATAGTAATACATAATAAGAGATAGAGTGGATGGGTAAAAGTGGTATTTTGGGCTGTTCTTTTTTCTTTTTTTTTTTTTTTAATTCTTTATGGCCATGTTTTTTTTTATTGTGTATACCTTTGGGACCGCCGCGCGGACCTCCGGCACCGCGCCCGCCACCGCCGCCGCTGCCGTAGCCATTACCGCCAAAGCCACCATCAAAGTCGCCGCCATAACCGTAGTCTTAGTTTTGAGTTTGGATAGTTTTTTTCGTATTTTTTTTTTTTTTTTTTGTAGAGGGGTTTAAACACAAAAAGTTGTAGTTGTAAGATCATGAGCACAAACAAGACTTAGAATAAGAATTGCGTTTAATAATAATATTTACTAAACTTTCTACTAATGGGTTTTTGCTTGGTTTTGGTCAAAATTTTTGTCAATTTCAGATAGTGAAGTAGGAGTAAAGGGCGGCGGCGACGCCGCGCCGAGGGAGACAATTCAAATGCACACCAGATAGAGAGCTGGAAAAGGAGTTCCACTGAAAACACACAAGTTGTATCGGTTTTGTTTTTTTTTTTTTTTTCGTTTTTTCTTTTATTTGCTCATTTCTCGATTTGCGGATTTTGATTATAAGATTGATTGGCTGTTATGTGATTGCTACTATATAGATCAATATACAATATGATCTTATTGTATTGTGGTTCGTTCTGGCTGCTTGTTGCTGTTGCTGCTCTGCTGCTGTTGTTGGTTGCTGTTGCTGTGTTGTTGTAGTTGTTGTTGTTGCTGTTGCCTTTTTCATTACTTTTGCACAGGCATTACAAAAAAATGGTTGTTGAATGGTTGTTTGTTGCTTTTGTTGCGGTTACACAATAAAAATTAAAAACACATTTCTGTCTCTCTCTGTTGTTGTCGTTAATCTTCTAGCTATCTGCATCATCTTCATCATGTTCATCCTCTTCTCACTAATTGAGAAAACAGGCGCAAAGCGGCGCTCACACATACATGCGCGGTTCGTTATTTTAGTTGTTGTTGTTATTATTGTTATTGTTGTTGTTGTTGTCATTTCAGATGTTGTTTCTCTTAAATTGCTGCTGTCTCTTGGTATTTGTTTGTTAGTTAGTTGCTGTTCACTTTCGACTTATAAACATGTTTCACAATGTATTGCAATTAATTTCTCATTTGATATCTCATTTTTGACGCACTCTTTATGCATTTACTTTTTCATTCTTTATTTTCTAATTTTTACCTCATTTTCCACACAACAAATTCAGCATTTCATTATATAGTTTACTTTTCCGAAAATAGATTTCATTTCTTTTTCATCTTATTGGCCAAAAAAAAAAAAAGAAAAAAAAAACTCAATAAATCTGCTGCTCTTGTGTGTTGTGTGTTTTTGAATGTCTCACCTCAGCAAAAAGTAATCAAATTTTTCATGAATTTTCGTTTTTTCATTGTTCTTTGTAGTTTTTTCAAATGGGTTAGGGGATTTCGGGGATTTTTGGGGGAAGTACGTGTTGGACTTGTCGCAAAATTTTAGTATTTTAAAAAACGTCTTGCGAAAAACAAAAACAAATGCAAATTGTCAGCAAATTTGACTTTATACGAGTTAATATTGGTATTATTTATAATTTACTCTTGTGTTGTTGTATTTTGTTGTTAAAAACAAGAAAACTGTTTAGATCTTAAAAAAATTTGCTGCAGAAAACTTTTATCCAAGTTTTTACTTTTTAAAATTACTTTAAGTGTAAATATATATTTATATATATTTATTTTTTTTAGATTTTTCAATTCATTTGACTAAAAACAGATATTAATTACGCTAAATTACTTGTAATATATATAACCTTTAAGTTTAATTAAAAAAAGGGAGTAATAAAGAAAATAAAACGTTACATTTTAAGAGAAATGAAATAATTGTTGTAGTTTTTTTCTGTGTAGTCGTTGGTACTTGGTTGCAAACAGGGTGTTCGTATCTGTGATCGGTGTGTCGCTGTGTGGATGGGATTTCCGGTTGCACAGACAATACGACACCAGACAGACGCCGCCGTTAGCCGGCGCGGCAAGACAACCAACCGTTACGAAAACTTTTATGATCAAGACAAATTGCGCGATCGTTTTGGATATTTGCTTGGGTGGTTGGTAGTAGTAGTAGTAGTAGTCGTTTTGAATTTTACTCTCATTTTGAAAAAGATTTCTTTTTTTTTTCTTTCTTGTTTTTGTCGTTTTTTGTGAGGCGAAACATCGGAAAATTCGGCATTACAATAGATATATATCCATAATAAATGTAATTATTTAACACGTATGTTCAAAAATCATAATAAAAAGTAACAATATTTAGTTAATAAAATAGTATACATATTTTCAACTGTGAAACGGTTAACTGGCTATAGTGTCTAATGGGGCCCATAACATTTGGCCACTTCGATGTTAACTTGCTAAGGCTTAAACAATTATACCATTTACACTCGCAGGTGTTAACATAGCACGCACTCTGTTATAGACCCCATTGACATGATTTTTGTTGTTTGTTGTTGTTGTGGTTGATGGGTTAGTTTGTTGTTTATAAAATTTGATAAATTATAAAGAAAATTATGAATATATTGTAGTTATAGTTTTAATATAAAGGGGCACAAAATGTTGCTATAAAATATACAAAACATATTTTTGTTTTTTTTTTTTCACAAAAGAATTATTTGAACAGTTAAACATGGTTGGCGTTATGAATCATTGTGTGGTGTAAAATATATAGCATAAATATAAAATTTGTAATATGTATAAATGTTGTATAATTACTAATATATATTTTTTTGCAATTTTAAATTTTGTTATTTTATATTTTTTTTGTTTGTTTGTATATAGACAACTAGCTAAAAACATTGAGAAACATGCAAATTTTAAAATAATTTACTCAAGTTTATGCATATGTTTTTTTTAGTTTTTTAGTTTTTTTTTTTTTTGTTTTGTTTTTTGTTGATGTTTTTAAATATATGTATAAATATGTTTTTATATGTATACATTGATTGATTGTGATACGTCAAAAATTGATGGTTCGTATTGACAGATTTCAAAAGTTTTGATAGAGCTGAATTCTACATACAAAAAAATTTAACATAAGAGTTAAATTTAACTATTTATGTAAAATGTATTATAAATGTGGGTATGCTTGTGAAAAGCAAAAAAAATATGCGTGTATTTGTGTGAGTACTTAATACTTTAAAAAAAATTATGAACAATAAGAAAAATTATTATTTATATAAATGTGTATTCATTAAAATTACTAAAATTGACGAAGTGTGTTTTTACTTTTTGTTTTGTTTGGTTTTGTTTAGTTGTTTCTTTAGTTGTTCTACTTGATGTAGTTCTTGTTGTTGTAATCGTTCAGTTTGTATTTCTTGTAGTTGTCTTGTCACTGTTTTTGTTGTTGTTCTCAGTGTTTTTGTCGTTTGTCGTTGTTGTTGTTGCTGTTGTTGTTGTTTATCAACGTACGAACGTGCAAAATGCCGCATTGCGCGTTTTATTTCAAATCAAGTTTTAATTTTAAATATTTAATTTGCTGTTTTTTTGTTTTTTTTGTTAACATTTTTTCGTCCTTTTCTCATGTTTCTTTCTCTTGAACTTAATTCTCGTGTTCTCATTGTCAGCAAAATGCATGTTTGGTCAAAGAAAGCAAAGCAGAAATGCAAATAAAGCAAATAAAAGAATGTATGGCCGCGCCACATCGAAAGGCCAGAAAATTGCAGTATTCAGTTGGGTGGGCGGGCGCAAGAGGCGTGTTGGCGGTCGTTGATTGATTTCATCAGTCACGCCCATCTCTCAACGCCACACTACTGATACGTGAAGATTCGAGCCCGGCCAAAAAAGTTGGTTGTTTCGTTGCTTTTGCGTTGTTGTTTTTGTTGTTATGGTTTTTGTTGTTGTTCTAACAAGGATTTGCCTTAAAATAATACTATCAAAAATAGTACCCATTTGTAAAATATTATTTTATGCATATATATTGCAACATTGCAACATTTGTATACATCTGCTATAAATATATATATAGTGTGTGTATTGACGTGCATACGAAAACATATGCATTGCAAAAACGTTGATATTATCCCGTTGCCGAAATAATAATAATATACATCTAAAAATATATTTATATGCTATATGTAGGTATATATATATATATATATATATATATATTTAAATAGAAATTGAATCAAAGCTTTGATTACGCGTTGAATTTTTTTTGTTTTGTTTTGTTTTGTTTCGCTTATGTTTGTTTGTTGTTGATTTTTTGTTTGCTTTAGCGTTTTGTTCAACAAAACAAAGGGAAAAACTATTTAAATATAACTATTATAAGGAGATAACGGGGGGGTGGGGGGAAGAGAATGCAGGTGGTATGGTCAACAGGGTTATGTATGTCTTGAATGAGGGGATGTGGGTGGCTAGGTATGTATTGTGTGTGATTCCTATGAGTGTGGTGTGGTGGTGTCAACAGCTTTTGGTTTCGATTTGTTCAAACAATAACAGTTAGTTAGTTAACAATAATAAAAGGCACAAGTTGCAATTATGCAAAAGGCCAAAACGCTGGCGATTCACACAGTTTCACATAATTGGCACATGATCTTGTTTGTGTGAGTTTCTTTCTTTCTTTCATTTTCTTCCTTGATTTTGTGTGTGGTGTGAGTGTGTGTGTGTGGTGTTTGTGTGTGTTTGTGGTGTTTGTGTGTATAGTTTCAGGTTCTTTTGATTTTTGTTGTTTGTTGTGGTATTTCTTTGTTGTTGCTGTTGTTGTTTCTAATTGTTGCTGCTGCCTTCGCGTTTGAGGTATTTGTCATCTTTGGAAAGTCTGTTGAAAGCGACCTCTGGCGGCCGCACACGTTGTTCTATTTTTTTAATAGTTTTCGTTTCGTTTTCGTTTGTTTTTTTATTATTATTTATTTTTTTTTTTTTTTTGTTACATTCCTGTTGGTCTGGTCTGGTATACATATACAAAATGTTAGTGTGGCTTATGAACTTGAACGTTTCTTTTCTACTCTTTTCGTCTCCGTCTCCGTCTCTGTCTCACACTCTCTCATTCTCGCGCTTTCTCTCTCTCGTTTTTTTGCTCCTTAAACAACACAATAATTAATACACACGCTTCGTCAGTTTTATATAATATTTAAATGCTAAAACTCTAGTAAATTTATGGTCGATTTTAAATTTGTTGAAAATTTATGGTTGTTTTCCTTTTCAAATGAATTCTCAATTTAAAATTACGCTTTAAAATTTTAAAATTACGCATTTTAGATTTTTTTTAAATTAATTGTAAAAATATTGATTTGATTGTTGTATGTTAAATTATGTGTAATCAACATATATTTGTATATTTAATTGAAATTTTAAAATGATTTTAAAATTTATATGTAAGCATTAAAAATATGTTGGTGTTTTTTTTTTTTTTTTGTAATTAAAAAGTTTTCTTGTTTTTAGCGACGTTGTTTTGTTGTTGTTGATGTTTTTGGGTTTCTAGTTGTTATATAGAAATGCAGCAAAACGTTTTTGTTTTTGTTTTTCTCTCCGTTTTGGATTTTTCTTTTCTTTTGTTTTTTTCTTTTTTTTGTTTGTATGTCTCTTTTGCTAACGGCAAACAACAATATGTATGGTAAAGGGAAAAGATATTTCAAAATGTTGTATAATGGCATTTTTGTTTATTGTTGTAGTTCTTGTTGTATGTTTGTTTGTTTTGTTGCCAGTATTTAGCTACATTAGAACTGCTGATAGTTGTTGCTATTGTTCTTGTTTTGATGGTAATTACTTGTCGTTGTGTTATTATAATAACTGTTATGAGCATTATTATTATGTTGTTTGTTGTATTTACCATAACCATAGTCATATCCATTATAGTAGCCACCGGCATAGTAATCGGCAAATCCACCGGAACCATAACCGCCATAGCCGCCATAGCCCGAATACGAACCCTGGCCGTCCCATTGATGGGAATAACCTTGGAGCAGAAGAATACCAAAGATTAATAATGTAAATACACTTCTATTAGATAAATGTTTAGAGGAATAACTAACCACCACGTCCATATCCGCCTCGTCCACCGCGCATGCCACCCCGCGCTCCACCTCGCATGCCCATCATTTGATTCTCAGGTTTTGGTGTTGCGCGCTTCACATCAACCTCCTTGCCAGCAATTTTCTGTTTGGGTGTCTTCAACAAATCGGTGACCACCTGCTCCGAGTCGAACGTAATGAAACAGAAGCCCTTGCGATGTGACTTTTGCTTATCGAATGGCATCTCGACCTCAACAATCTGCAATTGGCAAAATTCATAATTCATATTGTTTCAATTGATTTGTAGTTGTCTGCGCCACTTACAGTGCCGAACTGACTGAAGTAGGTTTTGATTTCCTCATCGCTTATTTCTGTGGTCAGGCCGCCCACAAATATCTTGCCATGGCGTGCCTTGGCCTTTTTGGGGTCAACCTTCTTGCTGTTGATGATGTGTTCCTCGGCGGCACTCACTTGATCAATTGCCTCTGTATTAGTGAACACGATGAAGGCAAAGCCACGTGACCTTCCCGTCTGAGGATCTGTCTTTACATTGATGCTCTCGATCTCGCCATATTTGCCAAAATGATCGCGCAGTTCCTCTGCAAAATTATTTTTAATAACAATTAATTCAAATCATGTAATAAATTTCATGTCAGCATTTACTTACTCTCAGTTGTTTCCCAGCTAAGGCCGCCAACAAACAGTTTCCTGTGAAACGTTACGGAAATGTTGTTGATTAGATTTTTGCAAAATATACATAAATTGGTCGAAAATTAAACTTTTAATGCTACAAAGCAAACTCTGGTTTCGTAAAGTTAGAAAAAAATGGCACGACAATAACGTTGTGTCTAATATGCGTGTAGAAAATTTGTATATGCACATATATATATATATATAGATACACATATATATAGCTGGTAGGATACTTTTGGTTTTTTTTGTTTTCTGCCCACACATTTGGCGCTTACAAAAACGTTACTTTACATTTTGTCTTTTGTTATTGCTGCAAATAGATTTAAGACGGAGCAAGAATAATCAAAAAAAAAGATTGGAAAAAAAAACTCACCAAATTCAAAGTGAATATAGAGCTTATAATTACTGTACTTTAATAATTAATGAACTTTCAATCAAGATTCGAAAACTGCATCGAAAAAACTGAGCGAAAGATACGGCGAGGGAAGAGTCACAAACGAGCGAAAAATACGTATTATATATGTATAAATGCAAAGAGTGAATTTTTAATTTTAGTACAAAAAAAATTCTTTTTTTTTTTTTTTTGATACATTTTAAAAATTTATTTATTACTAAAAATGAGAAAAATGCAACTATTTTTTAATGCTGCTTTTGGATTTGGTTCTTGCTTTATTTGGGATAAATTTATTTTTTTTAAATTTGTAATTGATATACACTTAAAATATTCTTGGCGTACGTTACTCATAAAGATTGGAAATATCTCTGCGGGGTAATGCAATTTTGGAACAATCTCATCACGGCGGCGGAATTTAGAGTGTGGAAAAGTTAGACGATACGAAAATGTTGGCATTTTATGAAACGTTTTTTAGACTCGTTTTCGGTTGCAATTCGTATTTTATTTTTGTGGGGTCGTAATCGTTATCGTTATCATTTATCATTACGTTACGTTCATCTGTTGCGCTTCTTTAAGTAGGCAAAAACAAACAAAAAATGCGAGTCTCTTTCTCTCTCTGTCTCTCTCTTTCTTTCTCTTTAATTTTTGGTAAACAATAAAATGCGTTATACGTTTTATATATATTTTTTTATATAGGATCCAATTGAGAACTCGAGATAATTTGTTGATAATTTTGTGTGTACATAGTTTTTTTTGTTTTATTTTGGTTAGATAAATACCATCATCAACATTGCCGGCATCCGTTGCGCACGCTGCATCCTTTGGGTTATATCCTTTGGGCCACGGCTGCTTGAGAATAGCTTAACATGGCTTTTAACTTCTCTCAAGACCTGCCGGAGAGGAACAAGGTTAGTTCGCTCAAACACAACAGGATAAGCTATGAATTGTTTTGGTTTTATTTTTATTTTGTTTATCGTAGACCACCGTATGTCTCCACCATCTGTTTTGGGCTGCTTCCATTTTGTTAAATGTAATTTATATATATATATATATATATATATTTATTTATTTTTTTTTTTTTTAATTCGTTTATGTACAACTTTTTGTCTGGACTTAAGATTAACTTAAATAATTAATGACATACATATTAGACTCGCTGCCTAAAGCTATTTAATCAAACAAGAGAATGGGGTCAACAACCTGCATTGTTTTTATATTTTAACTATTGTTTTGTTCAATATTAAATGAAATATAATATTAAAATACAATCGAAAAAATTACGTCGTGCAAAAGCAGTTTTTTTTTTTAACGGCTCGACAACACTGGCCGGCATGGCGACGGCCTCAGCAACAGAGCGCGAAGCCGGCAATCAAAACGGAATAAACGTCGAGAAAACGAATAGAAGAGAAAAAAAATACTACATACATACGCACGCAACGAGGCAGCGGCACTGCAAAGCGAGCAGAGCACAGAAACCGCCATTTTGGGTACGAAACTGGAAGAGCACGAAAACGAACGAACGAAAAATATCAACGAATAGCTGCAGAAAATAATGCAAAAAAATAAATTATACAAACACAAAAAAACCTTTACAAGTGAAAGGCGGGCTGTAGTGGTGGGGCCAACGTGGGGCTTAGAGAGAGGGGAAGTAGAGCACACTTTGCGCTTTTTCTGTTTTTTTTTTTTGTATACGCGTATGTACATACGCATATATATGTGCCTATATACACCTATAAACGCGTATATACATACGCATATATATATATGCCTATATACACCTAGGTAAGGTAAATTTAAGAATGTGTGTGCTGTGAACATAACCTCACAAAATAAAGGAAATGTGCTTGAATTGTTTCTTCTGTTGCGACTTGACGAATATCGCTGTGCATTTTGTTTCAATTGCAAGTGATGAATAATAATACATTGCTATAATGGACACTTATTACACACACACACAAACGATCTGTAGCAGAATAAACGACATACGCAAAATACGCATTCACATTCAGATGATGCATACACATTTAATAACAATATCTGGCTAGAAAAGAGGAGGCAAAAGGCAACCAACAAAAATTTTCCAACAGCTTCTATAATTATAATTATGTATGTTTAGTTGTTCGTTCTGCTGTGCGAAGTACAGTCGCACACACAGAGGCACGCGCGCAAATATGGAAGAAGGGGTCAGCAGCGTAAGCGGCGCGCTGACTCCCGCCGCAGCCGCTGCCGCTACGCCGAACACCATTTTTTTTTTTTACGTTCGACGACGTTAGCTTTGCATTTACGTAACAACAAATAGGTGGTAATAAAAAAAAAACGTTTTAGTTAGGCACATGATGATTTCTAAATAATTTTCAACTGTCTTGCTGTCGATTGAATGGTTATGGTTATTTTGCTTATAATACCTGTCGTCATCACGCTGGTTACCCGCAACGGCGCCTGCATTTTCGGAGCTGCCATTTGCAGCTGCGCCGGCAGAGGGAGTCGAATCACCGTTTTCAGAGCTCGCCACATCATTGGTGGTGACATCCTTGGTGAAATCTTCTCCGTTCATTTCGCTGTCGACTTGCTTGTCTGCCATTATGGTTGGTTGGTGGTGTGTGTGTGTGTGTTTTTTTCTCTATTGTCAATTAAAACTTAATTAAATAGCACTATTTAGCGATTTCAGCAATCTTTTTGTTAGCACACTCGCCAAAACTCGCGCGTACGCTGACGACCGGAAAATGACAAATCCAGCGACAGCGTGTGTATATGGTAATGGCGTTGCCACTGCGTTCAATATGTTGGCAGTCCGAAATTTTTAATTGTCCTGTCGATATTTTTATTCTTATGCGACTTTCGATTCACCGTAACAATCAAAATTATGTGCTACTCGAGCAACTTTATTTACTTACGTAATTGCATCAAAAAAAGCCGGTTTGTCTCAGAATGTGAGCTATCTGGCAACGTTTTGTGTCAACATTTTCAGCGAATGGCAAAATTTCCCATCCCATTTTTAGTGCTATCTCTCTAAAAAATTTGATGATAAATGATTTTATGAGGTGACTTTTGCTATAATTGTATATGTGTTTATTAGTATTTCTGGACTATATAGATCAAACTTCTTTTTTTGTATTTTAGGTATTTTTCAGTTTGGTATTTTTGCTTGTGACACATGTGGGCACACTGGAACAGACGACATCGCCGCCATCATAAAAGCGCACATACACAAACGCAAATGCACCGAGAATAAAACAGGCAAAAGAGGAAGGAATAAACGTCGGTTCTCTTCTCAATTCACTTGTTAAATTTCATTGCGTTTGCGATTCTTTTTTACATAAACTAAACAAATACCACGCACTCAAACTTAATTAATTAACAACTGTGATCGCTAACAACTATAATAATAAACAAGTAATGTGCGCAAAGAATTGCCAAATTTGTAATTTTTAAAAACCAAAAAGAAAATTGCAACAAAGCAGCAGACGACGACGACGGCCAAAGGAAGAAGCAGACTGACTAAAGCGGCCGCTCCAAACCAACAAGCTTCGCGTGTGAGTGTCTGTGTGTGCCTCTGTGTGCGTATGTGTGTGTGCATATAAATCTTAAGTTGCAGTTTGCACTGATTTGAAAAATACAAATATATATATATATGTATTTCAGCATTTCTCAAATTACAAATCATCTGCAATAACCTACACAAAAACCTGTGCGGCGGAGTTCAACAGCCCATCGCAAAACAAAATAAAAAACTACCTGATAAAAAAAAAGAGAAACACATAAGCAATATTATTGTGCATTAGAAAAACGGACATCAAACAGGCAACTGTTAAGGTGAGTCCCAACTGGCAACCGGCGTTGGCCACATGCTGCTGCGGCATGCCAATAAAAAAAAACATTTTTCGGTTGGGGTGGCAAAATTTATCGCAACTGACAAATGCAAAAAGACGTTCTAGTTTCTTAACTGCCACCAGTCGGTTGTGTCTGTCCATTTTCGCTTTAGCGGCATTTTTATCGCTTATGTTTGGGCAACGCATAACCTAAAAAGTGTCTGTGCTCATTTTGTTTTTTGTAAGTTTGTTTAAATATTGCTCTTTTTATTGCTTTCTTTGTGTCGCCGCCGTCCAAACGCACGCGGTTCCTCTTCACGCACACAGAAAACACGCGTATTTCGCGCTGCTTTTTTTCCAATGCGCAAATTTTTCCTCCAATGTTAAGAAATTTGGCGTTTAATTTAAGTAGTTCGCCAAAAATTTTTGAAGAAATGCACTGCTTTTTTTTTTTGCTGCCCGCTTTTATCTTATTTTCTACTCTTTTTTTGCGGTTGGCCTTTGTTGCGAATTCGCAGCAGGCTATGGATGGTTTTTTTTTTTTTTTTTTGAGAGTTTGGCGAAGCAGCAGCTACCTGAGAGAAATACAAGCAGAGACATGCAAGCATGTGTGTGTGTGCTTTAAATTGTCGTCCTAAGCGGTGATGCGTTGCAACCTTGAGGAGTAAAACATAACCTAAAACTATTTTACACAGTTTGTGTGTTTTCCCATTGGTACTACCCCGTTGCTGCCCTGCCCCGCCGTCCTTCATCATTACTGTGACTACTGTTTCGGCGTATGAGGTCATTTACTGTGTGCAAATAAAATGCGATTGGTCCTTTAGATCTTGATGTGCAAAGAGGAAGAGACAACAAAATACGTATATCAATAATAAGAATAACATGGCAAGAAAGCAGGCAATGACAGCTGCACTTTGTCTTGTTTTGGGTTTGCACCAAATTTCCCCTTTTTATGCATTTTCGTGGTGAGTGCTGCGAGTGTGTATGTGTATGTTTGTATATATATATATATATATATATATATATATATATATGTGTGCGCTTGTGCTTCGAATGAAAGTGGGTCAAATGGCAACTGCATTGAATCTTTTTGTCCGTGCTGCGGTAAAATTTGTTCCTTATGTATTTGTATACCCTTTTTGCTGGGTGGGTATAATCAATTTAAACGTTAAGTTTGTGAAGAGCATTACTAACTTCTTCCCAAATAATTGTTATATTAATTGATGATTGTTTTCAATTAAATTTAATGATTGCTATAGAGAATAAATATGAAATGATTGCTCAAAATTTATTTATTTATTTTAATCAAAGTAAAACGATACAAAATTTAACATTATATGTAAATTAAAATAATAAGAAATCGATAAGATTTCTGAGGGTTTTTAAATGCAAAGTCGAACTTTTCCAATAACTTAACTGAGTAGGCTCTGATTGTAGTTGTAAGTGTATAAATTCAAAAAAATAATACAGATATTTGTGTGTATATTGTTTTACAGACTAAATACTAACTAAACTCGACAAGAAAATAGTAATTTCTGAAGCTCCTCACTCTCACTGGGACTATATTTAGCCGCTTAGCCAAACGCTTGGAACTCTAGCAATGGTCATGGATGCGACACAATCGCAACAGCCTTCGCCACAGTCTGTGGGACGCGAATTTGTGCGTCAGTATTACACGCTGCTGAATAAGGCCCCCAATCATTTGCATCGCTTCTACAACAACAACTCATCGTTCATACACGGCGAGTCGACATTGGTTGTGGGCCAGCGCGATATACACAATCGCATACAGCAGCTGAACTTCAACGATTGCCATGCCAAGATTAGCCAGGTGGATGCGCAGGCAACTCTAGGCAATGGCGTTGTCGTCCAGGTCACTGGGGAGCTGTCCAACGATGGCCAGCCGATGCGTCGCTTCACGCAGACCTTTGTCCTTGCTGCCCAGTCGCCCAAGAAGTACTATGTGCACAATGACATCTTTCGCTATCAGGATCTGTACATTGAGGACGAGCAGGATGGCGAGTCGCGTTCCGAGAACGATGAGGATGTGCACGATGTCCAGGTGCAGGGCGTCGATCAGGCTGTCCAGGTTGTCGGTGACGCTGCCCAGCCACCACAGCAGCTGCCCACTCAGGTGGTCCTGCCGCAGCCGGTTGTGCCAGTTGCATCCGCTGGCGGAGCTGCTGGAGCGCCGCAGCAGATCTACTATCCAATGCCCGCGGGCGCTGCATCCGGGCGACCGGTGGCTGTATTGCCAGCTGCGCCGCAAGCTGCTGCTGTGCCGATGCCCGCGCAGTTCTCAAACCCTCCGCCGCCAATTCAGAACGGAGTTGTGCCACACGAAGATTTGCCACAACAACAGCAGCAGCAACAGGGTCCGTCGCAAGCTTTGGTGCAGGCCAATGTGTCGCCGATGGTGCAACAGCAGCCAAGTGCTGGTGGACCCGTGAGGCCGTCCAATGTGGGCATTGTACAGCCGGTGCCAGTGCAGCCAGCTGGCTTTCAGCACTCTCCACTTGTGGCGGCGCCACCACAACTCCTACCACAACAGCAGCAGCAGCATCAACAACAACAGCAACAGCAGCCGGCTATGCAGCAGCAGCCAATGGTCGAACCCGAGGAGCCGGTTAACAGCGAGGCGAAAGTCAGCCACATGCAGAGGGCACAAACTCCAGTCGATGACTTCAAGACCATACATGAACAGCAGCAGCAGGAGAAATACGAGGCTGCCAAGCAGCAGCAGCAGGAGCCCAAGACCTATGCGAATCTGTTCAAGTCAACCTCATCGTCGCCCAGTGGCTTTGTCAATGCGGCCCTGCAGCAGCAGCAACAGTTGCAGCAACAGCAGCAGCAGCAGCAACAACAACCACAGAGCAATGTCTATACGACATCCTCAGCGGGCAGCGGCGGCGGTGTTCAGGCCACCTACTCAACTACCGCATCCTCCTCCTACAACAATAACGGCAACAACAACAACAGCAGCAGCAACAACAACTCGCGACTTGACAACGGCGGCCCTCTGCCACAACGCAACAATTCGATTAGAAACAAGGGTATGTCAAGTTCGAGCTTCTTTTCCTTAATCAATTACTAATTTATTATTGATATTTGCAGAGTTTGAGCAGCGTCGTCCTAGCATTGCTCAACAATTTGGCGATAATCAGCAACTGTTTCTGGGCAATATACCACACCATGCTTCCGAAGATGAGCTGCGTCAGCTATTCGCACGCTTTGGCAATGTGATCGAGTTGCGCATTCTATCGAAGGTCAACAGCAAAGTGCTGCCAGGCATGCGCAATCCACTCAACTATGGCTTTATCACCTACGATGACCCTGAGGCGGTACAAAAGTGCCTGGCCAATTGTGTATGTAGTAGTGCCTTGTAGCAGTTTTCATGTCTATCTATTTTAATCGAATTGTATTCATCTGTATTCGATTTGTAATCTATATTCTGATTTGCAGCCGCTGTACTTCCCGGAGAACTCACCCGATGCCCAGAAATTGAATGTGGAGGAGAAGAAGCCACGCATGCGCACTGATATGCCACCGCGTCAGCCCATTGGCGGCGGAGGCGGCGGCGGCAACAACAACATGAATAACATGGGACGTAACAATATGCGCGCTGGTGGCGGCAACAGTGGTCCACGGATGGGCGGCAATGGAGGTGCCAGTTTTGGTCAGCGCAACGATAATCGCAGCAGCGGTGGCGGCAATCAATCCAATGGACCGCTGCGCGGTGCAGGCAACGGACAGAGCGGCGGCAGCGGCGGCAATTATGGTCGCCGTTAATCAGCGGGCGGCAGTATAGCAAAAAAAAATTCCGCCTGGCCTGACATTGGACGGGACGCCGGAACAGAAATATAACAAGCAAATAGCAGCAACAGCCCAACGTCAGAGCATCGATTTCTTCCATAATGCAATCAATCAATTACCATCATCAACCATCAACGCACACACAACATACACAAACACACACACTCACATTCATACACACACGCACACAATCAGCAGTAGTAGCAGCAGCAGCAGCAACAACAACATCATTCAACGGAAAGTGGGAAAAAAGAGAAAAGAAAACAACAGAATGACTAATCTTCAGTGTTCTTCAAACGTTCTTTAGAGCAAAGAAACGGCTAAAACGACAATGACAGCCATTAAATTGCAGGTGTAATGAACTACTAGTAAAAACTTCATAATTTATGCTTTTGGATCATCATTTAGTTAAGCTCGATTTTGTGCAGTTTGTTCTCTTAAGCCGCCAGCTAGTGCCAAAAAGCAAAATTCTGTGCAAATTTTCGTTGTAAATCTAATTTTAAGAAGCTGCAGCACGCCCTCCAACAAAAAAAAAATGAGTATGTTGAATCGCGCCAACATCATATATTATAATTCTCATACATGCAGCCCACCACCTAATTCATAAACACACATGAACAACCAAACACACACACACACAAACAGTGTCACAGAACTTAGTGTAAATGTAAACTATGTATAACTTCATCTGTCGTGTAAAATTCTAATTTTTCAAAATTTTATCTATAAGTTTGCGAGATAAATGCTATAAAAAGAATGCAAATGCTAATGTTTTTCGTTTGTTTTTATTTACAATGCAATTTTTCTTAAGAACGTAATAAATTAAAGTAAATTGAATGCAAATCATTACAATTAAAAACAAAACTAAAAACTTAGCTAAAAAAAACACAAACAAAACAAATCTAAACAATTTAAAAAGCAAACAAAAAAAAGAAAAAAAAAATACTTTTTTAAATAAAATGTAATAAAAAAAGCAAAATAAAGACTTAAAAACGTAACCTTAAAAAAAAAAAGAAACAAGAGAAATGATGTAAAAGCGATCTAAAGGAACATTCAACTAAAAGAAAGAAAAGTAGCAGAGGACCTTAAATATATTTACTTAAATTCATGCAGCCGAATCGAGGGCGACAATTGCCGCCTAACCCACAAACTCCTCCACAACACCCTTTCCCAACCATTGCCACTTCAGTTTTATTTTGAACATTGAACATTTGCCTAGCTAGTCTATATACACATGGAACGAATATATTGTTAACAAATGTAACGGCCAATTGAGTGGCCGCAGTGTGCATAATCGGCGGTTAGCGCCGATATTGAAGTGAATTGAAGTTCGTAAACGAATCATAGTCATGCAACTAATACGATTTGGTGTTTCTAACACAGTTGTAAACTAAAATTTAGTACATATTTTTTAAATAAAATCTATAAAAAAAGAAAAACGAAAAAAAGAAGAGAACTCCAGCTACTACAAATCTTTTCTCAACGTAAAGCAAGCAAAACATGTAACAAGAGAGATATACATACACACATATATATATATATATATATATATATATATATACATATGAAACCTTAAAAAATGTAATGTTAATATTTTTAGACCTTCAAAAAAATCAACATATTTTAAAAAAAAACTCCACATATAATGATTAATTTCTAACATTAATTTGTAAATGCAAATTTTTTTAAAATTGTTTTCAACTGGATTAGTAAATTTAAATTTTGTTTTTGCTTCACACATATCATTTGTTGAAGTGTACGCAGTTGAGAATGCGCTCTTCCTAAATCATTAGTTGATTTGATTTATGTTTTTTATTTTTAGAACACATTTTTCAATGCCAGAAAGTAAATTTAGCACTGTTATCGTGGCCTAAAGCAATTTTAGAACATTTTAAGTTAAACAAAATGTTAGTGTTCAAATCTTAGCTCAAAAAATCAGTGTTAACAGTGCTTGCAAAATAAAGAAAATAAAAACAAGCGTAATTAATTAAATATACAAAGCGATACACAAAAAGTACCGTTCATGCTCATCTCTAAGTAAGAAAAAAACTATAAAAAAAAAAACAACAGTTTGTATAAAAAACAACATCAAAAACCAGAATAATTTAATTTAATTTATAGGTTTAAAATAACGAATAGTTGTAAAAACAAACAAAAATAAAAAACAAAGAAAGAAAAGATAATTTGGGCGCGCTCTCCAGAATTCTTTGCTAACTTATTTCCAATTTTCATCTTGTACTCTAATTGTATTTACAAATCCTCAAAGGTTTGCAGTACTTGCCATCTAAACAAACGAAAAATTAAATCACTTGCATAATAGTTTAGTTAAGCAAATTCTTCTGGTTAGCCTGCCCATTTGTTCCAAATATTTAATAAATCATACTCAAGAATCAATAAGAAGAAACACCAACAACAACAAAAATAGGAGAAACAAATATCAATTACGTTATGTGCAGCAAATAAAACCAATTTATTTTTAACAAAAGCAACAAACATTTTTGTATTGAGTTACTAATTTATATTTATTGATTTTTTGCGTTGAAATTCGATATAGAAGTTGGCATTTAAATAAAATTAATGCGCACAAAAGCAAACAACTCAGTTTGCATAATTTTAATAAGAAACAAAAAAACGATAAGATTCTCAAATTCACAACAAGTCATTCAAAACTACAAATACAATTCAGTGGTGCGTTTTATATCGTATCGGGTATAAAACATTACACAAACAATTAAAATGCAGTAATGCGTTTAATTTAAATAAGAAAACGAAATATGTTTTGAAATAAAGTGAGAAAAACAAAGTTTGCGATTTAAAGTCTACAAAATGAGTAAACGTTTTATTTATCAGTTATCTAATAATGCTTTATGCGTGTGGGTGTTCAAAATGATTAGTTTGATTATAAATCACAATAGTTTTCTATTCAATTCCTTAGTGATTCGTATGCTGAGGAAATTTTGGTTGGGCTTTTGGATAAAATATGAATGCACTCAGCAAGTGAGTTGCAAATTATTTCGATGCGCACCCTTTTTAAACGCCTGAAATAAAAATGGGAAATTAATCGAGTCTATTGTATCAAATTAAAATATACCATAGGCAGGTGCTGAAACGTTATTGTGATTGACCGGGGGAACACTTGAGTTGAATACGCCGGTCGGCTTAAAGATCTTGTAGTCCTTGGCGAGCCACTTCTTTTCCACATCTACAATGCACTTCGATTCCACTTTAACGTCATAAATTGGCTTTCCTGCCGTCTCCTGTTTATTGGCTTCTTTGGCCTGTGGCGGCTTAACCTCATTCTTGGAGCGTTCAACGAAACTGTTGTTGTTCGTGCTAAATTTCGGGGCAACGTGAACGAACTCGCCCAGTGGATGGTAGCCATTCAATGCTGGCTGCTGGCGGGCATGGCTCGTGGTCGGTGCTGACACTGGCACATAGGGTGCCACGTACGAGGCCCAGCCATTGAAGAAGGCCGATGGTGGCAACGAATGTTGCGCCTGATACGGATCATAGTTTTGATAGTAGATGGGATTATCCACAATAGTTGGCTGTGGCGGTCCATAGCCGGCGCATGCTGCTCCGCCAATGGGCAGGCGTAAACGTTTGCTGGTGTCAAACATCTTTTTTACCTCAACCATTTTACAACCGATCAAGTGTTTGCCTTGACCTAAAAATATTGAATGAATATTTAAATGAATTGATACTCCCTTTGCATACCCAAGGCACGTGCAGCGCTTGCTATATCCTCAAATTCCAGGAAGCCAAAGCCACGGATGCGACCGGTCTCCTTGTCCAGCAGCACCTTAACACTGTTTATATTGCCAAACTGTGCGAAATATTCTCGCAACGTGGTCTCATCGTGGCAGTCCCTGAGACCACCAATGAAAATCTTATTCGTTCTAATATTGCTCAGATAGCCACTACTCTTGCTGAACTGATGGCGTGGAAAGGCACGTTTTGTCTCAACGGTTCTGCAGTTGATGATGATTAGAAAACATTTTATACACATGTTGAAAACAGCTGGAACTTACTTGCCATCGATAATGTGGGGACGCGTACGCTGGACATTCTCAACAGACGTTGCCTCCACGTAGGTCACAAAACCGAAGCAGCGCGAGCGATTCGAAATTGGATCACGCATAACGACGGCGTCGGCCACATCGCCGAAGTGACTGAAAAACTGGCGGACCGTTTCCGCAGTTGAGTTAATCGACAATCCACCAACGAAAATTCTACGCAAGTGCTCGCTATTCTCCGATTCAATTTCGCCGCTTTGATCGAAATCCGAGCTCACCATGGCGGCACCATTAAAGGATTCACCCCTTTTACGCATCTGGGAATGATCACATTTGTAGCCGGGCAAAATGCCAATTACTTCATATCAAAATAGACATACCTCTTGAAAGTAGGGCTTATTAACCTTTGGGTTATTCATCATTTTTGGCATGAAAACTTATTGCTGCTTTGACTTCTGTAGACGAATAGCACAAAAACTAAGCTGCCTGCAAATTGAATGACAGCTCATGAAAATTTCGAACGTCAAATGAGAGTTGCCATATCTGAAAAGTTAACCTACAAATTCTTCTACTAATTGACAGCTCAGATTGAAAAAGCGCCATTTGTAAAACACGTGGTCGTGTCAGTCTTCTTGGAATAGTCTATGACAGTATAACAGTAATTTGTACCGACTTATTCGAACTTAATGGTAACTGTCACGTGGTAATTAACGCATCAAATTAGGATGTATCAATTATCGATTTTCGATTATTATTGAAACCTGAATGGATCCACTTATTTATAGCCCAGATAATTGAAAAAGAAAAATCAACGAATTGAGTTTTATGGAATTAATTTTATTTGCATTACTTTCCGTAAAAATGACAGAATGTAGTTGGTTTAAACACCCACACTTACCTTGGTCCTTGAAGCAATAGCTCCAGTTTAGTGCAACCACGCCAACCAAAATCCTAAGAGAGCTCGAGCTCCTTGGGAACCAGCGTTGCCACGTAATTCAGTATCCAGCACTTCAGCCAGTCTTGCAAAAGAAACACGTAGTGTATTAGTAAGCGAATTCCAACATGTTTATAGTTGTTTAAACTTGACGCAAAGTGCGGTAATGCGATAATGCGGTAATAATCTACAAAAGCGCTTCTCTTTTGGTTTCTCATTACATACACAGTTTGCCTACCTTAGTGCAGAACTCACTATATCTTTGTTTTGATTGTTCTGCATATATATAGGTACAGATTCATAGATTCCTCTGGCTGCGGGTGGATTTCTTTTTTTGTGCTGCTCTCTGTAGTCGAAATTTCGGGTGGGTAACATTAGTTTTATTTTTCGTTTAGCTTTCGTTTTTACCTCGTAATTTACTAATTACAGACAATTTCATGGTATCTTATTAATTTTGTATTGTTTGTAGTTGTAGTTTTGTACCAAAAATCAATCAATTATTGTAGCAGCTACATACGTCTTTCTTATACGCTAACAAAATTGGCATGTAACGGTAATGCATATTCATATATCGGAATTTGCTTGTTTGTAATAGTTTTTGTGGTAATCATTCATCGATCACATTATGGATTAACAGGATTTGACTCTTGTAGGGGGTAGTAGTATTTTCTCAAACAATTGAAATCATTCATATATAAAAATGCTTAAATATACATAAAAAAAAGGTGTATTACAAAATAGGTTTCTTTCTATATATTTTACTTAAAAAATTGTTTCCGCTGCTTTGCTATAAAATTAGAGAAAGTGGAAAGTACGACAATGAGCGAGCATCGCTATCGTTGATCAACGATCTAAATTGAATTTTAAGGTACACTACCATAATTTTTTTAGCGGCATCTGCTTACGCGGCCACCTAAATTCACAATCAATCGATAGGCAATCGATTCTCAAAGAGAATCGTTGCATAAGATGCATTCATTATCCATAGTCAATTGTATAAATAAAATTTGATAGGTTTAGTATATTTCTCTGATTTAGGCATATATGATTTTTGTTTGGTTTTTTTTTTTTTGTATTTTTGTTTTGTTTTTTTGCATGTTGTGTTAATTTAGTTAAAACTAAGCGTTCAAGGTTCTTAAAATCCTAAACACGAATTGATCATAAAAATTAAATGTAGGTGTGTATAATTGAGACAAGACATTAGCAATAAGTTGTTGATATTGTTGAAGTGAGTCGGTTGCTCTGGTTTTTATCAAACATAATTAGTTTTTTGTATTGTTTTGGGTTTTTTTTTTTATTTTATTTTTTTTTTTTATTGGGATTAGTTAGTTGCTTAGGCTGGTCTTGAGGGCACAATGTCGATTGCCTGATAACTGCAAACTGCATTTTCTGTTTAGCTGCTGCTGCTGTTGCTGCTGCTGATTACTTGCTTATTTTTTGTTATTGCTTGTTATCTTGTCTGCCTGACTTGCCCAGATTTTTTAACTGCCTCTCACTGTCATTGATTGCCTGCCTGTCTCTCTGTCTGCCTGTGCCTGTGCCTAGACTGCCTTTTTGTCTAGCTTGAACTGATTTTGTAAGTGTTTACCTATTTGCGAGAAAGGAGAAAATTTGCATTAGCACTTATTATTATGTTTCAATACATCATACATATGTACAAGTTGGTTTTTTTTTTTTTGGTTTGCGACTTTTTTTTTTTTTTTTTGTTCGCTACAACTCGTGATTTGACCGAACGATTTTGTAGTAATCAAGCACATCATATGGACAACAGTAACAAAAGAAAATAAAAAAATTTACATTAAAGCAAACAGAATATTTACCTCGGCTAGTAGCGCCTATTGCCGCCCATATTGCCACCTTGGCTTGTATTGTAGTTATTGCCACTGTTAAAACCGCCCTGGCCACCACCGCTGCCCTGGCTGCCACCTTAGGAGTAAAAGTAATCAATGATAAAAATATATTCTGTAAATTATGCTCTAAATTTTGGCTTACTCTTGTTAAAGCCACCACCACCGCCTTGGTTGTATGGCGTTGGGCGATTGTTGCCAAAATTGCTGTTGCGCTGTGGGCCGCCGCCATAGCTCTGTTGGTAATCGTTGCTGAAGCTGCCGCCACTATTGCCCCCACCCCAGCTGCCGTTGCTGTTGCCGCCGCCGCCGCCGCTGTAGCCGCCGCCATTGTTCCAACCACCACCGCCGCCGCCGCCACCGCTATTGCCGCCCTGATTGTTCCAGGGGCCGCTCGGTTGATTCCAGCCGCCGGAGCCGCCTTGGCTGCCGCCGAAATTGCCGTTGTTGCCAAAGCCGCCACCACCTGAGCCCCAATTGCCGCCACCATTCTGGCGATTGTTGCCCCAGCCGCCGCCTTGGCCGCCACGATCTCCGCCACGACCACCAACACGACCGCCGGGACCGCCACGGCCACCACCGCCGCCACCACCACCACCGCCGCCGCCACCACCTTGGCGATCCATGTCCTGCTTGGCAATTGCCTTCTTCACATCGAGCGTCTTGTTCTTAATGTTGTGCGTCTTCTGCAGGATAATTTTGTCCACGGGATCGTAATCATCGAACTCGATAAACGCAAAGCCGCGCTTCTTTCCAGTATCTTTATCGGACACAATGTTCACGCCCACAATTTGGCCAAACTCCTTGAAGTACTCGCGCAAGCACTCCTCGTCATGATCGTCGCGCAGACCGCCAACAAATAGTTTCTTCACTGTGGCACCGGCATTGGGTGCATCGATCTCCTGTCTGGGCACGGCACGTTTTGGCTCCACGGTGCGTCCATCAATTTTGTGAGGACGCGCATTCTGTGCATTATCAATCATATACGATTGCGAGTACGTGATGAAACCAAATCCTCGCGAGCGTTTCGTTTTCGGATCCTTCATGACGACAACGTCGACAATGTTGCCCCACTTCTCGAAGTGCGCCTTGAGGCCCTCATCGGTGGTTCGGTAGTCCAAGCCGCCGATAAACAGCTTACGTAGCTGCTCGGGTTCCGAAATTTGCTAAAAACAATCACAACAACAACAACAAAAACAGGGTACAGTTAGTCACAAGTGAAATCAATATACATATATATAAAAAAAAAAACCGCCCGCCATTTTCTTTTGATTATTTGCATTGCCGCGCATTAAGCGTAAATTTTTCTTTGTTTTATTATTTTACTTACTCTTTTGCTTTGCGAATATTGCCGGCATTTGGTATAAATTCTACTTAATTATTTTATATCAAGTTTAACTGGTAGCATCATTCGAAACGTAGTTAATCAACATTTACGGTAAAAAAAAAATTTATTTATTCGTCAACTTTCAATATGTCGGCGTCGGCATTTTAGTTACGGGAAAATAAACAATATCATTACGCTCACCTCATCGTTGTCATCGTAATTTCCATTGGAATCGTTTAGATCAGCCATTGCACTTGTCTATATTAAATTCAACGAGCCAACTTATTTTCAGCAATTAAAATGAATAATTTTCACAGCAGACGCCTTGCTTACTTACAAATGTACAGCAAGAGCAAAAGTAGGTACCTGTATGTACTAAAAAAAAATACGAACTGGAAAAATGGCGACACGTATCTGACTGTCAATGCCGGCCGAGATGGTCACAACAGTGATAGTAACTGTGACTGGTATTTTTATAAAAATTTTGTGAAAACAAATTGCGACTTTTGTGTGTATACATACATATTTACATTTATATACAGATATAATGCAAAATGCGATTACTTTTCTTAACAAATACGTTAAAAGCGTTTTAATTCAATAAATAATTTTATTCCATGTAACTGTGACAGACATTACTCTCGTTTACCTACACTGTAAACCAGGGCTGAATCAACGACTTTTGACACTGATGACGCCGCATTGAAGCGGCTAAGCAGTTTTCAGTTCAATGTCACTTCCGTAGAATTTGCGTTGAGGTTCAGTTTGCATTATTTTTTCGTGAGACGTGCTGTGAAACAAGAAAAAGGAGGCATTATTCAGCGGAAAATCACATTTTTAATATAAATACATTTTTTAAACGGTATGTGAACAATTTATATAAGGAGAAACACTTGAAAACAACAATAAATAGCGCTTAATAAGTAGACGCAAAAAGTTCTCTACCCGGTAGAAAACGTTGACATCGGCAACTCCGCCATCTTGGCAAATACACACACATACACGCACACAAATGCGTTTACATAAAAATGCCCTTTAAAAATTAGAATTAATTTTGTAATTTACACATTCTTGTAGCATAAATCATCAACAAATATGGTTGGATCACGCGTTTATGTGGGCGGCCTGCCGTACGGTGTCCGTGAGCGCGACTTGGAGCGCTTTTTCAAAGGCTACGGTCGCACTCGTGATATACTTATCAAGAACGGATATGGCTTCGTGGTAAGTGCGCCAAAACAAATCAATCAAAATTGACAAATCGATAATAGCTAAATTTACAGGAATTTGAGGACTACCGCGATGCTGACGATGCCGTATACGAATTAAACGGGAAAGAGCTACTAGGCGAACGGTAAACTATAATTAAAAACAGAAATGAACATAAAATATCTATATTAATATATGTGTCACTGTAGTGTGGTTGTTGAACCAGCCAGAGGCACAGCCCGCGGCAGCAATCGGGATCGTTACGAGGATCGCTACGGCGGACGCCGTGGTGGCGGTGGGCGCTACAATGATAAGTAAGTACAGCTGCGACTGTTAGCTATCATTTACATTATGCCACAGAGTTCACTCGGAAGCTGGTGCTGTTCTTTGGCTATTTCAAATATTGCAAATCATAATCTTGCAATCACGAAGAGCCGCTTGCAGCGTACTGTTCAAGTTTGAGAGTGACCCCTGTATTTGCTTTATCATGATATAATCCAGTGGACCCAATTGGTAATTGTTAGAAGTTTATTTGCAAATATCCTTGAACTTGAATATAGTTTTGGCATAAAATTTAATTCGGGATATTTCAAAAGGTTGTAAAACTAAAGCATTTTGAAATTACCCACTGAATAGTCTTTTTAATGAATACATCGGTTTTTGGTGTTGATTTCCGCCTATTTTCCATGGTATATGAAACAATTCAAGGGTCTACTGCGACAAGTATTAAAAAATAGCTGCCCATTCATTTGCTAAAGACACTGACATGCTGTTTATATATAAATATATATATATATATTTATATATATATATATATATATGTATATATATATATATGTTAATATAACTTTCCGTTAATGCTAATTTTGAAAAATTGATTTACTTACATTCTGCACGCTCTAACCACTTATAAGGCACATTTGTTAATTGTTATAGTTTTGTTGTGGTGAGCCTTCTGCGACTGCCGCTATCCTCCGTTCTCTGTTTTCTGATACGCTCAACTCCTAAATTCTCATTTATATTCTTGCCTTTTTCCTTCAAAAGGGGAGTTTCATTTGCATATATATCACGTTATGTACATATATATAACTCCTTTGAGCAGCAGCAGCGCAGTGTCAATACTAATTGAAATTCATTAAATTATTCACCAGAAACAAAAATTCCAGATCATCCTCCCGATATGGACCGCCATTGCGCACTGAGTATCGTCTAATTGTCGAGAATTTGTCTAGCCGTGTCAGCTGGCAGGTAAGTCATTCAATTCTCTTCTCCTCTCTATCTATCTGACCGTAGTTTAAAACGTAGTTTAGCATACATATAATATATACTAGTAACAACTACTATTCTTAACGTCCTAACTGTGATGGCCCATCAGTTGGGGTGTGCTACTGGAAAAGCTAACCAAACTACTTACTCTACCACCTATAAACTATTCCTCTATATCTCCTGCTTAACTACATTTTTTTTGATTTCGAATATCATTCATTTATAAGTTGGTGTTGCTCCCAGAACGGCTTAGCGTTTCCTTCCATGTAGCTAATTTGTCCCCTTTTTAATTTGTCGCCGGAGCTGGAAATCGATGGATATAATTACATATGAAATGCAATATTCAATGCACGTTTAATCTAAGTTCTGATTTAATTAATGACTATCGATTGTTCTCCAACTCTTTCTGTTTAATATCTATTATATGTTTAAGCTGTACAGTTGATCTCTAGACTTAAGCAGACGTACAAACAATGCAATGTACATTAAAACTCTGGTACTGATCGTTGCAATCCCAACATTATTTTTCTCACACCAACCTAAAAAACCAAAACAAACCAAAAAAAAAAGAGTTTGATGTGTATCTGTTACTGAGAACTGACCCCAGAGCTTAGAAGAGAGTGACAGAAATACAGGCCAGGCAGTGTGTGTGTAAAATGGCCAGAGAAATGGTGCCACAAACCGATCGAGCCATGAGACCGAGCTATGCCAAACCAAATACTTCCTCCGGGGGCCGCAACTCGTTAAAGTAAAAATGTTAAATGGAACAAATGCCAAATACAAAACCAAACAAAAATAAAAACAAACAGAAACAAAAGAACAAATATTCCAAAAGCCGAGAGACAGAAACACGCACGCACCATAAAAAGAGATTCGACGCCGGACAGCATCCCACGTTATCATTGTTGGTCGCTTTGTGATCTTCGCTTGGGTTAGAAAACGAAAATTTCCCCTAAAAACATACAAAAAAGACTCCCATACACTTGGTCTTCGCGCTGTCGTCATCACCGTCGCCGCCGTCGTCGTCGTCTTCTTCTTCGTCGAAGCCTCCGTGTGTCATCCATCCATGCGAACAACCGATGAATTCTGATGGCAGAGCCCGATTGCCAAATTGACTGAAATTTGGGCCAGCCAGCTCACAGCCCAGACCAGTCCAGCCCAGCCCAGTCCAGCTCAGCTCAGCTCAGCCCACGCGCAGTGGGCAAATGGCAAATATTTGTTAGCCATTGCGTAGGCTTGCCTCTTGTGTACGGCTGAGGCTTAGGTATTTAAATGTTTAAGCATTCACAATTTAATTACAAAACTATATAAAGAATTGTCAAATTCCTTATAGCCGATTGTCTGAGTTTTGAGAGGTCGTGTGAGAGAGAGATGAGAGGGAACAAATAACAAACAGTTAGAAGCGATGATGATGATGATGATGTTGATGACATGAGATGAGATGTGATATGATGAGATGAGATGATGCGATGACCATGATGACAATGACGATGATGATTCTGGCTGACTCTTTAAAGCCACGTTCATTTGATCTTCGGTTAGGCCTAATGCAACACTCTGCATCCAATACCAATACCAGTACCAATGCAAGCGACAATAAGCCAATTGTGTGTGGTTCTTGTGTGGTTCTTCCCCTTGCGCTGGCCTGTCTACTGGCTAACCAACCGACCAGAGACTCTCCATGGAGCATTCGTCGTCAAACACCACCAAGCCTCAGAGGCGCCGCAAACGTATTTCTTATTTTTACAGTTCGTTTATGGTGAGGCCGTGAGAGAGAGATGCCGCCGCCTGGTTGACTCTGCCTGGTTGCGTACTGGTGTTGTGGTCTGCGTGCGTACCGCTGCTCTACACTGGCACTGGCACTGGCCACCCATCCACTGCTGTGTTGTGCGCTACACTGCCACTCGCTCTCTCACCCACAAATCCTGACTGCGGCCCTGACTACCGGCTACTGGCTACTCTGTTTCTGACTGTGTGCGATTATTGGGTCCCCCACAAGAAAGCTAAAAAAAGATATATACGAGAGACACAACAGCAACAACTAAAACAATATATATATATATATATATATATATATATACATATAACAAACGTAGCACATAAATACATAATTTCAATATAATGTTCAACAAGTTGCAACACTAAACACGAAACAAGTTCGACTGGCTTTACAAAAAAAGCAACAAAAAAAAAACAAGAAAAAAACGCCAATTCGCCCATCTGCCAAACAAACTGCCTGATGAGTGTGTGTGGCTCGGCGATACCGGGTCGGCTCTGCCTGGTGCGGTTTTCTGGTTGCCCGGCCTGGCTTGGCCAAACCAATGCTGTGATCGGATCGATCAAATGATTTGAGATGTAGATGTGGAGCTCTCTCGATCTCGCTAACTGCTCTTTCGATGAGGTCCCTGCGGTCCAGCATGAGGGTTGACCCCATTGGCCGACATTTACTACTACCACTACTACTACTACTAGGCAGACAAACAAAACTCTCGGTGTTGTGCGGTTAAAGCGATGTGTGTGTCCTCTCTCTGAAAGCGCATTAAGTAAGAACTCAATTACAAATTTTGTTTTATCATTTTGTTCAAAAAACAAAAAAAAAAAAAAAATATTCTATTAAAAAAAAACAAAACATTAATAAATAATATATATAAATATGTTATGTATAATTATGCTTACGTTTTCTACCGCGTGCAGAGTAACACAAGCAATGAATATTTCGACCGAACTGGCGTTGCTAATGCGTATTGACTGAACTGAACTGGCAACGGCGCTGGCGCTGGCTCTTGCACTTCTACCACTACTTCTACTACTACTACTACCCCCATCCCCAACCCAGAAAACAAGGTTTCCATTAGGCAGGCGAGGCGAGCAGACTGATTCGATATTGAATGGCAAAGAGGCAGAGAGGCTTTGGTTAGGAGGCCCATTCTAACTAGCATACAGCGATCCAGCTCGGGAATATATATTCAATATGCTTGGTCTGCACGCTGTATTTGATTAATTTGCCAAGAAATGCACAACGCTGGCCATGATTATAATTACTAATTCACGTCTCGTTTTCGTATTTGTGCGCTTTCTGCAGGATCTGAAGGACTACATGCGTCAGGCTGGCGAGGTCACCTATGCCGATGCTCACAAGCAGCGTCGCAATGAGGGGTAACTATTCGATTGTCATTTTCATTGCAAACAACAGCTAAACTTTGTATTCTTTTCTTCTCCAAAGTGTTGTGGAATTTGCCTCCTTGTCGGACATGAAGACGGCGATTGAGAAGCTCGATGATACCGAGCTGAATGGCCGTCGTGTGCATTTGGTCGAGGATCGTCGTGGCGGACGCAGCGGTGGTGGCGGCGGCAGCGGTGGTGGTGGCGGCGGCGGCGGTGGTGGTGGCGGACGTGGTCGTTCCCGTTCATCAAGCTCTCGTTCACGCTCTCGTTCCCGCAGGCGTTCTCGCTCTCGTCGCTCGTCGCACTCGCATTCGAAGTCGCGTAGCCGCTCCAAGTCACGCGGCGGGCGCTCGAAGTCTAAGTCACCAGTCAAGTCGCGTTCTCGCACACGCTCGCGCTCCAAGTAAGTAATCTGTTTTGCAGTGAAGTGTGTGCAGCAGTCCCTGATTCTAATAATATACTACTTTCGTCTCCTTCCAGCAAATCTCGCGATGTTTCCAAGTCAAAGTCAAAGTCCCGTTCGCGTACTCGCTCCCGTTCGCCCAAGCGCGATACGCACTCTCGCTCACGCTCCAACTCCAAGCGTGAGTCACGTTCCCGTTCGAAGTCTAATCGCCGTGATTCGCGTTCACGGTAAGTTTCTGCAATGATATGTTTTCTGTTTTGCTTTATGTGACAAATGCTTTCTTTTTGTGCTTTCTTTGGTTTTGTTTGGATGTGCAGACCGTGTTTGGTGCCACCAAATAATTAAAAATGCAATATTTAAATGTACTTTTCACACATTTCTCTTACAGCGATCGCTCTGCATCGGCTGATAACAAGTCGCGTTCTCGCTCCCGTTCACGCTCCGCATCGCCGAAGAATGGAAACGCCTCCCCGGATCGCAACAACGAAAGCATGGACGATTAGATTAGTTAGCTTCGCCCCATTAATTATAAAAATATTGATTTTAGATTTCGACTATTTACTCTAGAAAACCAATACAGACACCTTATCCACCAAAATGAATACATACGAATCGTGAACGCGTGCAAACCTAAAATCCACTACCAAAACATCGTAAACATTTTTTTAATATTTAAAAATTATGTTTAAGACTTCAATTCGATCGACATACATGATAACCCATTGTATTTCTGTTGAACACCCAAAATACACTGTAAACAAGAAAATTATAAAAATTGTATCTTGTCGGCAAATTATTTTCATTCATCATTTCTTGTGCACTTGCAAAAAATGTCTGGACTAACCAATTTTTTTACACCAAGTTACCATCCCGTACATACTGTCTACACAAATATTTCAATAAATACTGAACGGATAAATTACATATAATATGAAAATGTGTGATCAATAAATGGGGGTATTAGCTGGAAAAACTCTGTAAATAAATTCGTATTGCAAGAGAACTTTATAATTTTTTATTTCCCATTTGATGGATCGTAGATATTCTTTAAATTGTTTGTTTGATAAAGCAAGAGTTATCAACCCATACTTTCAAAATCTTAGATAAGTTTATGTAAACATTGTAGTTTTTATTTTGGATTTTGAATATACTCAAAGGTATATTACAAAGTCTTGTTTGAATTCTTTCTCTTTATTTGCATGAATTAAAATTACAATTTGATTTATTTTCTTTTAGAATTGAGTAGCTAAATTTCATAATTGTGAAATTGCTTCAACACATATAATAACTACTAAAAAATTTGAAATAAATTGCATATTAAAAAGTCGTACGTTAAATGTATTTTGTATTTTTTTTTTTTTTTTTTGATAATACAGAATTAAATTTACATAACTATGCCTCTGCCTTTTGACAATATTTACGAAAGTATATTTGCAATTATTACGATTATTTACTAAAATATTTACAAAGCACATGGGGATTCTTTGGGCATTTGAAAGCGTTATCTAATCTCTAGTGAGCAATGGCGATTCTTAATATTGTAATACATAGAAATTAGTATTTATAAAATGGAAGAATCTCGTTCTCACAAAAGTTCCGTAATTTGTTGTGGAATTATCTAGTACTAAATTAAAACCAAATGCAATCGTTTGCGCTGATTCGCCTAAATGCGATTAAGGGTTTGGGGTCAGTGACTAATATTTAGGACTGCAAGTGGCGGGCTATATGCATGTATGTATTTAGGTATGTGTATGTGTGTATGAATGTGTATATGTATTATGTGGGCATAGTTATGCCCACTGCCTTGTATTGTTATATTAATATATTTGGCACTCTTTGGAGACAATTGAGCACTTGGTAAGACAAGTATCTGGCTCTAAATATATTTCTGACGTTTAAGTATTAAGTACAATATTATAAAACTAATATCCCGCTCGTAATTTCATACGTCGTAATGCATAATCATAAGAATAATATGAATAAAATGGGCAATGTTTCAATCAAAATACTAAGATATATTTAATATTTACACAATTGATTTTGAAACGGCTGCCTTGCTACTGGAATCTGTAATGCTTAATCTATTTCTTGTTCTTCTGTTTAGTGGAGCATGTGCTATGTATGTATATATATTTGCCTGTAAAGTGCTGTCTGGAAAATGTAGTCCTAGTTTGGTGTATCTCGCTATTCTTTCGATACTGATAAATCGCAGTGGTTGTTAAAAGAGTTCGAGAGTGGAAGAGAGAGGGAGAGAGAGAGAGAAAGGTAGAGATAAAGTGAGAGAAACAGAAAGTCTCTCTTATGACATGTTTCTATCTCTCGGGAATGGCAGTGGTGTAGATCAATTTTTGTAGTGCCCTAGTCCAGTATTATAGATATACATACATAGGTAGTTAGATGTTATCTCTAGAATGCTTACTACATATTATAAATATATCCATTTATGTATCTATAGATTTGAGTATCTATTTATGCACTAATTTACATTGTAAATGCACATAAATATCATTTCGCGAACGCGCATGAATTGCACATTTCAATCCAATTAATTATTCACTACCATTCAGTTTCAAATTCCATTAGGTTTAAGTGTATGTTTAAGTATGTACTATGTATCAGAGACAGTTTATCACTTTAATTTTTAAGTCGTTTTTGTGGAGGGCAGGTCAAGGGGCATCTACTACCATGAGTGGGTGTGGTCGCATTCGTTGTTCCTGCTCCTGCTGCTCCTGCTGCTCCAACCTTATTAGCTCCTAAATACGAAACGATAAAAGTGATACATTGCGCTTGAGCAATTTCTGTGGCTGCTGCATTGGCGACCGATTCTCCGTGTCATCCACAACATCGAGGCCCATTCCTACGCCCATGTGACTACCGCTAATGATGCCACTGCCATTGAGGGCGCCCAGGGTGTGCATGCTCTGCGTATCATAGTTGAGATCCTGCATGGGCACCACCTCCGGCAGCAGGTGACGTATGTGCGTTGGCGAACGGCGCATCTTGTATTGGTGTCTGTGGGATCAGTCAAACAACAAAATTGCCATAATATCTCTCAAAATACACTTAACGCTAGATAAGCCACAAAATGAATCTACTTTACAACAAGTTACTATAAATGCTGCTTACTCTGCAACGTGGTCACTCGTCGCGCTGTTATGTCTGTGGCCAGGGTATTTGGTTATATTATTGGACATTTACACAACACACACATCAAGCAAGACAAACATAGACAACAAAGGCCACCAACACAAAATGCACACATTGAAAAGAAATGAAAAATTCGTTACTTACGACATAAAAACTAGACACACAGACAATTAAAAAGTATTGCTATTCAGAGGCATAGACCAAATAGATATAGCTGCTTATTATATTACTTATTACTCAGTTTTATATCATTTATGAATAGTTATCAATATAAGCACCTTATAGTTTCCCTTCCCACATTATGGGAGATAAATCCCTTATTAGAAATCAATCAGTTTTAAATAAAAACTCCTGAATAGCTATACAAATTTTAGTATTATCGAATTGTAAAGCAAAAGTGAGATAATATTTAATAATATTTGAAAAGTTCTTTACGCCCAACGACTTCAGCTCAACGGACGAACAAAAGAAAGCCACACTGAAGTAAGCACCTTATCCTTTGCCTGTCCACACTCTCATCTATGTGAAGAGGTAAGGAAATAAGGAAACGGAAACCATACAAAGTTACGCTCAACTTCCGTTTGCCAAGGGTTGAGCATAAAAGCGGCGCTAATTGGTCTATGCCCAAGTCTTTTCCCATGCTTACAGTGCGGATTACATACTTTTTGTGCCGGTTTCCTTTCAGACAAATACAGCGGCATGAGAAACTTGATGTGTTCGTGTCGTCGAAAGATTGTCCGTCCTGTCCTTCGTAGCCACTCAGGATGGAACCATTGGATGTTATCACATCGCCCTCCAGTTTGACAGCCACTTGTAGTGCCTGTAATATCATATCAATCTCAATTAGTAAGCAAAATAGATGAATATTGATTAGAGAAAAGCGCAGTTTGTGAATGGAAAGTGTGTTTTTAGTGCTGTTTAATGTTTGATGTTGTTCATAGTAGTTAAGGGTATCAGAATTTTCAATGTATTTGTTCAGTGTTGATCAAGTTGTTAGGTAGTTGTATTAGTTAGTCATAGTATGTATTTTTAAGCTCAAAAAACCGCAATCACCTCATTGGTCCATAAACTGGACTTGGTCATAAACTAAGCGCGCGTTTGCATTTGTTTCATATCATTAAGTCAAAAGCAACCGAAAATATGCCAAAATAGAAAAATATATAAATATATATATTTGGTTTTCGATTAAAGATTTCTTTGTAATCTGACTGAATGAATTTAATAAATAAATTAATTAATTCAAATTTGTTTTACAATAGTAAATATTGGAATAAACGGAATGTGCACGTATAAGTTGATTAAATTGTGCAACAAGTTGGCAAGCAAATAGGTAAAAAAATGAAATATGAATAAGAAAATTAGTGGAAAACTGATTAAAGCCAAATATTAAAGAATGGTTGAATCAGTTGGATGTCAGGAATATGTAATCAGCTTAGAGTTTAAGGCGCAGTGAGACTAATAGATATAAGCTTTAGGTTTTAGGAAAACGGTTTACTACCAATTGGTCAACTTGATAAATGTATTTATTGTATTATAAAACATTCGGAACAGTCCGCAAGTCTACAGAAGAAATAGGAATGGTATGGAAAATACTGATGCACACATTTTTTTTTTTTTTGGATAGATCTGAGCTCACCTGCATGGCTTGGGCCTCGTCGCGTCTCTCATCCTCGGTATTCATTGTAACAAACCTTAGTACTAACAAGTTCAGTGAGGCGGCAACAATTGCCAGTCCGAATAGTATAAATATCAGTGCAAACATAACATATTCGGGTTTTCGATTTAGCGCATTGTCCTTTTGTAATGCGACCATATCGCCAAAGCCTGTCCAAGAAAAAATCATTCGTTTCTTAAATATACAAATTTGTACGGATATTTCTTACCTATTGTGGTTAAAGTAATAAAACAGTAATATACTGAATCGAAGTAGCTCCAGCCCTCAAATTTCGAAAAAGCCGCAGCACCACCCGCAATCGTCAGTGAACTGAGCGTCGTCACAACGCATATCAAATCCACCTCCGAGGCAATGGTTCGTTTGCAGCGCAGCGATGTTCGCACCGCTTTGATAATATAACTACAAATGCAAGACGGATTACGTTTAGATAATCTAAGGACATCACATAACGAACAACAACTCACCTGCTCAGTCTATTCACTCTTTCTCCGATGCTCTGAAACATGACGAGACCCAAGGGTATTCCAACAATTGCATAGCACATTGTAAACAGCTTTCCCCCACGGGTCGTTGGCGTTGAGTGTCCATAACCTGATTGTGAAATAGATCGGTTTAAAAAATCGCGATCGCTTAATATGCTTAAGCAAATTATTCAGTAAGCTTAATCGCACTTAAAGCTTTTTTCTAAAAGTTAAAATTCCAGTTCACATATCTTCGACAAAAATGATCAGATCTTCAAGTTAAATACAATTTTAAGTTGCCCCTTTTTATCTAGACTTGAAATTAAATTATTTTGATACGTGTGTCATTTAGGTGATGTTGTGACTTGAAACATGATTTAAGTTTTCGTTTTAAAGTTCAAATTGTACTGTAAAATAAATTAAAATGTATGAAAACATATTTTTTGATATATTTCTAGTACTTAATCCATGCAGCTTTAACATGTTTTGACTTCACTATTAATTCTGGAGATGAATATCTTGATTTAGAAATACGAATTTCACTCGAAAATTATGTATAAGCCCTGCTCAACAGATATGCATATGTACCAATTGTAGTTAGCACAGTTGTTGCATAATAAAATGCACCCGTGAACTTCCACTGTTGGCCGGCCTTGTGCGGCTCCGATTTGAGGACCACCGTCTCCATGACTTTGAAATCCTCTTGTGATATATTATATTTGCGTATTATCCTATCCTCGACACCTGCAGCAAAACAACATAAACAAATTAGTTGGATTTCGATTTGTAATTGAGATGTGCATTCGATTACCTTGCAAGGCCTCCCAGCGTCGCTTCTCCGTCTCCGATTCGAGGGCATCAAAGACGGCGGCACCCACCAGCAAATATGTAAATGTACACACGATCAGGGATATCGTGCGCACATTTTGTTTCTTCATGCTTCATTTAGGCGAGGTTATTGGCTAGAAACATGCATTCCGTTCACTAAATAAGACTGTCTGTCTCCAGACTGATGCTGCTGGCGGCGTCTCCTCTTGCGGTTGTACGGTTTATTGCTGTTGTGACGAATTCGGCTGCCGTCTTCCATATGTGTGTGTGTGTTTGTCGTTTGGTCTGTGCGTGTGTCGCCTTTGCCGTGGAAAGGAAAAACTTTCGAAAATCAGGTTAAGCACAGTAACTTAGACACACGCACACACACACATATATATATGTATATATATGCACAGAATCACTCGCAGCTCGACACCTAGAGCACCTTGGCCACTTGCAACATACACTTGCACTCCTCCCTACTCTCTCCCAGTGTGACACACACACACACGCGCGCTAATCAAAGTCTTGTGTGTGTGTGCGTCGCCGTTGTAGTCGTTGTCGCTCAGTTGTTAGTCGTGTTGCCTGCCTTTTGGCGCACAGGACAATTATCTGAGAAATTCACTTAATTGTCACTTGTTCATGCACGCGAGAGTGCAATTGCATTAACTATGATATAACACAGACACATGCAGCACACTCACACACACTCACGCACTTACACTCACACACACACACACGCACACAGACACAGACACGGACACACAAAAATATGAGCTATGAGTATTCTAATTTTAGTAACACTCGCGAATGTTGTTGCACATAGTAGCTGCATTTATTTTTGTCACACATGCCGTTGCTGTGGCCTGTGCCTTTGTCCTCGTTGCGTTCGCGTTCGTTGCGCCCATCCATGTCCTTGTGTTATTTATAACAGAACTGCTGCATTGGGAACTGCATCATCAGCGTCACCATCATCGTCACGCTGTGCATCATCAGTTGCTGGAACGGTAAACGTAAACAGCCGCAAAGGTATTACGGATTCTGGCAACTACGCTTTCAAGGATGCTGTTGCTGTTGCTGTGGACTGTAAACGCAATAGTTGCGATGCTGTTGTTGTTGTTGTTGCTGCTGTTGTTGTTATTTTGCACATATAGCGGCATCCTCGTTGACGTCGTCGTCGTCGCAATGTCCTTCGGCCTTAGTTACGCTGCAGCTGCGCTCAGGACGCTCATCCTGTGGATGGCATGCAATTTAAAATGACATTAATTAGATTCTAATGGCATAACTCCAGCTAAAAATAGCGTGCAAAACGTCTCTTATATTTCTGACCAGATTCTGTCGTTTTGTTGGCAGCTAATGATGCAAATTGCCTAATCTGTCATCGTCAAAAAATAAAAAATAAAAAAAGAAGAAAAACCAGCGTCGACTGTACAAGGACCACAGAACATGACACAACAGTCTCAGTCTCTCACTACAAACATACGTACAGACATCAACTTACACATACATAAGTACAGACACATTTATGCACGGATGTATGTATGTATGTATTTATGTATGGTAAATGGGCTGCATCATGAAATATTCATTTGTGTGCGCATTTTCGCAGATAAGCGCCATGATTTTTGGCAGCCGAACTGGGCCAAAGTGTCAAACTGTAAGCAATTTTCAGATTACGCGGCAACGTGTAGTTCTTGAATTATTAAAAAAAATTACACAAACGCTGCGCAAAGCTTAACCAAACAATGAGATACAAATTGTGCGAGAAAGCTCACTGCTGGTCTGAGTGTCTGTTTGTCGTGTGTGTGTGTGTGTGTGTGTGTGTGTGTGTGTGTGTGTGTGTGTGTGTGTGTGAGTGCCCTGCATTTGGGCGCATTGTTAGCAAATTTAAAGGGATATTATTGTTAAGCAAAGCGAACAGCGAACTGATTTCCAATTTGGCTAACAAGCAGACAGCATTGCAGTGCCATAAAATTATTTATGCTTCTGTATTTGTGTATCAATTTTAGTGTGTGCGTTTGTGTGTGCTTCTCAAGCAGTCTTTCAGTACGTCAACGTTGCGCGTTGAAGCGTACATCACACACACACACCAACACACACACGCATCGAAGGTTTTTTTTTATAATTTATTGAGCCAAGCCAAAACGTAAGCAAAAAAAAATCGGACTTTAAGAGGGTGGTTTCGGTTTGCCATTGTGGATGCCACAACACACACAGAAGTTTTGTCAAGCTGCGACTGTGTGTTAAAATTTCTGCAGCAGCCACAGCCACAGCCACATTGAAGGTGGTACGTTTCAGCCCGCCCTTAGTTAACTTTTTGGCAGTTTCCCTATGCTACGTTTGCCATTATTATATCTTTTTATTTGTTTTTTTTTTTGCTTCACATTATTTGTTGCGCCACCCGCAAGCGTAATCGCGCAGCCTCCCCATCTCGTATTATTTGTGCTGTCGTTGACATTTGCTGTGCACTGGCAATGACAGTGACACTATCAAGAGTCCTGTGGCCGTCTATTTAACTGTCTGATGTATGTTCCAGTCCTCCGTCCTTCGCCCCTTGCACACAGACATAGGCTCACGGAAAAGCATCAAAAACTTCTTTTCATTCTTTATACAAAACGAGGACACGTACATTATTGTTCGACAAATGAAATGCAGTAATTTGTTGTATTTATGTTTTATGAAAATTTCGGATGCGAATCCATTAATTTGTCATTAACTTTGCTCTTATCTTAATTACACAAATTTTCACCACAATAATTTCATCTCATTTAAGCCCTCCTGTTCCGCTCGCAATGCACGCACATTCGATTGTATTTCTCAACTGGCACAGCAACGGCGCACAAAGTGACAGGCTGCTGGATCCTTGTGGATATTAGGGTTGAGCATCCTGCATCAATTTAAAGTAGGCACGCGCAAGTTTGGCCTGCCAACTTGCTAAAGCTTTGCCAAAATGGCGCGCATTTGAATTCGAGGTCTCAAATATGGTCGACAATGGGTCTCTGAAGCTGTGCGGTTCCACCCCGCTGACCAATTCGCCTTGGATATATTGATGTCATTTTGCTTGGCATAGTTATTCAACAGCCATTGCAACCTGTCAATTCAATGCATTGCGCCCATCATTGAAATGACAAATTGAATTAACTGTGTTTGAATATTTGGGCCACAAATTCGATCACAATTGCTTGAGCTGAATAAATAAAAATAAACCTTTTTTTTTTGTTGCTTAGATTTACTTGCAATTCATTAAAAAGTTTAAGCATGTTAATTCTAATATTCCATGGGCTCCGGTGGGAGCACAATATTGCAACCTAACAGGCCACGACCGCTCCACGTCTTGGGCACCAGGACCAAGTCAAGCAGTTGTTCACCACGTTTTATCTTCAGCTGGACATTTTGATTCTGCATGTTGTGCACTAGTTCGCCAATTTGTGTTAAGCTATCCTTAAAGTTATTGTTATTGATGGAGCCGAAACGCATAATCTTGTCGCCCACACGTAAACCCTGCAATTGAACATAATTAATCATATGTAACAGGTAGATTATATGACTTATTACGAACTGCTGCTTCAGCTGGCGAATCGGGACTAACTAAGTTAACTATAACTAAGACGCGCGTCTCCTGCGGAGTAATGATTGCACCTCCGTCCTCTCGTCCACCGCTCAGTTCCAAAGCTGAGGCCCGATTCACAAGCTCAGGATCAGTGGTGGATATTTCGGCATGGTATTGATTGAGCAGGCTTTGTATTTGATTCATCAGCTCCTTGTGGTCGTTTTGCAAGCAAATAATCGTTTGCCGTGCCTGGCGCACCTGGTAGACGTCAATGTTGTTGCGAGGATATCCCTCAGCATCCACAAGTGGACCGCTCATACCAACATTGTCATTCTGCAAGAATTACACAAAATTATAATTTATTGTTTACCATACAATATGTTTTTCAAGCCAATTGGACACAATGCACTTAAATAAGAGGGACTAGCCAGTCTTTGGAATTTCAGACAATATGTAAATTTCATTAAACATAACACAAATGTTCAAAAGCAACAGGAATGCGCTACATTTGTGACGTCACTTGATGATGCTGCGATACCTTTATCTGTGTACCTTGTCTGCATATTAATGCACATATGAAGGTAAATATTTACCACAGCCAATATTTGTCCATTTTTACTGATTTGCGACTCCAGCTCCACCTTGGCGGCCATTAGTCTTCCCAGTTTTGCTTTTGTTGTGATTCCCGTTGCCATGACTTGCATTAACGTATTCCAAAGATTTAACAAAACAAAATTTGTTTGTTGTCCGTCCGATGAATAATGTCAGTGTGACTTTAACAATACACACTAATTAAATTTATCGAGCTCAACTGCTTCAATATTCATATAAACAATTTCCGTATCTCCAATCGATTTAAGATTTATGTCACGATTATTTAACTTTAACAACAAAATTAAATAAATTTAGTAAGCTCCAAGGTTGATTTCGTTTGTAAACTAAAGCGAGTACACCATTTATTATTGATAATGAGTTGGTCCCTCTAATGTGATGCTATCAATCAGCTGGTTTGTAATCGATAACTTGTAGCTAAATGAGAGTAATATTAAAGAGGGAATACGTCTAATTAAACAGTGAAATTATCGTGAGTATCGATATTATATCAACAATTGACATACACATACAACTAAAAAACATATTCCCTGACTTAAAGTAAACACCAAAAATTCACAGCATAAGAGCACGAGCTGAGCAAAAGTAACAACCTAGTTAGCGTTGCTGCAATCTTCGTGTACAACGAACCGAGTATTCGATCAGCATATTTCTTCCAAAGAAATGTGAACTGTGCGCTGTGGGCAGCTCCGAAAGTTTATGCAATGTTCTAGTTTGGCCCACAAGCAACAAGGAGAGCGAAGAGACGGCAACCGCTAATATAGCGCGGTTTACGCTCATATAATAGGTGTACACAAACGCATCCAGATGACTGTTACTGTGACTAGCACACATGTAATGGACGCACAAGTAATAGCAACACATCTTCAGGCTGGCGGCGAACAGCAACATGTCTCCAATATATTGGTCGATGTGGCTGGCAAGGATGTTGGAATAACTGGAGCTGCTGATGACGAAATGACGGTTTTGTTAACAAATCAAAATTATCATCAGGAGCCAACATCTGACATTGAAGAGGCTTTCCTCGAGCAAAACGGCAACAACAATGCAGAACTCGATGCTGCTGCGGGTGTTACCTGGCTCGATGACGATGCGATTGATGCACTTGATCGGGTCACACAGGATATTGGCAATATGTTTTTCAATCGTGTCGACAGTCAGGACATTATCTATCAACAGAAAAAAAAGAACATCAAACTGGTGGGCAAATACGTGATGGGCGATGTACTAGGAGAGGGTTCATACGGCAAAGTGAAGGAGGCTATGAATTCGGAGAACCTCTCTCGCCTCGCCGTCAAGATACTCACCAAGCGGAAGTTACGCCGTATTCCCAATGGCGAACAGAATGTGACGCGAGAGATCCATTTGCTTAAGCAGCTGAAGCACCCGAATATTGTTGAGTTGGTCGATGTGCTGTATAATGAGGAGAAACAAAAAATGTACTTGGTCATGGAGTATTGCATTGGAGGCTTGCAAGAGATGCTAGACAATGCGCCCGACAAAAAGATGCCACTCTATCAAGCGCATAGGTATTTCCACCAGCTGGTCAATGGACTGGAGTACTTGCATAGCTGTCGCGTCATACACAAGGACATCAAACCGGGCAATCTGCTGTTGACACTCGACCAAACGCTCAAGATATCAGATTTTGGCGTAGCCGAGCAGCTGGATCTGTTTGCGGCGGACGACGCGTGTACTACGGGTCAGGGTACGCCAGCGTTTCAACCGCCAGAAATTGCCAATGGCCAAGAAACTTTCGCTGGCTTCAAAGTGGATATATGGAGCAGTGGCGTTACACTGTAAGCAATCATATCTAATCAATCTTTTATTTGCTAACGTGACTTCAATCAATTTTTGCAGATATAATCTGGCAACGGGTTTTTACCCATTTGAGGGCGACAACATCTATCGATTGCTGGAGAACATCGGACGCAGTCAGTGGATTGCGCCCGACTGGCTGTACACTATGGATGAATGCTTTGCTAAATTAATCCTAGGTATGCTGCAAGCAGATCCCAGTGAACGACTTTCTCTTCAGCAAATACGCAAAGATACGTAAGTACAACTATAATATCCTTCCGTATTAGAATTTGTTTTATATGCGTTTTTTTTTTTGTGCACGTGCAGTTGGTTCCTGTCCGCACCAGCGGTGACTGACCCACCGATACCCATTCCTCCACTCAAGGAAAAATACGGACGTTCCACTGTACTGCCTTACCTTGAAGCTTATCACTATGGAAGCGAACAGGAACAAGAAGACGTTTACTTCACTGAGCATGATGTCAATCGTATGTGAAACACACTAGTCTCGCAACACTTACAAGTCTAATTAATATTATTTGTTTTTTTTTAGAGGAACTAGCGCGGCGCGCTGCATCTGCTGCAGCCGAGATTCGCGCTAACAAATCTGCTGCTGCCAATGCTGCGTGCCATTTGTACGAGCCATCAACAAGTGCTGAGGCTGCAGCTGCTGCCATGGCCAATGGTTCCAGGGAGGAGACAACGATTAAGAAGAAGAGCTCTGGCTTTAAGAGGCGTGCCAAGAAGCTTGCATCCTGCATCTCAGTGCGCAAATTGAGCCATTGTCGCACTTCGTAGGCGATCGCCCCTAACCCATCCCACTAGTTACTAGAGTAATATGGAAAAGTAATAACCTTGTTAACAAATTGTGAGCAACTTTTTGGTTTTTGTTTTCGTTTTTTTGTTGTCTTACATTCGCCAAGTATTTATTAAGCAAAAATAGAGAGATATTGTGTGAGAGTGTTTATCAAGGTTAACTCCCAGAGCTGAAACTTTGAATTAGCTTTGAAAGCGGGGAGGCAACAGCAGAATGCTAGTAAAATCCAAGTGACAATACCGTGTATTATATGAGAGAGTTATTTAAATCGTTGATATGTATTAAACGGAAAGAACAAAAACACGTTGAATAATTGCAATTAGCAAAGATTCGTTAAAGTAAACTACGCGCCGACAAACGCAAACAAATAAGTAAAATGTTCAAAAACTGTTGTTGGTTTTAATATCTTCTAAATTAATGCAATTTACAGGCGACGACTATACACAAACTGCTGGACAGTATTTGCAATGGAACATTTATAAGTTTAATAAAAATGAATATTTAAATATACAAACTGCATTTAGGTCGCATATTCACCTTTTTTTACTTTACCATTCGCTTAGTCTCAAAGCCAAAAATTTCGCAAACCGGAAAGAAACGACATAGTTGTACTTGGCTCACTTTTATGTACTAGAGTTTAGTTAATTTTAACTCCCCAAGAGAGGGGTATTTGTTAACGTAATATGTTAATGGAAGTGATTTGATTAAACTTTGTAATTCGAATTATATCTTTTGGCCTGTGTCTGGATAGCTGTTTTTGAACATAAACAAATGAAATTCAAGAAATGAGTTGAGAATAACTTGTTTACCCGACATATATATAATGTCAAATATTTCTTTGTCTTTTTTGTGGAAGTGCACGAACATAGTATAAACGTTGGACCAGTCAATGTTATAAATGCTTGAATGTGCCACACAAACCTCTATTTACTTCATCCATAATTCAATTAAGCTCATACTTTAAATTTAACGCTAGTTAACTAACAATATTATTCCAGTTCTACGACTTCCATGTTGGATTTGGGTATCGTTGCTGGATGCTCTGTTATTGCTGCGTGAGCTGAAATCGAATGCAAATCGCTCATGATGAACATCTGATGATAGTGAGGGCCCAGCTTGTTAAGCTTCTTTTGCATCAGATGACGTAGTGTGTCCACATATTGCGGTGCCACTTTGGCCTGGCTCGTGTTGCGCCAGTGCAGACCATTGTTGTCCACATGAAAGAGCGCGGGCGACGGCACATGATCCTTTAAATAATTCCAAATGCACTCGCGCAGCAGCAGTGCAATCTGTATATGGTGAGACAATTCATTATATAATCGAATAGAAGTACTCTCTAATATTCTTTTCAACTTGCCTCTGGCGCTTCAAAGTGATCAATTATCGTGTGCAGGTTGGACAGCGGTGGCGGTATAAGCTGACTCATCGCTAGCAACTGCAGGAGTTTCTTGGTGCACAGCATTAGCTCGTCATTGCGCGCTGTGGGCTGGAATTTGTTTACTGAAAATATTGGCAAAATATATTTATTAAAATTACATGAATTCTGCTGGCTTAAGGCTCACCATTCTTGCCACGCCAATGATGCAAACAAGTTGCGCACAGCGCACGCAGCAGTACCGATGAGTAGCACAATGCGGGTCTGTGCGTGGCTATCAGGCCGAGCACTGCCCAAAGCACGGGTGAAGTTATAAAGGCACGACGTATTTGCATGTCCCGTTCCATAGTGACACGGGTGAATTCCTCGTCGGGGAAGGGCAGGCCATTGTACATAACATCCGTTGAAACCAGTTCCACAAGCGTTAGGGACACTAGCGAGTAGCCTTCAACGTTGTGCGGTTTATCCTGAGAGTATACAACAGTTGGTATAATTATTTAGATAGGGTAAATCAGTTATTTCAAATATGTATTACCAGATCCGTGCAGCATGCATTAAGCGCTTTCAAATATAATGCTTGCTTTTCTGCATCGCAGCTTCTGTTATTTGTGGGCAGCACAGGACGCAGGCCTCGGCCAATGATGCCCGAATGCAAGGCCGAACGATTTGAGTTTGTTCCAGAGCTGGTGTGCAAATTTTGCATTATTAACAATTCATGTTCGGGTATTTGCAGTTCATCTGATTTGTATTCTTCCAGCTGGCCGAGCAAGTGACCATGATAGAAGAGCGCACTTTCCACCAATTCACGCAAGCAGACCGTGCGTGCAATTTTGCGTGCTGAACATTGACGCTGCAGCAGTGCGAAGGCGCGATGAGCGGCTGCTGCACGACTAATCACCGCTGTGAGGATGAAATGTGTTTATCAGTTGGTTAACCAAGTGTGACATACTTGGTACTTACTGTGTTCTGTGAGGCTCACGAAAAAGTATTTTACGCTTAGCACGGCCAACTTAAGAACCAGCGGGGTTCGCAGTACATTGCAGCGTGAGCCAGCCTCGATGTTGTTCAGCAATTCCACAATTAGATGCGCCAAACGCATTCGAGCTGCATCATGGGTTGCCTCTGTGCTGGCGACTTCGTTTGTTTCCAGTTTGGAGCGCTTAATGGGGCCTTGGCCATCATACATGTCTTGTATTGTATCGCAATTGTTGTTGTTGGCCTGCTGCATCTTAAACTTCTCAGCACAGCGCTCAGCCGCAACCCTATCCATTCTCAGCACTAGCTTTTGAATTGTACAGTCGAGAATTTGTATTATCTTTGGCAGACATTCGTTCAATGATTGCGTGAGCAACAAGGGCTTCATGTGAGGAAAGTGATTTTTCTTCTGCATTCTGTTGAGAGTAATATATTTATTATCACAATTGTATCAAGCATATTCTTGTTTGGCTGACTTACTTGGTCAGCAGGTTGAGATTGTAAAATGTGTTATATGCCTCCGTTGGAGTCCCAGGCTCCACTGGCAAGCGATTGTTTACCTGCTCCTGCAGTGTAATATCTTCCAGCACCATTTTGAAGCCCTGCGTAATGCTGGGAAAGTTGAGCACGCCGCTTTGGCCACCAAGCAGGCGCATTAGGGCACCAATGGTGCTTGGATTTTGAGCGTACGATTTGCGCAGCAATTGTGAAATGGTTTGATAATATATATGTGGATGCTGTGAGGCTGTGAAGCAAACATGGAATTGGTTAAATCTCTCCTCTCTTTTTATTGTTGTAGGTCTATACTTACATACGACGAGTAGTAATCGAACCGCCGTCTGTTGCTCCAATAGATTTGGGCTGAGGCAGCTTTTCCAGAGCATGTATTTAGTCTCCACGGAAGCCAAATCGGCAAGTAAGGGAAAATTGCGCATGTTAAGCACCCACTGCTCCAACTCCTGCATGGAGGTGTCCAGAAAGTCCTGACACCACACATACTTCTCAGCCATTTTAGCGACCATCAGAAGCAGCTTGGCGCCATGCTGATTAAGACGCAGAACGGCATTGTTCAGAGACGGCTGCATGTCCGCAAACATTTTGTTGCTCAGCCAAAGCGGAGCCTTTTGCACGATTGTCTCGCACATGTCGTCGGTGTCTGTGAAATATAAGCGATTATTATAAGAGGGTTTTTTTTGGGTTAAAAAATAGCACACACACTCACATATTTCAATAAAAACATTGACCAAACTTTGCAATATGGCATCGGAGTAATTTGTGGTTATCAGCAGAAAAGGCACTATAGCCACATCGAGTTGTTTCTTGGGTGCCAGGCCATCTTTCAGCATTTCCCGAAACGCTGAGCGCAATTGTTGCTCATGACAGGACGTCATGTAGTCCAAGATGCCCGCCTCAGAGTCCAAATGACAGCGATAATCGTCCGCAAAACGCTTAATGCCGCACTGCAGTATTTGCATGATTATTTTGTAGGGAAAACAGCCGCCAAGCCGTGCAACAATCCAGTCGAATGTCATTGGATAGCGATGAAACGCATTGAGCATCGTCTCCACACATGTCTCTGCCTCCGTATTGCTCAGTTTGCGAAAGCAACTGTTGATCAGAGTGAGCAGACCATGCATTGCACTGCACTCCAACCAGTAGTTGCACGAGGCCGGTATGGTCATCCGACGCTGAGTGTACTTGTCCGATAGTTTGGCAACCAGCTCCAGGCTCCAATTAGCTATGAGCGGTGACCACGCGGGCGGTCCTTTGAATACCAAGTTCTGAAGCGATGTTTTAACCATGTTGAAGCTTTCGTATTCCTCGGCACGCATCTGTTGCTGTCGATTGCCTCCCTGCTTTAGTTGCGATACCGGCAGTCCAGTTTTCTGATCCATCATTTCGGGGGACACGTACAGCTGCACTCCAATCTCGGCCAGTATGCCAAAGTAGTCAAAAACTATATCCCGAGTAGCGGGCAGCTCATCGAGAAAGCTCAGACTGTTTGCATACAATTCATTGGTTAAAATAAAAATACAAATTGCAAGGGGTATCGCTAACTTACGCAACTTTGATTAATGACGGTTTCGTTAGAAGCTGTGGATTACTGTGCCCCTTGCTAACTGTTTCTATAAATTGCTTAAGCTGATCAAGTATATTTTGTTGCAACATTTTTGCTTGTTTGGATCTATCTCTTCATGCAGTCCAAATCCGAGTTCATTTGTTGATATTATATCGATACTATCGATATTCACAATTGTGCGATATGCATTCAATGATATATTGCGGGCCGATGATACATTTATCGATGTATTATTTATACAAGCAAACATTCAAACTGCAATTTTGAATATTCAGTTTACAGTTGGCAAACATTGAATGGTTTCATTGCCATTTTTGATCTGCTGTAACTCAGAAATACGCAGAAAAATAGCTTTTGCTAAAACGTATAAAATAAGTGGTATAGATAGCTATTGTCATGAAATGGCTAGACGTGTGAATACAATGAAAAACTTACTTGATACTCAAAGGCCAATACATAAGCGCCATCTTACGTTGAGGAGCCGAAATAAGGACACACTCTCCATAGACCGGAATGGAGTATTGTTAACGACTAGAGTAAAATAACGAGTATGAAAAAAATGCTAGGCTGAGGTCATGCTTCTCCATAATCTTTTATTTGCAACGAAAGTGTATAGAGATAATCAAGAGCAGCTGAGAACATTTGAAGGATTTGACTACGACTAAAGAAAGAACAGTCTCAAAGATTACTTACATAAAAGAACATATTTTATAATTGCAATTTACTTAGATTACAGCACATTGGTGATAGGAGTGGCCTAAACTCAAATTAATAAAATATTATCTTGAATTTCGACTTGACCTAGTTTTAGTATCAAATTTGGTTGTTTTAAATAAAATAATTACACCCACAAACAAATGTTGAGTACTTCAACTCAGCAAGAGCTTGTGGAGAAAGGGAAATGTGTTTTATTGAACTTTACGCATAATTACACCGATTGACAAATACGACTGCGACTGACCTGCGATGAACTTATGATAATTATCCAAGCGAT